>OY751432.1:18324012-18926421 GCA_963565745.1 Phengaris arion
ATAGACCAAATTATATAACAGATCTAATAAAAATTGATCACTTATATTCAGTATGGTGTGTAAATAGATCAACGTACACTGAAATTTGAATCCTTTTATACTTCTATACGTCTAGAAAACGACAAGTTAGATGTATAAGTTAAAAAGTTTACTCGAAAAAAATTATTAAGCCAATAAATTTTTCAAATTTTACCCACGAGTAAAATTAATTATTTAAAACCGTTGCATTTCTTGATATAATAAAGTATATGCTTACGATTTTTTTTTACTTCTTAAGGATATATAATGTAATACAATTGAAGTACCAATAGCAATTAATAATTCAACTTACTAACATTGTCTTATCTTTTTTTACGCTATTTTCGCAGTTTTTCTGTCTTAGCCGAGCTATAAGTTAATGCTTTTTGATTAGCAGATACTTTTCGACAAGTAGATCCTTCTTGACTAGTAGATCCTTCTTGAAATTTAGGTGAAATTTATTTATTATTACAAAATTTTAGTGTAACTTTAGACCGCCTCCTCCAAATTAACTGTCACATGGCCTTTACTTTAATCCGATTTTGCATTTTCGTACCTAAATTGACATATGTGTTACGGTGTTGTCAACTGTGGAAGTTCCCTCAATTTCTCAAACAGTTGGATGATACCATAAGACTAACGCTCTCCAATATTTTGAACACAAATTTCGATGACCGCGCATGGACTTAAGCAACGCCTCCAGTTAGGTTCGGTGGCCTGGGTGTTCGAAAGCCCTCTGAAATATCGCTTCCGGCCTTCTTGTCCTCAGTCCATGCGAACAATAGTCTTATCTCCAAAATACTACATCACCCATCCTACTCCAATACAGTTCCCTTTCTGGACGAGGCCAAGGACGCCTGGAGCGCAACTAGTGCTTGTAGCGAATTGCCTGACAATACTTTTTCACAAAGGCTCTGGGACGAGCCACTCTGCAGACTGTTACGGAATAATCTTCTTAATACGTCCTCCAGTCCTGTGGAGCAGGCTCGCCTGTTAGCTGCGGAGAAGTGGGAGTCGGGCCTTTGGCTACAAGCATTACCGTCACCCAATACGGGCACATTGCTGGATCGAACAGCTTTCCGGTTAGCCACTTCCCTGCGTCTTGGCACCCCCCACGTCGTCCCCCATCGCTGTGTTTGTGGCGCAAACGTGGACAGCCTCGGACACCACGGACTGTCCTGTCAACGAAGCGCCGGCCGCATCTCCCGACATCACTGCCTGAACGATCTCATCCGTTGGGCTCTTGTCACCGCCGGAGTGCCAGCTGTGCTGGAACCCTCTGGTTTGGCGCGCGACGATGGCAAGAGACCAGACGGTATGACCCTGGTCCCTTGGAGAGTGGGACGGGCTCTTGTATGGGACGCTACTTGCGTCGATACACTTGCTCCGTCCCATGTTCAGGGCACCTCGAGTTATGCAGGTGCGGCCGCCAATCAGGCGGAAAACCTCAAGCGGCGCAAATATGAAAACCTTAGTGGGGATCTCATATTTGAACCGTTTGGGGTTGAAACCCTAGGTACATGGGGTCTGGGTGCGCACAAACTTTTCAGAGAAATCTCCAAAAAACTCATTGAGGCCACCCGAGACCCCAGAGCCGGCACCTACCTGGCCCAGAGAATAAGTATCGCAATCCAGCGAGGAAACTCTCTGAGCCTTCTAGGTACTCTGCCTGGTGGGGACGACCTGGGAGATTTCTTTGTTTTGTAGCATTTTAAGTTTTGGAGTAGTTATTATTGTTTTTTAGTACTTACCTACTTGTACAGTTTGTAAATATTTTATTTCCTGTATGTATTAATATTGCTCTGTATATATTTTTGTGTGTCTTAATAAACAAAAATTGACCCCAGTTAACAGTAGATCCTGGTTGTCAGTTTCTATCGATTGAGTCGACAACTGGTCATCTTCATCCACACCAGTATCAAGTTTACGCTGTAAAAACATTGGGCGAAATAAATTATTTATGAATACTAAAAAAACCATACACATCTGTATGCAAAAAATATTAAACTTTTTATGTAATTGATCTTACTTTTTTGTTTTTTTTTTTAAATTTTTTCCCCTTATTGTGCGTCGTTTACTATACGAGGTTCAGATGGTTTCTTTGCATCCGAATGAAAATCTTCATTCTCGATTATGTCGTCGACTACAATTTGCTCTTGTTCTTCAATTAAATCTTGTTCATGAGAAACTGCAAGCGTTTCAAGCGTCAACAGTTTCTATGTCACTCGTTGTATGTGCTGAGTGCTACCTATATTAAAGAGAAAAAAAATATTTTCATCCAAAAATAATAATTGTTCAAGCCAAATCGTTTCAATTCATGCAGATCAGTATTAATACTTGCTTGGTTGTTATATAAGGCATGCTTGAATTTTTGTACCAGCACAGTTTTGTTCAAAACTTTTGTTTTCTAAATGGTAATAATTTAGGAATATTAAATTTAATTATAACTATTTATTATATAAAATGTACACAGATAAAAACAGTGAGGGTCAAGATTGATAAAAATCAAAGTTGATGATGGTACGCGATAAAGAAAGCAATTGAAAAATTTTCATTTTGGCATTAAAAATATGTAAGGATGATAATCCATATTATTTTGATTAACATTTTCATAATGAGGGGATTGTTACATTTTTAAAAAGTGAATATTACAGTGTAAAAAAGCTTTTTACCGTCACGCTATAAAAATTGACATTCAGATTATATTGTTATTCAATGAAAATGTGAATACAACGTGACTTACCTTTGGGCTTGTATTTTTTTGGTCATTTTTAGGAATATCCAAAGTTTTGTCTACTTTTGTCGTATCATCGTTGGACAAACTTTCAACCTGTACTTTATTACTTTTTAGATCCAAATTACTGGCATTTTGACAATTCTCCTTTGTTTCAGTTAAATCTTGATTTATTATTATTATATTATAATAATATTTAATTAACACAATTATACTGACTAAATCAGGAAGTAACGAGCAGTATTGTAATTCAGTATTTCCGTAAAACCAATTCAGAGGGCTTTCAAATGATGCTAAATACAATGTCACTTGCTGCCTTCTACTATTGATAGTGCTAAGGGCTTTTTAACATGGTCGCATTATTTGTGCAACGACTCCCACGAATTCTAACATTCTGGTAGATTTCGTAGTCCACTCGACTCTTCTAACGCACAATGCGTACACATACATAACACTCGGTAGATAAATTTCCGGGAATTGCCAATCGATAAATACAAATTTATGTTTGAAATAAAAGATGTTTCAGATTCTTAAAGGATTCTATGGATTGTATTGGTCAATCGGGGTATCCTTATAAGATTTAACACAACCTAAAAATTTTCAAAACTGTCAAAATCTGTATTATCATTTCTGACATTAATTAAATCTTGAATTTAAATCTTTTTTTTTATATTGTAATCTAAATCTTTTATGTTGTAAGTACCAATAAATTAAATCTCATTAAATACATTTTACAAATAACAAAATAAAAGCTGGCAGAAATCAGGATTGTTAGTTTTTATAAAAATAATAATTATTAAACTTAAAAAAAATGGTACTATATCATTCCATGTTTTTTTAAAATATTTTTTTTGTAGAGTATTTGTAAATATAAGAAAAAGGGCCAAACATCCTACAACTCTGATTATAATATGTTATCAAAATTTGTGAGTGTGTATTTCCTCAGTCCTCAGGTAGTAAAATACTTCTCCCTTTTTTATTTTCATGTTTTCTATAATTAATAGAAATATAAGATTTAAAGATTTATAATATCTATAATATCTATAATTCAATAATTATTCTAATCTACCAGCCGATAAAGTATTTTTTTTAAACTGTGCTAAATCTAACTTTTTGGTAGCATATGCTTGGGTTACTTCAGAAAAAGTCAAAACCACTATATGTGTCCATATAAATTTTGAGGACTTCCTACATCAAAAAAAGAATTTTGAAAATCGGTCAACAGACAGCGGAGTTATTGTTGAACATATTATTAAAATATATATATATACAGCCGAACGTATAACCGCCTTTCTTTTTTTGGATGTTGGTTAAAAAATACGCACGTAGCTTCTGGATGCAATGATGGGGGCCTAGTAGGTACCTCGACTCGCGCGTCGGCCTTACGTGCGTATGATTTCACGCTTTCTGGACATAGTCTAAGCGCTAACGCGCTAAACACTGAGCCACAGAGGTCGTCGTCAGAGGGGATAGTAAAACCTATAGTACAAAAGCATTAAATATATTTTCATTGTCTGGTATCCGTAACACAAGATCTTCGAGAACTTACTACGTGATCAGATTGACGTGGTGTGGAAGAGTCCATAGATATTATATTATTAATTCCTCCATAAGAAAATGAAATGCTTGTCAGCTCTTTTATTAGCAAAATTAAATATAAATATTATAATGATATAAAACGAATACTGTATAGATGTATCCAAAATATTGCAGCCCCTACAGTGCCAGCGGGCCCAGTTCGAGTCGGGCGAACTGTCGCTGATCGCTATGCACGTCTGCCCTTGTTTAACATAGTGTTGTATATCTGGAACGGACGGAACAGTGACGTCACATTGTGGCCAGTTGTCCACCTTATAACTACAGCGATAAGGCTAGCACGTGGTACACCGGCTTATCGGCGACCGTACATAGCCCTCCCCTTAAAATGTTGTTTCATAAGGCCTCCAAGTTCCCTCGCCTACTCCCAGTAGGCCGGCATCAACTTGGTAGTGATCCCTCCTAGTGTCTGCCGATTGGCCTAGCTACAACTGACCGTGTACGGGCGACTGGGCGTGGAGTGGCATGACAGTTTATTCTGTTTATGTCAATATGGATGAACTGCAGATTGGATATAGCCTGCAGCGTCATGCCGATTGGACTATGTGGCTACCCTCATTGGTTGCAGCAACTGGTGTCCCAGGGGGCCCTTTAGGTATTTAATTACATATAAACATGCTCAGTGCTCACCTAGTGTTCAGAAATTTGCGCCGGATTCAAGGTGGGTACGGGGACGTGTCTTCGAGGAACCACGTCATCTGAGTCGAGGTTTAGACAAAAGCATAAAGCAAATTAAATTAGCTAAGAGTGAATTCTGTGATGTTGCTTAGTATGTAGCAGACTAGATAAATAGAATTAAACAATAAGTAGCTCGGAATTGTGATGATTTTCCGTAATAAATATAGCGTTATCCATAATAATTTAAGCATGAAAACAACGAAATATATAGCAGTACCTAACAAAGTGACTTAGGTACCTGCAGCTTCAAGTTTTCAGGCTGCAACTAAAACGACATTGAAGTACCTACTAGCTTATATTATACTTGGTAGGTCAGTAGATATAACACTTTAAAACAAAATTAAAATTTATTTAGCCTCTACCATTGCCAAGTTGCAAGCGAACTGATGATGATGAATTATAGCTAAAAACACACGAATAACTCACCTTTGAAACAAAAAACTAAATCAAAATCAGTTCATCCGTTTGGGACCTACGATGCCACAGACAGACTCGCCATACTTATAACAACCCCTCTGCTTCGGGGTTAAAAAGAAAAATATAAAAAGAACGATATACCTATACCACTGAAAAAGATAAATTGGGTTTACACAAAATGCGTACCACATCGTGAAAACTCGGCTTGAAATATTTGGCTGACTCCTTGTCGTGCGACGCCAGCGACGTGATCAGTGCTGGACAAACATTACACAGTCAGTACGCAGCTGTTACATGCCTAACATACTTAAACTTACAGTCCACGCGCGTGCTCGGAAGAATCGGTTCCCGCAACGCGGAGCCCGCGCGCGGAGTGTTGGTACTAAAGATCCTGTCTCAAGAAATAGGTACAAAAATTTAACAACCTGGCGAAAGTGTCATCCACAATAATAATTAGGTAATCATATAAACAATGAAACCATTATAGCTCCACAGTTAATACAATAATAAAGATGGAGACTAGGCACTCAATCAATGACTTTATGCAACATGGCAGACGAGCAGACCGATCGCGATGTTAGGCGAAGGAACACGGCCAGCACAACTCACAGCTGCTCTTCCCCCAGACTGAGTCGCGGTAGTTGACGCGTCGGACGCCGCGGCGCCGCTTGCGCGTGCGCACCGAACTCTTGAGGTCTTGAGGTCGGCGGACAGGTTGCGCGCCGCCTTGTGGTACAGGCAGCGGGAGGACGTGTTCGATACCTGACACAGGAACAAACACTAGTAGCTATAACGCAGTGGGACATCGGATTACTGAATTACTCAACCACAACATAGGATCCCACCAGAACGATGGTAGGAACCCTTGTAGTAGAAATTTTCTATTCATTAAAATGTACTTTTGAGGTATTTAATTGTGTTAAAGTGCTCGTTTAGGGTAAAATTTTTGTCTCAAAGTTTCAATACAAATCTTATGCTGATACTTAATGTAATAGAACATATTATAATAATATTTTATGTATATTAAAGTTTTACCAGTCAACCGTTAAGTATACTATTACTATACTATTCTAAAGTTGTTTTTAAATAAATTATTATAAAGTTTTAGTCAGTACTCACTATCGGCACTTGATTGATAGTGGCTTTGATCCACTAGCACAATTTCCTCTAGACGCGATGCGACTAGGTCGAGGTAAATCTTTCACGCAAAACGCTAAAATTGTCGAACAAATGTGTGCCGTGCCAATCAGCGCGTATTTGATACTTCCCAGGTTAGTTATTCATCTTGTATTTCTAAGTCAGCAATAAAACAAACATGTAACTTTCATTTTTCTACTTCATTGGTCAAATATTGTAGAGACTTGAGATAGTTAATCTATTTGGCTGTGTTCAGATCGGTTTTAAGTTATAAAATATTAGAGCCAGAGTTGATAAACTTATTTTTGTGCGAGTAAAAAACTATGTAAGTATATAAAATATAATGGAGAATGTTCACTAATTTTAAATGTAAGCTTTCTAGATTTCTCCGTGGTATTTAGGTAGATATACGATTTCATCGTCGTTGATACTAACACGTACTATATAATATAGTCTGCAACTGTGTGAACTAGAAAAAATTTGTGGCGAGCTCAGGTAGCTCTGGTTTTTTTAAAATGATTTCGAAATTTTTATTTCAAAGAAACTCAAAATCTGTATTATCATTTCTGACATCAAGTAAATCTCGAATTTAAATCTTTTTTTTTATATTGTAATCTGAACCTTTTATGTTATAAACTGTACAAATAAATTAAATCTTATTAAATACATTTTACAAATAACAAAATTAAAGCTGGCAGAAATCAGGATTGTTGGAGTTTTTATAAAAAAAATAATTATTAAACTTAAAAAAAATGGTACCTACTATATCATTCCATGGTTATTTTTAATATTTTTTTGTAGAGTATTTGTAAATATAAGAAAAAGGGCCAAACATCTACAACTATGATTATAATATGTTATCAAAATTTGTGAGTGTGTATTTCCTCAGTCCTCAGGTAGTAAAATACTTCTCCCTTTTTTATTTTCATGTTTTCTATAATTAATAGAAATATAAGATTTAAAGACTATCCTTTTATAATATCTATAATATCAATAATTATTCTAATCTACCAGCCGATAAAGTATTTTTTATATACTTATAATAAATAATTAGAAAGACAATAATTATCTTTCTAATTATTTATTATTAGTAATTATTACTCTATGACACAGCACGAAAAACTTCTACAACTAGCATTAATATTTTCTTATATTTATATAGTTAAGACATTTATTTTTGTTAACATTTTTTGCAAGCTCCTATTTGATATTGCAGCAATAATAAATGACAGAAATTGTTTAAAATAATTATTTTACTTTGTACTCTAATATTATGATGAACCTCTGCCAGACGATGAAATCGTATAAAAATTTCTGCCACCAGCTCCCTAGTTTATTTAGCTTGCATGCCGACGACGCATGCATAATCTGTATTCTCAGTTCTCACTACTCATAAGTAGATGTAGATAGAATATAATAATTGCAGTCTTTGTCATTGAATAATGTTTATTTACTTTGGCTCCAACCAAAATATTATATTATATAAAAAGAATACAATGCTAATATTTCTTTTCATATTATACTTAGCAATGGGTGATAGAATCAGGTGTTTTAATGATTGAAAAGAATTATTTTATCAAAATTTAAAAAGCGACAAAAGTGATTGTTAAAACGGTGAAACAACCAATGACTACCCCTATAACTCGATATTTTTTAATCAAATGAATAGTACCTAGGTACTTGTATTTAGACGATTTAGGAAGGCTAAATCAATTAAAAACAGTCTTTAAATTGTTATTTTATTACGGTTGTTATATTCTTCCGTCTTTATTGTAAAACACGTAAATCTAGAAATTAAATAACATTAGCAAGGAATGTGTAATTTAAAAATTCTTTCGTAGATAATAATAATTTTTGGCGCTTATAACATAACACATATTTTAGGATGTTTTTTCCGAAAAATTAACATACGAAACAATTTAAGCTACCGACATGATTTTCAGTTTTGAAGTTGATTGTTGTAATAAAGAGCATATTATTGTAGTATTTAAAACTTTACAGTGATGCTACAAGAAAATACTTTTTTTTTTCAACAATCACTTAAACATTTAAAAAAAACAAACTCAACTTGTTGGTAGGTACTTGTATAAAATATAAATAAAATAAACATCAATCGATCATGAATTTAAAATGTGACTTGATAATTAATTACTGCAATCTAAAGTATTTAATTGTCTTTTAAGATGTGATAGTGTTTATTAAATCAATTACACAGATTTTAAATGACATGTGTAGCGTTTGGACTCACCAAATTTTTAAGAATAATATAACATTTTAGGGGGTTGACAGTAAATCTACTTAGCTATACCAAGTATTTACCTCGTACTTAAATGGTTTAATACACAAGCATCAAATTCTCTGATCATAAACTACTGTTGTCCCACAGGAAAATGCAAAAATGTTTGTTCATTTATATGAATGTACTTTTGATGTGCCCTTTACACCTGTCGTCCTGCAGGGTTCTAAGCGAAAGTAGCTAGTGATTCCTGATCCACTTGCATTTTACACTTGTATGTGCATTCAAACAACATAAAATTATAACGTTGTTTTATTAATTCCTACAGGATGAATGCGTGTAAACCACACCTTAAATCAAAATTTAGCTTGAGTAAGTGGTTGCAAATTGTTCGCAAATAGTGTTTAATGATAAGATCTCACAGAAAAATTTAAGTTACATAACATATCTTTATACTTTTGAAAAAATCAAGTAATTGATTTATATTGTACATAATATTATTATATAAAATAATCTGACAAATTAAGGAATATCTAGAAAACTTATGGTAGGTACCTACTGTACTAAAGACTTAGTTACTGGATATTTTAAACTCTCCTATTAGATCGTCCCAATTTAATACGTTAGTAGCTATAAAAATATTAATAACGTACTAGTCTTCGTTTAAGTAAGCACATAACTTTTAAACCATGTATGGAAACGACACATAAATTGACAATTGTAACTGGCAATAATGATTATTATAGGAGAAGTTAAAATTATTTTCTACCAAACGTAAAAAAAAACAAAAGATTGCTTTTGTAAACTAGCCTGGTTATTTATTAAAATAAGTAAAAACACTTGAGTGTTATTTCATTTCCATTATTCCGTTTAATAGGTTGAGGTCTGAGGGTAAGCATTTTTATACCTATTATAATCTAAACTAATATAATAAAGAGGAAAGGTTTGGTTGTATGTTTGTTGAATAGGCTCCGAAACTACTGGACCGATTTTGATGATATTTCGCACAAATATAGACCACGGAGAAGGATATAGGCTACTTTTTATTGCGACAAAATGTACGGTTCCCTCAAGATTACCTTTTGCGCGCACGAAGTCGACAACATCTAGTAATAATATATTTATCTAATACCTGTTCTTGTTTTTAAACCTAAGGCTATGGAAATTTTCGATAATTAATCAAAAATTATTTTAAGTGGCCCCCGGTCCGGGGGGATCAAGTCTCGCTAAATAAAGTGTAGTGTGAATGTAGTGTAGTGTGTGTGTGTGTATGTGTTCTTACTATGCTATAAAATAAGAGTACCTACTTTTATGCTATTAACAAATGAATCGTAAAATTCGATTACAATTTCTACATTAAACGCCCTCTAAAAAAAATGCATGACAAATGACGTCACTTGTCACGACTGTAGTTGAAAATATGATATATGAAGATAATTACAAAAGGACATCATTCACGTTTCATACATTTTTGGACCAAAAAATGAAAGTGCCGGCCAGAAAGAAAAAAATATATATTCGAATAGAATACACAATTCCTAACATTTTTTACTATGACGTCCAATCTGTGCGCCCAATGGTTACGTCGTAATAAAATAATTTAAAAATAATCCTTTTGTGATAAAAAGGTTGGAGTGTCACTATTAAAAGCATGGATATCTTACGTTATGATATAATACTTGATAGTAAAACACAGTGGTAAGGTTGATAAATAGTATTGGAAAAAAATATTTAGTCATAAAATAAAAATAAAAAATATGTATCAAGTACTAGCTGTCCCGGTGAACTTCGTGTCACTTTAAAACCTTCCCTGGACTTCTACGAATATTTTGAGACTAAAATCAGCCCAACTAGTTCAGCCGTTTTCGAGTTTTAGCGCGACTAACACATTTGAAAATCCATTTTTATATATAAGATGAAGACTAACTGTCCCGGTGAACTTCGTGTCACTTTAGAA
Organism: Phengaris arion; assembly: GCA_963565745.1. Lineage (NCBI taxonomy): Eukaryota > Metazoa > Arthropoda > Insecta > Lepidoptera > Lycaenidae > Phengaris > Phengaris arion. The sequence goes on from OY751432.1 coordinate 18,334,786, forward strand.
CCTTCCCTGGACTTCTACGAATATTTTAAAACTAAAATCAGCCCAATCCGTTCAGCCGTTTTCGAGTTTTAGCGCGACTAACACATTTGAAAATGCATTTTTATATATAAGAAGAAGAAATATAAATAGATTAAACAGCATTTGTTTTGTTTGATCGATATTACAAGGTAATGACAACATTACTAAGAAAAAAACGCTCTGGCAACTCTGGCAAGGTGTGATGGCGCTGGGAGAAATAGACAATATTAACCGCAAGATTCCTGCTTAGAATCAGTGGTTATAATTAATATATATGATACAACAACCAAAGATATACAAAAAAAAAAATTGGCAATGCCTGGAAAAGATTCTGGTCCTTTAAAGAAATAGTAAAATGCATAAGTATAAACATGATCACCAAAAGAAAACTATTTAATACATGGATTCCACCCATTCTAACATAAGGGTGCCAAAACTTGGGCACTAACAAAAGCTCATACAAGTATGCTGGAAGTTGGGCCGAAGGCTATGGAGAGGAGTATGTTTGGAAAGAAAAGGATAGACAAAATAGAAAACAAGGAGTTGAAAAAAATGACACGTGTAACTGATGTAACATATAAAACTAAAAAATTGAAATGAAACAACAAACAATCAAAACATGTCCGGCCCGGACATGTTTTGATTTTGAGAGGGCCAGACAAATGGACAAAAATAATAACATCTTTGTATCCCAGAAGGGCTAAAAGAAAAGAGGGCAGATCTCTAAAAAGATGGGAAGATGAAATGGTACAAATGGCTGGCAAAATGTGGACTAGTGTATGTGGAGTGGCATGTCAGAGATGTGAGTGGAAGCTGTTGGGGGAGGCCATTGCCAAGAGGCACTCAGAAGCAGAGACCGCGCAACGGAAAAATCAATTATTGATTTGAATATTTTGTAATGTATATAAAATAAATGTATTGTTCTTCTGAATAAAGGCTAATAACAATAATAAGTTAATGACGTACAATTAAACATTTTCTAGTCTTACAAATACGTCATCTAAACTTATTGCGGGTGGGCTGAGGTAAGGGTCATGTCTAGCATAACCCATGTACCAGACTATGCACATAGTATGGGAGCAACATCCGATGGTTCTCATTCCTATATGGCATGTGCAATAGTAATGTTTTATTGCTCGACGCCCGGTTGCTATTCTATACAGAGCAATATACACATAGTATGTTTTAGATCGGATGTGTCGGGATTGTATTCGCCCTCGAATCAACCACAAGTCCTCTCCCTCCAATTCCCTTACAAGCTCTAGAGGAATTCCACCACTTAGCTCAATGCTAAAAACTTCATCTGGTTGAACATGCTCTCCATAGTAACTTCTCGCTTGTTTCAGCTGATATATACCGAGACTAAATAATATTAATTCTTCTTCGGTCAGCGTAGGAAAGTCATTAAACTCAGCCATATCTGCAGACATGGGCTGGAACTGTGCTCTCATTCTGTTCAAGATACGTCTGGCGACAAGATCTGCCAGTGTATTGGGCATGTTTATCCTTTCCCGGATTATTTGTAAAAAATCAGAAGCATGGACATTATCTACTATCAACACGTGATAAGCATTTATTAATGCTGCTGCGATTCTAAAATATTCAAACATATAATGCAATGTTAAATTAATATGAACGTTTCTCAACAGGCGGAAATCTCGTTTAAATCGGCCATTTACTACTTCCACAACCCAACGGCAAATAGTAACAAGGCGTGACTTGTTTGCTTGTTCCGTGGTTAGTTGCGTCGCTCCAGGATGCTTTGTCTCCGGCATTTTCACAGTGTAACCATTTCCTTCAAGAATGGGAACTGCATCTCTGAACCCACGGTCCAAAATAAATACGTCCCCGCTTTGGTAGAACCATTGGAATAATCCATCGCCATGATCACTTTCATTTTCAGCAATATTCTGCATTATCTGCGCATCTGAAGAAGTAGCAGCGTGTGGACCTGAAACTTCTATTATGTGACCGTCGCAGCAGACAAATAAAAATGGTTTTACTAAGTTCCGGAACTTGTGACTACTATAAGATTTTCGTTGAAAAAAGTAGTTTGAGCTTTTTTGGATGTAGATGTATGTGCCGTCCACAATTGTAATAGCTTTTCTTTCTTCGGGAGGACTTTCAATATTTCCAAAAAGACTTTCTGGGATAAGAAGATTCCTACGTGTGACATCTTCCCGAGTCATATGGTCAAACCCCAAATGCATTGGAACAAAGTCTCGCAAAAGTGCTTCTCGGCCAGTCTCAAGCATTCGCGCAAATGTGGATTCGCTCGTTTTAAATATCGTTGCGAGCCTAGCATTTGAGTCTCCAGTTCGGATCTTTGCAAGTAAAGCTGCTAAAATTGTTTTTTTGTTTCTTCTTTGATTTAAGCTCGGAGTGTTGGCCAATAAATCAGAGAATTGTTCAGCAGTAAGACCAGTCCAATCGTGGAACTCTTTGTTATTGATCAATTCATAATGCTCAAAATCTAAAACTTCTGTTTTAATGTGGTTTATTAACAACCTTAGCGCACTAACGATATGTGCAGAATTAAAATCTTGAATTAAATTGTCTTGCATAGCAAGTAAATGCCATTCATTTTGCTCGAGGTGTTCGCTGCAAACACGACTGTTTTCTGATATGAATACACTGTATCGGCAAAGAACACGTAGAATAATGTTTTCTGGTATTCTGTGTCTTGTTGAGTCTACACAGTGTTGAAATACACAAGAGTTTGCCGTATTACTAGTTCGTACAAATCCAGGTAAAACTGTAGAATGAGGCACAGCGTCAACTTCTTCGTCTGCAACATCAGGTTCTTCGTTGTCAGGTTCTTCCTGCACTTCACGTTGACGTCGGAGATATTGCCGCTCGGCCCTTTGCCAACAAGGTCGGCATATAACATCTGTAGGTTCATTCTGAAAAAAAAAAGTTTATTAGCTTAGTAATATATCATTAAATAAAAAAAATAATATATCTGCGGAGGGCGGGGGGCCCTCTTTATTTGAAAACTTGTGTTTGTTAAAAAACACAGCAGCAAATGCGGCTTATGTTATAACATTATGTACATAAGAGTTATGATGTTTGTTCGTAGTAAATATCTTAGGCATATTCGTTCGTTATAGCGATAATATAATCCTCACCTGATGACCCAGTAGATCTTCAATAACAAACTTTGCGATTTCGATGTGTTGTGATTCACGGGATGTCCAACTATAACTTCGGCGATCACCAATAGGCACACGACACGAAATACACAATTGTACGTTCATAATGTCAGATATTAAGCTTCGCTAAATACACTTGATATTATATCGCTCTAAGAACAAGAGATTATTGTCACGATAGCCGTCCGATGTAACCAAAGTTGCATGGATAACTGACTGGCTGGCCGCTGGCTGGCCGCTGGCGTAGCGCGGGCGGGCGGTCGGCAACCAATAACAATGCGCTCACGCACCCAGGTAGCCGTCCCTTAACCCTTTTCATTAGTTCTCGGAATTCCATTTGAAGTTTTGAGAGAAAGTAACCTGTAATGTTTGACTCTAAACAGACAACATTCTTTATTATAAAGAATAAATATGAATGTGTTAAATAGTACGATTTTATATCTTGACCACTAGGTTTTGACCTTGAGTATTTTGCGATTATGTACCTAAATAAGTTTTAATATAATATTTTTTTATATTATAATGTCACTCCAATCTTTTTTTAACAACAAAGAATTAATAAAAAAATATTTTATTTTTTATGTTATTACGAGGTAACCGTTGTGCGCACAGATTGGACGTCATAGTAAAAAATGATAGAAATTGTGTATTCTATCCGAATATCGTAGTTTTTTTTCTGGCCGGCACTTTCATTTTTTGGTCCAAAATGAATGATGTCCTTTATTCCACTAACTTGGTAGTAGGGCTTATGTATATGATTGTTATAAGAAAAATGTCACAAATGACATAAAAAATTGGACGGTAATCATCGCTTTTCAATTATAGCAAAATAGAATTTCGTTGTTTTAAGTCCTTTTTATAGTCCTGTTACCTTTTATTTTAGCAACTGATTACTGTGCTTTTTTTATTTTTCGGTCCGTATTTAAATTTTTTTTCTAAAAATATAAGATTTTTCTAAAAATATAATGCTGATTTAAAACTAATGAATATTCCCTATTGAATGTAGGTAAAACCTAGTCTTCGATAAGGATCAAAATATACGTAGCTTAATTATGTAAATATTAGGTCTTTACCTATGAAATTGCCGTTTTGTATGATAAAATTTAAACGAATTTTTTTTCATGTATTTTTTATTTGTATTAATCAAAGTAATCACCCATGCAATCAATGCATCTTTGCCAACACAGTAGCAGTTTATTGATGCCCTTTCTTTTAAGAAATCAGCTAACGAGAGGCAACAAATTCTTCACAGGCATTTTGTACTGCCTCTCGGGTATTGAATTTTTTTCCCGCCAAGAAGTTATCCAAATTCTGGACAAAGTAGTAGTCTGTAGGCGCAAGGTCTAGTAAGTAGGGCGGATGACGGAGAGCTTCCAACCCCAGTTCTTGCAACTTGGAGACCGTCTGCTGTGCAGTATGAGGTCGTGCGTTGTTGTGCAGGAGCAGCGGAGACGAGCGATTGACCAATGCTGGTTGGAGATGTGCCAGCTTCTCCATCATTGTGTTCAGTTCTTCACAGTACACATCTGCAGTAATGCTCACCCCGTTTGGTAAGAAGCTGTGATTACATATAGACACCGGCGTTAGACCACCAAACAGTGACCATCATTTTTCTAGGGGTAAGTTTTCGTTTAGGGCATTGTTTAGTTGCTGAACCAGGATCCAACCAATTTGCTGAGCGCTTGCGGTTATCAAACAGAATCCATTTTTCATCGCAGGTAACAATGCGGTTCAAAATTCCTTCATTTGTGAGTCTGTTGAGCAGTGCAAAGCACGTCTCGACGCGTTCTTCGCGCTGGCGATCATTGATTTTTCAAGCTTTTTTACCTTGCAAATTTGACGCAAATTGACCAATATTGTTTTGACGCTAACGTCGAAAGCTGCTGCTAATTTAGCCGTAGATTGTGTATCATCAGCTTCCACAATCGCCTTTAATTCGTCATTGTCGACCAAAGTGTTCGGACGACCGCGAGGTTCATTTTTCAGGTCGAAATTTCCAGAACGGAAGCGAGCAAACCAATAACATCTGGTGCGTTGGTTTGTAGTGTTAGCTCCGTAAACGTCGTTGATGTTGCGTGCCGCTTGTGCCGCGTTGCTGCCACGACGGTACTCATATTATCCATTATGACGAAAAAGATTGAAACGCGATGAAAATGAAACACTAATCAATAAATAAATGACTACTTTTGGAAAAAGAATTCCATGTTTTTAAAAAAAGTTAATTTGAAATTAGAATTCTTAGCCAAACAAAAATTATTTTGATTTGAAATGGCCAGTACTGCAGAACGGCAATTTCATAGGTAAATACATAATTAACATATTATAATTAACATTAATTGTAGTTGTTATCTAAGTGTAGGGGAGAGGCGTACAAAATGACATACTAGTTATAAAATCAGTTATAAAATTTTTATTTATTTATAATATTCAACACTTTAAGTAATTATGTATTTTTTGGTTCAATACCTACTTATAATTATGGAGATCAATCATCTGAGTACAAAAAAAAAATAAAAATTAAAAAATATTTTTAAAAACTTAGAAAAAATCCGTTTTGTCCGCCCTAGGCGGGTAAAATGACACACGTGCTGTGGACAAAATGACACACTAAATTAGGAACAAAAATCAGTCGATTACATGCAGAGTTCAGACGTGTAACGCTTTGTCTTTTTCGGAACATCTGCACATGATGCATGAGCCCATCTTTTACAGCTCAAGCACCGGAGCCAGACCATTTTTGGCTTGGACCTTGAGAAGAGGTCATTACAATAAATACACGGACAATCTTCGTCATCGTCCTTGGTTCTTGTGTAAGCATTTAACCCTTTCAGACCTGATTTTTTTTATTTTCGCTAATCGATCTGAAAAAAATGCCTGCAACTAGGCTATTGTAAATAGATCTAAAGAAAAATAAATAAATAAATCCTGATTACAAGCTTTTCAAGAAAAACAGCTTTTTCTTTTTGTGTACAAGTGTACACATCCGTCAAACGTAATAAAAATATTAGTGTTAAGGGATGTTTTTCTATAATGATAAAAACATTTATTTTACAACTTTTTATTAGGAAATACGAAGCAATATGAAATAACAAATATAAATAATAGTATTCTCTTTATAAAAATTAACAAAAATGGCTTTTTCTTTGGGTAGATTTAACAAATTGCACTTCACAATCACAGTCTAAATTAAAATTAAAATCAAAGGCATCAATATAGCATCCTATGTATGAAATGCTAAGAAGCAATTCTTATCCTTAGTTAGGCATAAGTGAACCTTGCATTTTATGCATTTGATTCGGGTTCTACCCTTGCATCCCATCATTTTAAACCGTGTCCCAAGCCCCTCATCGTGTGCAGGAAAATGCCCAAAACCGTCTCGAGTTATTTCAGCTTCTGGGCGTGTCTCTCCTGGTCTCCTAGTTACAATTTGAAGAGTTGGGCTACTGCAACTTGGACGGCCCCTTTTACCCATCGAAATTTTATTTTGCAACACCAGACTTTCAGCCAACCGACGCCGCAGGCACGTATCTGTTATAATAATCTACTGGGCTTTCAACTCTGGGATCAATAGCAATGGGTGGAAACCAAGCTGGTGAAATTGTGTTTACTATTTCCTTGTGTCTCCACCTAATACTATGCTTCGGCGTAATATTCTGTAAAAGCGTATCTTCAGAGGCGGAAGGCACTTCTGGTAAAAAGTTATCACTCATTTCAACCCACGATGAGCCAGCGTCTTCATCGGGATATTTCTGGTTGGTTCCGGCTGATGACATCTGCTCCCACTCGGACACATCGTAGCTCCCGTTCAGACGCAGGTCCAACTGGTCCTTCGTCATCAGAAGATAATTCTAAATCAGAAAGGCAACCTTCTTCTAGTGCTCTGCGTGCGACGCTATTAGTAGTTAAGCAGTTGCTTATAGGCTAATCCGGCACTGATTAGCCTATAAGGTAGCTAATTTCCTAGCTAGTAGAGAGGCGGACTGCAGGGGCTATCGCACCTCCTGCTCACTTCGGCACGATACTAGAGGACTGCAGGTGGCTATCGCCCTAGCACGGTCGCTAGCTGAATGTGTCCCCCGGTTGCGCACTGGGACTTATATACGCTGCCGCCGTTGGAGCCGTGTGCAAAACATCGTAGTGGGGATGGTGGGGGTGCTCGGTGAGATAGATAGTCGGTGTGTGAGCGGGAACGCACTAGGATCCGTGCGCTGCACGCATATCATTAATTCATCGTCTTACAGTCTCCCCCTCTGGTACTTGTGGACGTCTCGTTAGAGTACCAGGACTCCATGGTGGGTTGCTTTATTGGTCTACCTCTTCTTCTAATAGGAATAACTGGGCTCGGTTTCTCATTATTTCGCTTCTCAAATTTAATGATTGCCGACGTGTGGTATTTTCCAATAGATTTATCAGGCTCTTCAATACTAGCTACCTCGTATATAGAGTTTCCATGTTTTTGAGTTACAACATAAGGTCCGTCGCGTCTAGGTGCAAGCTTTGCCGAAAAGTTCTTGCTTTGGTTGCTTATTGGATGAGTTTCGACTAGTACTAGGTCTCCTACAACATATCCAGGATCAGGTCTGCGCTTTCGGTTAGCTCTTAATCTGTTACTGTCTTGCATGTCTTCGACGTTTATTTTAGCAAAATGTAAGTCTTTTGCTAACTTTTCTAAATGTGATGTTATTTCGGGAATCAATTTTTCAGTTACTGTGTAGTTGCGTTCTGCCGATGTAAGGAGTCGGCTAGCATACTGTATGGGATGTTCTTTGGATCTCTCCCCCTGGACCAAAGCTGCTCCAATAGCATAATTACTGGCGTCAGTTTTGATAATAAAGGATGCTTCGTAATCGGCTTGCTTTAATACTGGTGCTGTGGTTAATGCAGTTTTTAATTCCTCATATGCTTTAATTTGTTCGTCACCCCATACCCAAGAGACATTATTCTTCCAATCGAGTTTTAATAGGCCATAAATCAGGTCTAGCTGAACATCTTCTTTATGCCTCTTGCTAGGAAGCGTGGCTAGCAGTTCTCTTATCCTGCACAAGAACGTATCTATTGATTCCTTTGTACCCTGTGAGTCACCAAAGATCTCCATATATACTTCGTGTGGCTGTTTTTTTGGTGCAAATGCTGAGCGGATACTAGATACTGCTGCTGACCAACTTTTTATTTCATCTCGAATTCCGGCCCACCATGTACTAGCATTGTCCTTTAGTAGAAGTGGTAATCCAGCGAGGGCATCATCGTCCGAAATGTTTTCAATATTCTTGTAAATTGATATGGCATTTATAAATTCTTCCACTTTGTCATGGTTTCGCTCGCCATTATAATGGTAACTACAACGAGTGAAGTTTTTGTTCGTTATTGTAGATGATGGGATGCGGGACAGTAGCTCCGTGAATTGCGACTCCGTCAAAATTACCTGTGCTGAACCCATTGTTTCTTCAGCTTCTTCTTCCCCAGGTTTTGTTTTAACTCGAACTTCTTGTGGCATCTTGTGGGAAAAATACGTTGGGCGCCACTTGTAGGGATGTTTTAATTTTAACTCCAACTTCCTGTGGCATCTTGTGAAAAAAATACGTTGGGCGCCATTTGTAGAAATGTTTTAATTTTAACACCAACTTCCTGTGGCATCTTGTGGAAAAAATACGTCGAGCCCCACGTTGGGCGCCACTTGTAGGGGATGTTTGAAGTGAAACACCGGTAATTTGATACTGTCGTATATTACACAACACTGCCCTAATTTCCTAACAGGCGTCGGAGTGGACTGCAGGGGCTATCGCACTCCTAGCCTATAAGGTAGCTAATTTCCTAGCTAGTAGAGAGGCGGACTGCAGGGGCTATCGCACCTCCTACTCACTTCGGCACGATACTAGGGGATTGCAGGTGGCTATCGCCCTAGCACGGTCGCTAGCTGAATATGTCCTCCAGTTGCGCACTGGGACTTATATACGCTGCCGCCGTTGGAGCCGTGTGCAAAACATCGTAGTGGGGATGGTGGGGGTGCTCGGTGAGATAGATAGTCGGTGTGTGAGCGGGAACGCACTAGGATCCGTGCGCTGCACGCATATCATTAATTCATCGTGTTACAAGCTTTATTTTATGATTATTTTCTTAGAATAGACATCTAATATTGCAATTAACATGAAAATATTATATATAAGCAGTGGCGTATTTACTATAGGTCTTATTTGTACCGATGTTTTGTTTTAGGCCAGGGATGGCGAACCTTGATGTTTTAACGTGCCATTTTGTAAAGAAATGTTTCATAAGGTCATAGACGTGCCATCAAAACTTTTCTTTAATTTTTCTTTGTGATTTAGAGGCGTATTTAAATATTTGGCGTCCCGGGACAATTATTTTGCCGCCCATTAAGCACTGACGTGACAGTGACAGTTTGTTTATTTAACGGGTTAAAATCTAATTACTCTTTAAATCCTATCTAAAAGACTGCTTCGGAACTTCGATACTAATTATTTGAATATATTCAAAAAAAAATTTCTCTTTTGCCTGTTTAAACTTTAAGCCCTGAAATACTGTGTACTTCGGAAAAACAAGTATATCATTAGCCTAAAACTGAACGTCAGTACTAATTATTTTAATATGTTGCAATGAGCAAACATTTTTCCCCATTTTACAGGTTAAAATCTATTCAAACTAAAACACTGAAATACGGTGAACTTCGGAAAAATACCATAAAATCAACCGGCTATAATAGAAAATTGGTTCTAAATATTAAAATAATATGTTCTTTATGTTCAACGCGAGGTTTAAAGTTTAAAAATAGGATTAACAGGTAAAATAGCAAAAAACATTTGCTCGCTCGCTCCGATTGAACGCGTTTAACATAAAGAGTATAATCATATAGTTCTTAGTATAAACATTCTGTTTTAGAGATTTTTACATTTTATATTATTTTAAAGATAACTTAAAAAATCATCTTTCAGATAGGGTATAAAGTATAATTACATTTTAACTTGTAAAAAATAAGAAATAAGGAGTCCGCCACAGCTTAATGGGGCGGCAAAATAATATGTTAATAGGCCCGTTGCACAACAATTTTAAATACGCCCCTGTAAAAGGGCCATCCACACGGACCAGCCAGCACATCCAGCGTCGCGGTCTTGAAGCAAATTAGTACGCAAAAATGATTGTCACTATTGACAGTTGACACTAATGACGACCATTTGTATATGTTATCTTGTAGTAAATGGCTCAGAAGATTAATACACATTTATCACAATTTACAAAATAAATATAATTCACAGATCAATTTCTTTAAAACAGTTAAATTTAAAAATACATTTTATACAATTTTTCTATTTCATAATTATTAAATATGCTGTAATCGGTTAACCTGATTTTCAAGCGAGCGTAGAGTAGCTATGAGTTGGGACTAGGGGGCCCCAATCCATTGGGGGTCCTGGGCACGTGCTCATAGTGCCCAGTGGTAAAAAGGGGCCTGTGTAGATGTTTTGGTGCATTTTTTTGGGCATGTATTTAAACTTGCGACAAAACAATCGAATTTTGGGTGTGACAAAACTGAATATTGAATACTAAATTACCAAGTTGGCAAAATAATTTAAGGAACAAAATAATTTCAAAACTGGTGACTTAAATTAATAGGTACTTATCAGTTTTTTTCACTGGACATTCCAAACTGGCAGACAGACATTATTTAAGCGAACAAATAACTATCTTGGCGACAATTTGAGAGTATCTACACATTTAATTTAAGAATAGGTACATATATTTTCCCTGATGTAGGTAATTCAAAAAACATAATAATCAGCAAAACGAGCGCAGTTAAAAAAACGTAAAGAAGTGACGTTTTGAACGTAACGTTTTTACGTTACATTAATTTTGAAATTCCAAGATGGCGAACATACTTCATTTTATAAAAATGAATATGGGTGTTCTTTTGTAGGTTTCTGGGGGTGCTAATTACAAAAAAGTCATCAATTTTTAATTTCCAAGATAGTAGACATTAAAAAAATGAATATAGGTTCTTTTATAGGTTTCTGGAGTCACAAATTACAAAAATTAATTCATTTTGAAATTTCAAAATGGCGAATATGAAAATTGATACGAGTGTCGTCTTCGAGGTTTTGAGGGGTGCTGAATACAAAATTAATATCCATTTTGAATTTCAAAGATAGCGGACATTTATTTTAATAAAATGAATCTAGGTTTCCTTTTCTAATGTAATTTATTAACTTATTTAGTAACCCCGCAACCACATATTTTCTTCATGATGGGAGATAAAGAAATTTGAAAATCCTGAATTTTCCAACATTTCTATAACTTTATACATCGTTCGTATCTCAAAGTAGCGCATTGCCATAATTTTTTTTCTATAATCGCTTCAATCTCGAAAAGAGGTAATCCTAAAGAAAAAATAATGAAAATTTCCTCCACCCCAATTATTTTTCCTTTCATTTTCCTTATAATAAGAGATTTTTTTTTAGCTTACATAGCTGGTACTACATAACACACTGTGTTAATAATCATCAATAATCCTAATCAGCATCTGCAACAACTTTTAAATTAGTACTCATGTAATTTTTACGAAGAATTTAAATTCTCCATTTTGGAAATTGAACTTGGAAGATAATTTTATAATCAGCACCCCCAGAAACCAGGAAAAATACACCCATACCAAAGGAAAACAAACTGCAACAATATCGAAAAATGCGATATTCCGTAGCCTACAAATTGAATTTTTAGCAGCCATTAATTTATTAACTCAATCTGGTTTTATAGCTGCTTACATCGTATAATAGTCACCAAGTCGGAAATTAAGTCGCCAACTTATAAATTTCGGTGCCAATTTGGATTAAATTTCGCCACTTTTTATCTGCCGATTTTTGTATTTTTTGTCATCTGAGTGCTTTCGCCAGTTTAGTAATTTAGTCGCCAACATATTAATTCGCTGCCAAATTCAGTAATACAGTATGCTCATGTGCAGTCGCAAACATATTTTTTTGTTCGCAAGATTAATTTTATCCCATTCTTATGCAGGTTGACCGTTGTCATATTTTGTTCGTATTATATTAATAAATAATACGATAACAAACTGACAAATTGTCATTGACAATTGGGTACTTTCTATAGACGTATATAAGTATTATAGACGAGGAATTCCGTCTGTCTGTCTGTTTGTCCGTCTGTCCGTCTGTCTGTCTGTCTGTCTATCTGTCTGTCTGTCTGTCTGTCTGTCTGTCTGTCTGTCTGTCTGTCTGTCTGTCTGTCTATCTGGCTATCTGTCTGTCCCCGCTTCTAGCTTCTGTAATTATGAATATAAATGGATGACATTTGGTATAGTTATAGACTGTGTGTAGATCTCGATTTTGGCATAATAAAATAATAATTTTATATTTTAGGGGTGGCTCTCCATACATGTGAAGTGGTGATGAAAAATTTATTTTTATTCTACCCCATCTCGAGGATATGCACATTGTGGCATTTCTAAACTATGAGACTTAGAAACTTGCAATTTTCCATGCTAATAGATCATGCTAAAAACTCTTTAGGAAAATGATTTAGAACGAAATCGGACAGCAACTTTTAAATTAATCTGACAAAAATATATTACGCTATTATAGTTACGGCACCCTTCTTAGACATGTCCGACATGTTAGGTTATTTATGTAATAAAAAAATAAATACAGGAAAATACCGTAGGTATTGTATTGTGTCTGCATGTCGTCATATTAATACAAATAAATTATGAGACCACTAGGGGTACCTCCTTATGAGATTTAGATTCCTTGGTAGGTACGTGAAAATAACAAAATATTTTAAAAAAATACCTACAAGCTTTTAAGAGCTAGTAAATATAACTTAAAAAATTGTTATATAATATTATAAGGTAAATATAACCTTAACATTATTATCACAAAGTTACATTAAGGGTCCATCTATATATTACGTTACGGGTCATACTAAATGTGACAGTACAGGTACAGAGATACTAAAAAAGCGTGACACAGGGGTGGTTCAAAAATTCAAAATTTTGCGTGACCTAATTAGTTTCTACAACCGCTTCGTCTTTACTTCTTCTCTTTTTGCCCTCTAAGTCTGCATAAATGTCTTCGAGATTTCGCATCTTTGTTTCTGGCATGCAGAAAATGATATAGAACACGTTGGCTAGGCATATGGCGCTGAATATCCAGAATGTGGAGTGGTAGCCGATCCAAGAGTTGAGCGGTGCAAATAGCTTGATGAGCGCGAAGTCGGTTCCTAGTGATATTGCCATGATCATGGTTGCCACGGTGCCTCGCAACTGTAAAATTACATAGGTAAGTGATTTCGTTAAAAGTATCGCGTTGATTAATGTTATCGTTTCAAGATTCATAAAAAATCATGCAGTCATGTAGTATTTTTTTCCACGATTCCTCACGACAAAAAAAACCGAGAGCCACTGCAAATTTTAGAGCAAACAACCTGGCAACTCATCCTATAGGTACCTCTCCTATTATACCGCGACATGGAACCGCAGACCTGGCTGGTAAGTAGCGGGGCTAAGTCAATACCTACATTGTTTTTTATCTTACTACGGCGAAGCCAAAAGGAAGGGCTTTTGGCAGCGGGTTTTGGCAGTCTATGTATGTATGTATGTATGTATGTATGTATGTATGTATGTATGTATGTATGTATGTATGTATGTATGTATGTATGTATGTATGTATGTAAGTATGTATGTATGTATGTATGTATGTATGTATGTATGTATGTATGTATGTATGTATGTATGTTTGGTCCATCGTAGCGTCTAAACTACTGGTCCGATTTTGATAATAAGGTGTCAATAGATTCATAATGATGCCGCAGGTAACATAGGCTATATAATTTCTTTAAAATTTTTGTTTTCAAAAATGTGACCTCAGATTCTAACATCTAAAAATTTTTTGTCGCGATAATCATCACGTGTTTGATATCCAAAGAAAGGTCTTGGCAAACACACTACAAATATGTATGTATATACCACGGCTATAGCCTTTTTTTTCAACACCATTAATATCAAACATATTTAAAAAAACAAACTTACACAAAAAATAATACTTACTTCGGTATATTTGACTTAGCCCCGATACTGACCAAGGTGTGACCAAAAAAATACTGCATGGTTTTTAATGAACTTGAAATGGTAACATTAATCAATATTTCTTACAAAGTCACATAATTAAATAGTTTGTTACTTTTTATTGAGCAACACGCAACCATATTATTATAATGTTCTACCTAATAGAATATCGGTGTAGATGCAATATAATTACTAATTATACCATCCCATTACTACCATTACTCAGAACTTACTTGGAAACTAAACATCTCCGTCATAATGACGAACGGTAGCGGCTGCAGACCGGTCGCGTCGGCTAAGATGCACGCACACAACGCCGCTATCGGCACCCAGCCCGGCAGCGCCACGCCGATGCTCTGCAGGTAGAACCACACGCCCAGCAGGCTCATGCTGAACCCGGCTACCACGCTCGTCACTGCGAGGAGGGGCTGGAAGCATAGACGTATAATACATTATAGATGAGGCATGTTGAGGCAAAAACACTCCCCACTTAAATGGCCCCACTTTTAATGTTGTTTTAAAATTAGGGGCCTCCTAAATCTGTCACATGTCTCTACTTGCCAAAATTACATTAGGTACCTAAATACATGGACAAAACGTGACTTTAATGCCACTTAATTTATGTAAAGTACGTCTTAATATTCAGCACGGTCCACTAGTTGGCACGCCAAAAAGGACCCAAAGATTTGGACAGCAGCGAGCAAAATCGATTGCTGGTTCGGTGACAGGGCAGGCAATGCTGGTGTTAGGGTTTTTCCCCGCCTCTGCGAAAATATGGCTGGCGTACACCAGGATCGCAATGCACCCGCAGAATTCGCGAGTTAGATTGACTATTAGCGTCACCCAAAATGCCTTCAGTGCTGTTTTATCGCAAACTGAAACATGACACGTAAATTAGGTATTTACCTACTTAAAGGTCCATGCAAAAATCGCCCCCACCAACCAACAGGTTTCAAACCTATCCCAGTTAATAGCTCTTGCCATGCTGATTATTTTTTGGTATGGTGATATTCACCTCGGGAGTGGGGTTTGACAATAATTGGAATTTAATTTTTTATTGTTTTATATTAGCGACCCACTCCAGCTTCGCAGATTTATTATACATATAAAGCTTCCTCGTAATTCACTCTATATCCATTGCTGAAAACTGCATTAAAATCGGTTGCTTTTCTTAAAAAGTTATGAGATGTCGTAGAGACCAAGTGAAATTCAAGATAGTCCATTTAATTAGTTACTCATAAAATTTTTGTATCCGATTGATGGAAAAATTATTATATTATTAAATAGTGACTTGGCAATGGCTTGACTTGTCAGGCGGGCCATTTGCTTGTTTCTAGATCTATTCCATAATTAAAATGATTACTGGCCGTGGACACCCGCAACACCAGAGGAACCACAAGTGCGTACTCGAATCAAATACCTGACCCCTCTCTTGTTGCAAATTTTAAAAGATCTAAGCGAACAGGAAACTGAGCGACTTCATTTTATACTGTGTCTAACTAAGTAGTCCCCTTTTTTTGTATATTTTTACTAATAGTAAACCTTTTTTAACAGAATATCGATGAAAATATTTACACAGTATAAAATGAAGTCGCTCAGTTCCCTGTTCTATAAGACCTTCTAAACTAAGCAACGGATTTTAATTCAGTTTTCAACAATGAATAGAGTGATTCAAGAGGAAGTTTTATATGTATAATACTTTGCATCCGTATGAAGCTGGAATAGGTCGCTAATATAAACAATAAAAGTGAATTCCAATTTCTGTCAAAACCCCACTCCTGAGGTGAATGTCGCCATACTAAATAATTATCAGCGTGGCAAAAGCTATTAACTGAGATAGTTTTTAAATCTGTGAGGGGTAGGGGACGACACTGCCCATAGAGTTTTTTGCATGATCCTTTATATTGTGTTTGTAATAACTATCAAAAACTATCGAAACTAAAATTTTGCGTTTGTGCTCTACCACATGTTCTAATCTTAACTTTGGGATGTAGGTAAGACACGCTTATTACAACAGTTGGCGTTACCAACTCAAAATAAAAAAGGACCTATCTTAGCTTACATTTTAGTTATACTTTTATTTGTAATTCACAGCGAAAACATTACGTACTCAACAGACGTTGTTCTGTTAAAAAATTTATACTATATAAAACTTCGGAAAAAATCCGGATTTTTTCCGAAGTTTTATATAATATTTTATTTTTTTGCATATTTTATAAAACTAATGGTTTTTTTACTTCGATGTTTTAGCAAAATTTAAGAAGTAGGTAATTAAAAAATATTTCTAAAAGTGAAAAAATAAATATAATTATATTATATAATACATATTATATATAAATTGTGTTTGATTTTGATATAATCAAATTGTGTATTTATTTATTCAGATTGTATTTTTAAACAAACTTAAAATAAGAATTTATTTAAATTAAATTATAAAAAAGTTCCTTTTTTTTACAATGAGTGTCTATATCCTATTAATTTCTTCTTTTATTTTCTTAAATGACTTCTTAAATTACTTCAATGTACACACTCGTATCTATTAAAAGTTTTCATTTAATATGCATAGCTATGTATGTATGTACTCAGGTATTATTATTATACTCATTTAAAATCTTAAAAAACAAAATTATTGAAAATAAGGTACTAGCTTGCTGTTTTATAAGAATCGTGATCTTGAAAAACATAAAATCGTCAAGTATTTGTTCGCTAAGGTGAGATCTTGTTAAATACTAAATGTTAAATAAATATAAAAAAGTGGAATAGCCTGTGATCTTTTTAAAGTTTTTTTTTAATATCTCCATCACCACCACCGTTTTCGTAAAGTGCCATTTCTATGTGAAACTAACGTAGGCAAATTAGTAGAGTTTAGTATGTGGGAATAGTGGAAGTCCCAAAGGGAGATCTCCGACCGAGCGAGGTGGTATGCTCGGTCAGGCCGAAGCCCACTTGTATGCATTTCAGATGTTTATTTAACGCCGGAAAATCCGGATTTTTCGAATTTTTCGAATTATCCGGATTGGAACCCCTATGAGTGCTACTATTTGGGTAATATTTGGTTCGATGAGTTACCCTTTGTGACATCTTATTATTATATGAGGTATAGATACCTTAGCAAATACTAAGCTAGGTAGCTACGAAATAATAATTAATATAAAGAGGCATGATACCTCGATTAAATAAATGAGATTAGGTGTCGATCATTAGTTACGATACAAGATGTGACCAGACTGTTCTTATTAAATAGGTACATTACTTATTGATATGCTTTCTACTAGGACCTAGTAACTAGGTAATATTAAGAAATAAAATATGATGGTGGTTGGTAATATTTAAGCGCGAAAAGAATAAATAGTCTTTTTACTTTTATGATTTACTTAAAATTTAAATGAAAATAAGTTCGTAATTAGTAATAAAATGATCCAAATAATTTTAAGCAAAGTAGATACTAAATAATTACCATCAAAAATTTTCAATCTCGATGTTTTCCCTCGAAATAATTCCCTTTGAAGCCCAAATAACATAAACATCATCTGACTTAAGCGACTGAAAGGCTAAATAAAATTTACTTTCTTCGGAAAATAAATGTAAAGGCTAAATAAAATAAACTACTAAATAAAATAAACGAATTTGACACCTATATAGATTCGTTATTTTAGACCTAACGCTTAATAATTCTTGTCAACAGCTATAAATAGCTATGAAATACCTAATGAGTTGGTGATAGAAAAATACTACTACCTACAGGCTACACCACGCCTACACGTAGGCAACGTGTAAATAGGAACAGTCAGGAGAACTAACATGAAAACTTTCCAAATTTACATTTGGAATTTTATTTACATACTTACATTTAAACTTAACAACTCCTTTGAGTATTAAACTTTTAACGAGTAGCAGTTATCATAGCATATCATCTATTTGTCTATACTAATATTATAAAGAGGAAAAGTTTGTTTGTTTGTATTGAATATGCTCCGTAACCACTGGTCCGATTTGGATCATGGCACATTTATAGAGTAGACTTACGGGGATCTACATAGGCTTCTTTTTATCACGGAAAATGTACGGTTTTCGCGAGAATTACTTTTACGCGCACAAAGTAGCGGGCAACATCTATTTTCTAATAAAAAGTATTAGTCGCTAATAATGCGCCGTTTTTTAGGGTTCCGTAGTACTCAAAGAACCCTTAAAACTTCGCTCTGTTTGTCCGTACTGGATGAAATTGGGTATAGTTATAGATTGTGTATAGATTGCGGTTTTGGCATCATGAAATAATAATCTATCCCCCTTACTAATAGAAAGATTTACACAATGGATAACTTCAACAACGTTGCTGTCTGTCCGATGCGTTGGAAAAGTCACTTGACAGACAAAGACAGCAACGTTGTTTAATTTATCTGTTGTATAAATCTTTTAATTAGTAAGGGGGTATATACACTGGCGGACATATAAACTGCATCATAGTGCAAGAACACATTCAATCAAATTTTATTACGAAATATGAAAACTTTTTACATTTATTGGTATTGGAAAGTAAAGGCTGGTTTATAAACACAAAAACAAAATCAAATTTACAATTTATAATCAATATAGTACTGTCACAAAAGAAAGAAAATATTCCTTCTATATAAGAAATCTTGTCAATTTACTAAAGATTAACTCGTTGCTACGTTAACGTTGTGAGTGATGGTTATTTTTTTTTGTTTTGTTACTTGTTGAATTACTAATTGTTTAATTGCTAGTTTGATTTCATTTTAAACACGTCTTTCTTCGACGATACGTCCATATTCTATTCGTGAGAGATGGAGATGCAAGGCCTAGACCAACGAACAATTGCTGCAGATTTAAATGTAAACCAGTCTACGGTTTCCCGAATCTACAGAAGGTTTATGGAGACAGGTTTATTCAAAAGAAGACGTGGAACCGGCAGAACTCGGGTGACAACGTCTCGTGACGGCAGGTTTATTGTGACTGTGTTCCTTGCCAAAATCGGTTTTTTAACGTCTATAAGCATTAAAAATGAGCTCCACCAGGTACGTGACGTAGCAGTTTGTGCACGAACCATAAGAAGAAGGCTAAAATAGCGTGATATCACACCTTTCAGACCCACAAATGGACCAAAATTGTCTGCAGCTCACAGTCAAGCTCGACTAAGATTTGCTCGTGAACACTTAAATTGTATTGAAGAGCAATGGGCTTCCGTATTATTCACTGATGAGTGTAGGACTTGTTTGTACGGTGCTGATGGTCGCAGACTAGTCTACTGTAGACGAGGAGAGCGATATGCTCAAAATTGCATTGAGGAGAGGGTTCCATTTGAAGGCGGGTCTTGTATGGTTTTGGGCGGCATACCGATTGGCGCAGACACACAAGGCCGTGGTAACCGTGGTTTAACATCACACGATATATAACGGAGATGTTGGACCCTCATGTGGTACCTTTTAGCGGGTTTATAGGCGAAAACTTAATTCTGATGCAGGATAATTGCTCGTCCGCACGTAGCGAGACAAGTTGAGCAATAATTTACTCAGGTCGAGATTCGTTCGATGGATTGGCCAGCACGTAGCCCAGACCTCAATCTGATATGGAAATCCTTGGAATAGGTAATTGTGGAAGTTCAGGGGTGGGTTAAACGGTGAGAAATATGGGAAAAGGTGTAGGTTTTTATATTTTACTGTCTCGACACACGCTGTTCTGTCTTAAGTATGAACTGAAATAAATAAATAACCAGTTTACCTTTCAGTTGAACGCACCTATAAATATTTGACAGGCAAGCGACAAATAGAACACAATGAACAGTTAGTATGGAAAAATTCAATCGTCATTTTTGTATCTCTCACCTTTTCAACATTTAAAAAATACCATAATTAGCCAAATTGTCCCAGCCGTTCTCGAGTTTTAGCGAGACATTGGAATTGCAAATCATTTTATCTTTCTAGGAAGCTTGGACGGTAAGCTGAAGATTGACGGACATGACGAAACTATAAGGGTTCCGAGTCGTGTATTTATGGAACCCTAAAACGTTAGTTTGATTAATCACTTTCCTATTTAGTGACCTAGTTTTGAATTTGTCTGCTTTTTACCCAGTATGCTCCGCGAAGCAGACCAAGGATTATTTCAGAAGTTGGACGTGAAATATTTCCCTCATAATCCTTCTAAAGCCTTTCACGATAAAATGAAAATTTTAAAGTTAAAGTAGGTATTATAATATATGAGCTAAAGTCGTTATTGTGTTCCATACTTAGGTTTCAGATTATAAACTTAATCTGAGACTTAGGTACATATTTTTATAGTGTTACGGAAGTTCCTATGATTTACGCTATTTTATGTAGCCGTACGAACCCTGCGTATCCGACTTGCACTTGGCCGGTTTTTAAAACCGAGAACCTCTATACTCGTATTTAAAGTAGAGTTTCATTTTACTTTTATTGCATTATAAGTGAAGTGACTTGCTATCATAAACTGACTTTGTGAAGTTTGGACCAATAAGGACGCGTTTGACACTAGTTTTACGTTTACGAGAATACCGGTTCGGCAGTTTAAGCGTATCGGGACTTGATTGTAATTGTATTATTGCAGGTTTTATTTAGCAGAATTGACCCTCAGGTCCATGTCATCGTAATGTTGCTTTATCATGCGATATAGGTAGATACAATATATTGCGTGCCAAATTGCAGCTCAATCGGAAATCGGGAAGTGGGTCAAATTTAGCTTGCAAGATTTGCCTGCACACAAACGGACATGTGAAACTAAATAAATGGTCTTAAAGTATATGTTTTTAAATTTAAATCCTACGTAAGATCCTACCTACCCATATCGAGAAGTGCTTTTAACACAATTGGACTGAGATTCCAGCCCCGCCAGACTCCACTTATATTCGTACTGATAAAGTGTATGTCAAATTGTAGTATTTGTTATGTACAAAGAACTAAGTATACCCACCAGATTGTGCGGTGAGAATTGTCTCAGGCATAGGGCGCCAAAGGTACAAAAAATTGTACTAACTTTTTGTATTATATTGTATTAATTATTAATTAAAAGCGCTAATTCAACTCTATTGTATTGGCGCAGAGTTCTATTTTCAGTGCTCTGAATTTTCACCGGCGTTCCGGATTCTGGAGCATAATAAAGTCCCAGCCCGAACGACCACGGAGCTGATAAAGAATACGAAGCTCTGTTTAGCATTAAAATAAAATTGTATTTGTTTGTGATTTTGTATTTGGTTTAGTGGAAACACCCAAATGTTTGCTCCGCTTAATTCCGCTTAATTTCCGCTGTTCAATCTGAGGTTATTATTATGAACAATTTGACATATTCTGAAAACGCATTTAATTAGACGTCATCCAAAAGCTCGCCTAAACAAGGAACACTATTGTATACAAAACATAATATTTACTGTCTCAACTCTCAATTGATGTGTTGACCTTTGGGCGTTGGTAAATTGTCCTTGATATCTGAGCCCGCTTATTATTTTAAATTCCCTCACCACATAATTGCGTTGCCAGCAACTCTCCAGTGTCAAATGGCACGCCACAAGTCAATTGGCACATCGGCTGCGGGCGTCACGGATTGCCAGAGTTTGTAGCTCCAATTATTGCGCATCAATTTTTAGCAAACAGTAAGTATGTTTATGATTGTAGGTTGATTTTGCACAGTAAAAATATAGCTAAATCACTGTGGTTTAGAACCAACCTAACCTACACAATATTCACTGATAAATTATAATAGTAGATAGGTATTAAGTAGGTGTAGTAGCTTAAATAGTTACGCCGCGAGCCGTATGTAAATGCAAGTCTTTCCAGCGAAACTTAAATTTCCAACTTTACTGGTTTTGACTTTAGAGTAAGTCTTATATTGTCTTAAGCCCTAATTTATGTTGAGTCATCAGGATTTGAACAACTTAGAATATTCCAGATAACATGTTGCTTTAGGCCTAACACAATCGATGTACTTTACGTAAAAGTAATAGGATACCCAATAGAGGGTGAGTAGAATAATATCGAAATATTTTACAACAATGCCTGTGGATCGCGTTTGGGCTTTTAAGGTACCTTCTATTCAATTGAATTAAACATAATCAACAATCCTACTAGCAGTCCCGACCATAGACTTATATATTATAATATGTATATACATATTATAATATATAAGTCTATGGTCGTCTATATATTAGACGAGGCATTTTGAGGCAAAAATGTCCCCATTTAAATGGCCCTACTTTTGTGGTTATTTTGGGTCATTTTGACATTTGATAAAATGAAGATTGCTGACATATTTTGAGGTAGCTATGGTCAAATCAAGATGGCGTAACTTTTTCTTGTATGAAGATTTTTTCTGTCAACTGTACGTCATACTTATAGTGCAAGATCCAGTATAAGTAATAATAGGTCTTTACCTATGAAATTTCCATTCTGCAGTTCTGGCTATTTCAAATCAAAATAATTTTTGTTTGGCTAAGAATTCTAATTTCAAATTA
This sequence comes from Phengaris arion, assembly GCA_963565745.1. Taxonomy (NCBI): domain Eukaryota; kingdom Metazoa; phylum Arthropoda; class Insecta; order Lepidoptera; family Lycaenidae; genus Phengaris; species Phengaris arion. The sequence goes on from OY751432.1 coordinate 18,357,518, forward strand.
ATTTTATTTTAAAAACATGGAATTCCTATTCCGAAAGTAGTCATTTGTTTATTGATTAGTGTTACATTTGAATTGCATTTCAATCTTTTTCGTCATCATGGATACGTTAAAAATTCGAGTAATTATGGAATATGAGTACCGTCGTGGCAACAACGCGGCACAAGCGGCACGAAACATTAACGAAGTTTACGGAGCTAACACTACAAACCAACGCACCACCTGTTATTGGTTTCCTCGCTTCCGTTCTGGAAATTTCGACCTGAAAAATGACGAATTAAAGGCGATTGTGGAAGCTGATGATACACAATCTACGGCTGAATTAGCAGCAGCTTTCGACGTTAGCGTTAAAATCCATCCTGGGATCCTGGTTCAGCACCTAACCAATGCCCTAAACGAAAAGTTACCCCTAGAAAAGTGATGGTCACTGTTTGGTGGTCTAGCGCCGGTGGATTCATCACAGCTTCTTACCAAACGGGGTGAGCATTACTGCAGATGTGTACTGTGAAGAACTGAACACAACGATGGAGAAGCTGGCACATCTCCAACCAGCATTGGTCAATCGCTCGTCTCCGCTGCTCCTGCACGACAACGCGCGACCTCATACTGCATAGCAGACGGTCTCCAAGTTGCAAGAACTGGGGTTGGAAGCTCTCCGTCATCCGCCCTACTCACCAGACCTTGTGCCTACATACTACTATTTTTTCCAGAATTTGGATAACTTCTTGGCGGGAAAAAAATTCAATACCCGAGAGGCAGTACAAAATTCCTTTGAAGAATTTGTTGCCTCCCGTCCAGCTGATTTCGTTAAGAAGGGCATCAATAAACTGCCACTGCGTTGGCAAAGATGCATTGATTGCATGGGTGATTACTTCGATTAATACAAATAAAAAATACATGAAAATTTTTTTCATACAAAACGGCAATTTCTTAGGTAAAGACCTAATATATACCCCCATTGATATTTATTAGTGATAAGAAATAAATGAGAGATAATATTCACATTGACATATTGCAAATAGGTTGCCTAGTAAAATTGCGCCCTAAGGGCCGATTCACACCGAAATGTCGGCGTAGCGGCGAGCAGCATAACTGTCATATACTTAATTTTAAACTGTATCTTCATTACAATAAAACACAGTTTCGCTTGAGACAACCGCCGCCGCTCACACCGCTCACATGGCCGCTACGGTCGCTAGCGGCCTTCAGCGGCCATGTGTTTTATAGTAATCAAGATAAAGTTTTAAATTAAGTATATGACAGTTATGCTGCTCGCCGCTCGGCTGAAATTTTTGGTGTGCATCGGCCCTTAGGGCGCAATTTTACTAGGCAACCTATTTGCAATGTGTCAATGTGAATATTATCTCTCATTTACTTCTTATCACTAATAAATTAAAAAGGGCGCAATTTAACTGGGCAACCTATTTGTAATGTGTCAATATTATTTATCATTTATTTCTTATCGCTAATAAATAACAGACAATAAAATAAAAATCTCAAAAAAAAAAAACACAAAGCGTGCTATTTTGTGTTTTTTCCAAAACTCCCCAGGAAGACTCTACCATTTTACTGAATCGAATGACTTGATTCACTGACTGAACTTAGAAAACGGTGTTGCAAACATATTATATAAAAATTCTTTTTCCTGCCTTTTCAACTTGACACCGGCAATCTATAATATAAAAATGAATCGCTAAATGTGTTGGTAAGCGCATAACTCAATAAATAACGCCTGGACCAATTTCGCCAATTCTTTTTTTAAAATGTTCGTTGAAGTTCAAGGATGGTTTTTACGGCGAGAAAAATTCTAATAATTGCCGGAAAACCCCTAAAAACAGCCCTTTTCTTTTTCCCATACAAACGATTTCTAACTAAAACGTAGAGTCAATATGAGCTTTATCGTTATTGCATAAAGTTCATATATTACAAACACTCACTGTTGTCTAAGCAATGCTACATTCCTAACGTCAATGAGTCAATTTGCACTTTATTACCGCTGTACAAAGTTCAAATTCAATCATATCTATCAAAACAGTGTGCGTGTTTGCGTTGGAGCACAGAATACATCGTTGGAGGATTTAATGTCGCGCTCCGAAACTTTTTGGTCGGCTTCGCGATATTATTTCTTTTGTTTTAAAATGCATCAGTTTTCACGTCATTACATCAGTTAAACACAAACCGCGTTACCTAAAGTGTTTTATTATTTTAATATCCCTATTTTACATACATAAAACATTGGTACGGCTTAAAGGATTTGACTCCAAGTCATATCAAATTTAAAACAAGCACAAAAATTTAGGGTTAGTACCACAGTTTTATTTTGTTAGTTAGAATATATTATGTACATAAAGTTTCAATATAAGGAGTATTTACAGAACAGATTTAAGTCACTAGGGCGAGTAATTGTAGAAGGGAGGGAATCATATAATGAGGATTGTTTTTTTGGACAGTGAAAAAAAAGTTCCGCTGTCAAGTGTCAAATCAAGTCACTTTTGTTTTGACTTTTATCTTTGGTATTGAGTGCTATTACATAATAAATTATATATACAAAATAATAAAATATTCTCATGGTACTTTAGGGATTAAGGTATAAATGCGTACTGATAAATTTTGTGCTGTAGGCCAAGCAGGAACAATTGATAACCACGTAGTCGTGTCTATATACAGATATATACAGATAAATAAAATTTAAGTGTCTGTTTCTAATTTAAAATAAACATATTTTCACTTAATGCATATTATGAAAGTATATTCGGTACCTACTTACAATAAAATATCAATTTTTAAAATTTTTGTCTGTCCGTTTGTCTGTTTATTTGTCTGTCAGTTTGTTCCGGTTAATCTCTGAAACGGCTGGACCTATTTTCACGGGGCTTTCATGGGCAGATAGCTGATGTTATAAGGTCTAACAAAGGCTACTTTTATTTAAGGGTTCCGTTTAAAAAATGGGATTCCGTTTCCGTTAGTTCTATGCAAACGAAGTTGCGGGCATCGGCTAGTTATTTAATATATATTGGCAGTATATATATTAAACCATTGCCGGTGTTAAATTGGTATATTAGCAAATTAAAAAATTTACACTACTAATTACTACATATAGTTTTGTTCTATTAACGAACTAAGTTGTGAGTGTATGAAACTTACACAGAAGTTTAGCGGAGAATTTGGAGTCGCACATCTTCTGTTCCACAATCAGCCGTTCCACTTCTTCGGTGATTGACTTGTCAGCGGCAGGGACGGATCGCAGCCACCCAAGTACTTTCGCCGTTTCCTGAGGGGGCGGGGGGGGTATTAACAAAAAAGCGCTTTAAAATTACTACTATGGGGTAAACGCGAGAAAAAAAGCCACTTACCCCAAAAAATATATTTCTTGAAATTTTTTTTAGGACTTTGTCGAAGTACACGTATCCATGTAAAGTTTCATCTTTTTTGTATGAACCGTTGGACGGTAAGCCAAAGACGGACGGACAGACATACATGACGATACTATAAGGGTTCCGAAGCCTGAACTACGGAACCCTAAAATGATGAATACAAGGCTTTTCTAATGTCGTTAAAACGCTGTCGAAACATAATATCGTTTATTGTACAATAATTATTAAGTACCTGGGTAACCGAGGTTAGCTCGGAGTTCTGATAAATTAAAAAAAAAAAAGGAATCACAAAAATATTTCTCTGCCAGGATTCGAACCCACCACATTCTGAATTTTCGAACAAAGCAAAAATTATACATAAGTACCTACGCATACCAAGCTGTCAATCGGACTGATAGGATAGAGTCGAAATTATAGATATATTGTTGCACGGCGAAAGAATAAACATATATAAGTTAAAAAAGTTTCCCAGTGACAAGACCAAGCTAGATCGAGGTTCCTCCCCCAAACTCCCTGCATACAAACATTTCATGGTAATAATTGTAGCCCTTGCCGAGAAATCAATTACATATATAAAAGATTGTGTCGTTTAAAGTATAAGATGATGGGAAAACTGTTGACGTTGATATTTCTTTGAAAATGTAAGTCTATGTAAGTGTAAAAATACATTTAGCTAGAAGCAAACCTCAGTGCGACCGCATTTGATGAGATAGGATGGTGTTTCGGGTAGTCTGAGTAGAATACAGAAGTGTATGAGCGGGATGGCCAGTAGAATCCACAGCACTGTTTTAAACTGTAGTAAATCCCCCAGTATAAACACGAGAAGATTACCCATTGTCTGAAAAGGAAAAAATCTTATTTAACATTTTTTGTCAGTAAAATATTGTCAGTTTTTTATATCTATGGACGCTTTATACCGTACCACGTCAATCTGGCTCCGTGCTAAGTATTCGAAGAACTTGTGTTACGGGGACAAGACAACGGGAAAGTATATTTAATACTTTTATATTATACATATATTCATGATTTTTACTATATTATACACATATTAATTAATACACATCCATGACCCAGGAACACAGAAAAACTTTTGTTCCTTCGACGGGATTCGAACCCGCGCGCTAAACCACTGAGCCATAGAGTACGTCTTGTTGGATTATCAGATGGAGATCTGTGAAGATCTATGGTTTAAGGTCACCACAATATATAAAAGTGTGTTCCTTTAAAGATTAAGCCTAGATAGAAAACTTATGGAGGTATGTTCCCTTGCCCCATCTAATCATAATTATACAAAAAGCAAGTACCTAACCCCCGATAAATCAATCAATCATCAGTGAGCGATCTGATTATGATATATAGCCAAGAATACTCTCGATGGTGTCAGCGTTGAAACAAAAAATTAACTAGATCAAAAATCGGTTCATCCGGTTGGGAGCTACGATGCCACGGACAGACATACACAGACACACACACAAATAGAGAGACACGTGAAACTTGTAACTCTCTTTTGTTTTCGTTGGAGGCTAAAAAAGTAAATTACTTATATAATAATTATTATCATTCATTCAAATTTTGAACTAAACTTTACTAACAGACCAGCGATATGGAGCGATTAATTAAAGATACAGAACCCCAATTACTTATACTGGCCAGTATATCTGACTAGCCTGGTGGACTCTGGAGTCAATGCTCAGGAGGCCAATTACAAGTAGGTAAGCGTTTCCATTTTGAATTAAGTTATTCGATTCGTAGAATGTGCCTTATTACGGAGAGTGTTAATGTGATACGAGATTCTCTAGTCAATTTTACTCATAGGATGTGTAATGCTGAATTCGTTACGGTTTTGAATATTGCTACAAAAATAAAATACATAGTTTGTGATGTCCATCTATTAAGTACCTACGGCCTAATAGGTAGGTAACTGTTAAGTCTACCCATCGTTTTCAAAGTAGACACCTAATTACGGGATTTACCAATCTAAATTCCTTTTTTACTGTTAAAAAAACTCTTGTCCACTTTTTTAATGAGAAGTAATTGGAGTAGAAATAATATTTAAATGAAATGAAATAAATCATTTTATTGAGAAACAGCGATATCAGACCTTATCAAAAACTAAATTTGTAGAACAGTTCACAGACTTTCGTGGCCATACTGTAATCCAGTATTACTGACTCCTATCTAAACCCGAGGTAAAGTATCTACCGATAATATTTGGGTTCGAAATGGAATAACTAGAATACAATGACATATTTTAATAAGTAAAGTAAGTTTTTCAGAGAAGTCTTGTTTACAAAATATTAGCTGCATAATAAGATGGAAATTCCTAAAACTTGGGCGTAATAAAGGTCTGAAACCTACATACTCAAAAATATCGAACTCGCAAATTATACATTCGACATCGAATCTGTCCTTCAAAAGTCGAGTAAAAAATGGGTCGGATAAAATACTTTACCCTACAAAACGTCTGTAATGGGCGGAGCATTCAAATCTGTTATTAGAATTTTAGTCACGTACCTATAAGGAAAATAAAAATAATTATATTTGTATCCTATTTTTCATGCAGATCTAATTAAGTAAGAATATAATATCTTCTCGTATAAATCTATTGTCTATTAGGGATATTCCCAACAACATTGTACGTATCGACTGTTGAGGAAATCTGTATTGTAATATTTACTTTGTTTAGATACCGCACACAGCACGTTGCACGTACCTACATAATATTATTCGAGTACGAACATGATGGTAATCTAATGTTTGCAAAATGTTCACTAATCAAGTTAATAACAATGTTTGTATTGGAATTTTAAACTTTAAGTACTTACTTAACTTTAAGTAGTTACTTAAACTTTAAGTAGTTACTTAAAGTACTACTTAGTTATAATTATTCAACTTTATAAGGCTGTATTTTTCAATGCTGGAAATCTCTAGGAGTCATAGGTTTTTTTTTTGCCTACGGGGTAGACAACGCAATGTTTTCAAGCTACGTAATAAAAATATATAAACACCTATTTCAAGCGGCTAAGAGCCGCTAAATGGCTGTGAAATAAAGAAAGGTTTCTTTTGTACTCAGAATAAATTGAGTTGCCAGGGCCTTTTGTCAAGATGCATTCGATAATTTCGACGGCGAAGTTCGAAATCAAAAATGTATGGACGTTGCTTGTGTCATGCGACGTCAAATCCTATACATTTTGTTTTCGAACTTCACCGTCGAAATTATCGAATGCATCTTGACTAAAGGCTCTGTACCGACTGCATTTTATATAACGCCTCAGTATATTAAGTAGGGTTACCTTCTCTTTAATTTGACAGCCCGGACAGGACGTGTGAAAAATGAGCGAGCGGAGCGAGCGTGATATTTTTTTTTATTATTATTGAAGATAAAGTTTAATACAATACTATCGGAAACGATGTCCACTTTAGAAATTCTATAAAATGGAGAGCGTCGAATAGATATATAGGTGCTAATTAATATCTATGTTAATAAGTCTGCTCCATGTTAAAAATGTTTAATAATTACCTATTAAAACAGCAAAATATCCACCTGAAATAATGTGCACATAATGAATAAAATAGTTACGTATATTATTGACAGAGATTGAGCGAGGCTACTGAGAACAGTTTTCCCTTATTTATAGCATACAAAATGTACATAAACCATTATAACCCACTAGGTCAAAAAAGGTGCTGTAACGTTTCATGTGTTTAATCAGGGTAGTTATGTTTTTGTATTAGCCTATCTAATAATACCTAGATAATTAGAAGAATTTTATTTTTATAATTTACTAGCTGGTGCCCGCGGCTCCGCCCGCGTAAATATAGTATCCCACGGGAAAATTGTACTTTTTCGGGATAAAAGTTTGTCAGTACTCTTCCACTTTCGCCGGCAAGATCGGCAAGTTTTGGTGGATCAAGCTTCCGCTGAAACCTAAATATACGTTTTCTTCCCTTCGGGGGGAAAACGTTGCTATTTAGGTGTTCGAGCCTTCGCTTGATCCACCTGTGAGATGTGTTTATAATCTGTCGGCGATGACAAGGCGTACTGTGTAGCTGTAGGCAAAGGAAAGGCTTGAAATAAGTAATGCGCTTAATTTACTAATTTACAATCAAGAACTAAATAACTTAGTATAGCAACTATAATGGCACGAATGATTGACTAAGACTATTGTTATTATTTGTACAAATAGTCCTGTTTATTTCTTTAAAATAAAATTTGAGAAACGTATATTTACTCCGCCAGTTTCCTCTTTTCATTACCTCATCTATATTAAGGTTTTGGTTACACCAATTATTAGAGTTTACAGCTGCTCTAAAGCTACCAGGAGAATCATTAATTTGAGCATCTTTGAGCAAGGTCCGAATCCATCCTGCAATGACGGAGCGAGATGCGCTCTTGACACTTCCTCTGGTTGTGATAAATAAACTCGAGAGCATCTCTTTGGCTGCTCGCCTTTGTTGAGTAATAATTATTAATTTTCATATCCATAATATTATGTTCAATCTTTCATCATCGTTCGCTACAAATTTCCACCCTGATTGACGGAAATTAGTTGAATCTATCTTAGACCCAAACCTAGGCCACAGGACAAGGTAGTCGTGATGAAACTCCAACGAGTCTGGATTTATGTCTAATAAAGTGAGGTCATGTATCCGCCTTCCTGATGAAGGAGAGCAGCGACATGGCGAGATGTTTGAAATATGCTATCATTATCTATGTTATAGGACTTTAGATATTCTATTAGTTGCCCAACGTCCCAGGTTTGTGGTTTCTTTGGTGGAAGTTGTGTCTTGAGAATTGCTTTAAGCGTTTGCTTCACTAACGGATGACTGCTTAAGGTTTCCGACTTTTCTGGGTTTGAGAACGTGGTAACAACAGATTTGTGAAGCGCTACTGTCCTAGGAGCTAATTTGATCTCCTTGTGAAGAAAGCACATATATTGAGCGATGTTTTCTGGTGTTGGGTTATCAATAGCAATGGCTTTGTCAATTGCCCACCGCCGCCATCGTGTCCAAGCGGGTTCGTAAGTCTTTAGCGTGGACTTTCGCCAGGATGATTCTAGTAAGTTTTTACTTTCAGCTGGCCAATTAGTTATAAGATGACTCCAGCCCGTATTCTCCAGACCTGCAAAAGTAGATCTTTCACGCCTGGAGGTCGTTTCGCCGTTTTCATGTCTATCAAATGGTGATTTAGGTCGGGGATTGTCAACGGTGGTTCTAAAGCCCTCTGTTTTAGCTCCGCAATCCAAAACGTTCTCTCCCATTTCGGGGATACTAAGAGATATGTTCCGGTGCTCTTCGCTAGATGACGTAGTACACTCGGTACTAGCGCTGGAGGAGGGAATAACCACCCTAGGTTGAAATTCCAACGTCTGCTGAAGGCATCGACAAAGACACAACTCTGATCCCGGATATGTTCGCTTACATAGGCATCCACTACGGCAGAACGAGCACTTGCAAATATATCTATTGTCGGAGTGTCCCATTTCTTGAATATCCACTCCAGGATTTCTTTGCTTAGGGTCCATTCTGGTACTTCTAACGACCTCGAGAGACTGTCCGCTGCCAGATTGTATTTCCCGGGTATGTACCGGGCTATGAGGTTTATCCTGTGCCGTTTTGCGAGATTGAAATTTTTTGTTGCCGTTTGAAGTAACGTTTGTGACCTCGACCCCCCTTGTTTTGTTATATAGGCCACAACTGACTTGTTGTCTGTTTGAACCATAACTCTTTGGTTTTTCAACTCTGGGGCGCATGCCCTCATAACCTCTAAAACAGCCCACAACTCCTTTTGGTCAACCAAAAGGAGGTTTGTGCCATCGAATTTGCTCGTTGGTCCATAGACCGTTGAATTGTCTGTTGTTTGCAGTGGCACCCCAGCCTTTCGCTGCCGCGTCGGTTGTTATGAAACTTGTGGGACCCTCTGTGTGAATTGGTGACTGCTTGACGTTCTGAAGCCACCATCTTAGTTTTTGTTTTACAATGTTTGGTAGAGGAAATGTTTTGTGACGGTTTGCCATCGGCAGTCTTTTCGCTGTAACTTGTATATTTCTGCAGTGAAGCCGCCCAAGCGGGACTGTAAAGGCGGCAAAATTTATGTTTCCTAGCAGAACTTTTGCCTCCCACCATGTCCATTGATTGTTTTTCAGAATGCGTTTTATTAGAGCGTTGACTTTTTGGATCTTTGAGTCTGGGAGATATTTGATGTTCGACTTGGTATCCCACATTATTCCCAAATACTCGATAGTCCTTGTTGGCGTCAGTACTGATTTTTGAATGTTGACACACCAACCCATGTTTTGAAGTTGATTCATAACCCATTGACCTTGCCTTAGAAGAATGTGGTAATCTGAGTGAATTATTAAAAAGTCGTCCAGGTAGACTATTATTCGAATACCCCGTTCTCTGAAAAAATTTGCCACCCAATTAGTTATTTTAGCAAATGTGTAAGGTGCCGTTGCCAATCCAAAAGGAAGGCATGTCATTTGGTAGATTGAATCTCTATAAACTAGTGAAAGGAATCTCCGATGTGATTTCACAATTGGAATATGAAAATATGCCTGTGATAAATCTAACTTTACCATGTAATCAGAGTCGTTTAGACATAGGGGAATTTTGAAATGGTTTAGCAGCCGAAACTTGGGTGGATTAAGAAATTGATTTAAGAGTTTTAGGTTAAAAATCGGTCATTGGAGATATGAACCCAGACTTATCAGTACACTCCTCAATGGCTCCACATTTTATCATTTGTCTAAGTGCAACGTCCATTTCGGGAGTATTTTTTATTTTAAATCTTATGCGACTTTTATCGTCTAGCTTAGATAAAGGTGGAGTCTTAATAAAGGAAATTCTGTAACCAGACAATATGGATAAAATACTTTTAGGGGCTCCAAGAGATTCCCAAATGTGTAAGTACGAACTTACCTGTCCTGCTTTAAACTTAGTATTTCCGTCCCCTCCTTGGTTTTCCGGAGGATGCTTTGGGATTAGTGTTTCGTTTTGCAGGAAAGGAGGGACGACCTTATTCAGGGATCTTAGAGGTAGGTCTTTTGTAGGTTTCGTTCGCATACGCTGACTTATCTTTGACTTCTGCTCGATAGTTTTGGGTCGGGGATTTGTTTTTAGAGACAAATTTCCTTGGAAAAAACTTGTTTACACCGCCTTGTTCCTTAATCAGGTCACTTAGTTGGGGTTCAGCATATAAATGAGTTTCAGACGGCGGTATCGATTGCAGAAGTTCATTTAAAGTCTTGTTAGGAGGCTTGTAGGCGCTACGGCGCCGTTGGATAATTTCGGCTCTCTTTCCACATGTATATTGCAGTAAAGCATCAGAGGCACGACGAACAGGAGACTCCTCCGTCAAGAAATTCTTACTGATATACGCCTTTGTTTCGAGGGACGCCCGATTATATATTTCCTTAAACGCCTTTCTCTCTTGTAACAACCCATGTGTTATGGCTCCCAGACCAGAATCCATTTTTTCCAGTGAAGTCAACAATTGCCAAGAAGGTGTAACCGTAGCCAGGTTAGAGTTTACTTTTAGACTGGTGAAGACGGGCGTTGCTTGAAAGCGTTTTTGTACCTCAGCATAACGCACGTTTTGCCACGACTCCTGTCCAAGTCTCTGACACTGGATACCTTGCTTGACTAAAGTTTCATCCGAGTTGATGAACGAGACGAAGCTGAAGGCGAACCTTTTATTACGTTCTTTTTTGACAAACTCGGCAACCTGAGCGCGAGATAAAAATTTTGGTTTTAGTCTAGCTACAGCCTCTCCGAACTTATTGTAAGCATCCACGGGGTGAATTTTCTTCATTGTAGCAAACGGAGAGTATATTAATGCCCGTGCTAGAGGCCACGTTATAAGTATTCTTTTAATCTGTTTATAACGTTTCTCGCTTATATATTCTAGACGCCCATCGTTAAACGCTTGAATCAAGTCTAAAGTAGGCAGGGCAAATCTCAACCTGCATTCATCATCTGAAGATATTTTTTGTCCAAAAAGATCTTCGAAGGATAATTTGTTGATTACCCATGTTCTCCAGTCGTTTGGGTATGTTTGGTCAATAAGTTTGACAATATTTTTGAAAAAGTTCTCATGCTCTGGTGGGGGGTCCCACTCCACGAGGTCTCCCATTGTTATGCGCTCCATTTCCATGATCTGAAAGATCAGAATCAATATAGCAAAGCTAATTGAAATTGTATTAAAGACGGCTGCGCAGCCTTCTTAGGACGGCTGCATAGCCTGCCGAATATATGTCGGCATGATGAAGACGGCTGTTCAGCCGTCGGTTGGCCGTATAGCCGCAAGACGACTATAAGCGGGAGGCTGGCCAAAGATGCAGTTTCCATTAAAAATGTCACGAGTCTGCCGTCCGAAGAGCGGGCATTCGCAACCAAGACCATCTGATCTTATATTAATGATGACCAAGGTCGATCAAACATCACAATAAATATGATAGGCTGTATTATTCTAGTCGTTAAATCAGAATAAATAAAAACTTTTAATGCCGTTCTGGGAGCGGGCATTTATATCGATTTAATTACTTACATGTAAAATGCGCAAGCTCGTATATCCAATGTTTGTAATTATAATCCTGTATTGTATCAAAAATATATTTTTTATATGTAGTACACTGCTCACGATAAAATTCCAAGACGTACTGACAAAATGGCTGACCGGCGATGACAGCGCGACGTCTCACTAGCGCTTGCTGTGGCAGGCGAGCGAAACAATAGGCATTAAGGGAAGGAGTACACTGCAAATACGTAAAATTCTAAGGGGTAATCTCACAGCTGGATCAAGCGAAGGCTCGAACACCTAAATCTGTAATTTTTATGTACCTAATGTAAACCAATTTATTGAAATAAAAATATTTTCCGTTATTTTTTATCGACAAATGCCTTGAGATAGAATTAAATAACTTGAATAAATATAAGGAAAGTTAAAGTTTTGGGTAAAAAAATATTTTTTTTCTTAAAAATAATGAGTGGGCGTTTTGGCACGCCCCAAGTATCTATTCGTGTACGAAGAAAAAGCATATCCTTCCGAAGGTAAGTTATATCGAACTTGAGTATCGAACTATCACCACAGATTACTAAATAGTTGGTATGTTATGCTATCACCTAAGTATTTTACCAGGTTGTGATAATGTATGAATAAGTAAAAATACCTGTGAGAATATGACGAAGGTGCCGGTCATGCCGCGGATGCTGTCCTCGCTTATCTCCTTGACGTACAGCGGGCAGACCACAAACCCGCCGCCCGAGCCGAAGCCGATCAGCGCCCGGGCTACGATCAGCGCGATAGGGTGCGCGCTGATCAGTTTCACTGCCCAGCCTAGCTGGAAACCGACGAAAATACGAAGAGATAATAAATAATTTTGCGACTTTTGATAATAATTTTCCTCCACATAAACTTTAACTGTGCTACATTTCATACTCCTCTAGCTCCGTTAGCAAAATTCTCGTAAAACTACTTAAAGTTTTTGCACGTACTTATATTTAAGATTTGTTAATTAATGGTGGTACGTTGCAGCACACTTAAATATTAATTATCTACACAATATATTGAAACCATAACTTAGTAATATATTATAATATATATTATTTCCCATAACTGTGATGGAAAGGATCATAATATATAATCTATCTTAACGACATGCCATAGATCATAAAAAGGGATGGAGCTGCAATTTAAGGGAGTGTCAATATTTCATAGGTGCTCCCATAATATGTCTTCTATCTATATGCCGTGTTCACTAAACATCCTAACATATGATTGAAGTATTTGTCAATATTTTTTTACGCGAATATCAGCTCCGTGCAAATATAGCGAAGTGACTTGGTGTAAAAGCGTCTATCATTTGTAAAAATAATTTTTCGATCAGGATTCAGAGGTTCTTCAAATTTAGTATGCTCACTTAACCTTATTTTCACGACCATGTGTTTACCATGGCTTATATTTATTTTCGCCTATTTACGCGATTGCTTAGCTTGCAATTTTCCAGCGTACTGTAACTAAATGTAAAAAACAGATAAATGATTGGTCTCGGCGCTAGACTAGATACCGCTGTCATACTTGAAAAATGCGGCAGCAAATAGTATGCCGAAGTCGGGATGCCTGAGCCCGTTACATTGAAATCTTCGTGTCAGATGTACATACCGAATTCACGCACACAAGAAATTGTCTTTGTTGATATTATAAATCCACACTACAATAACGAGTTGCCGCTAGGGCATGCATATGGGGATCTCGGAATCTCGTAATATCGGAATCTCGTAATATCGGAATCAGGTATTTTTTTTAATATCGGAAATTGAGTGAGCCAATATCGTAATATCGGAATCAGGTATTTTTTTTAATATCGGAAATTGAGTGAGCCAATATCGTAATATCGGAATCAGGTATTTTTATTTCAGTTTTTTAATGACACTTTTAATCACGATTACTGTTAATGCAATTACTATTACTCGTGAGCCTAAAGCTGCGGAGCACCCAATCGAGCCCTTAATACCCAAAACACAAATCGTTAATGTCTCTCACTCTTATTTTTTTGATAGTTCTTTAATAATAATTGTAAGAAGTTTTATTAATATTAATAATATTATTAATAATACAAATACTCCTTTTTTCTTGCATTTAATTTTGTGACTTTTTTACTAATTTAAAAACGTTGATTTCAAATGTTCGTCGAATTAATAAAAAGGTATTTTTTTTAGAATCGAAGGCAGGTCATATTCGAGCCCTGACGTCATTGCGACCCAAGATCTATGCTGCCCATAAACTGAACGATATGACTGGGGTTGGTGCTGGGAATTACCTCTGTGAGGCAGAGTATTCGTGCTGCCCAAGGTACCTGTTTCTATTACGTGGAAGTGCTGGACAGTCGAGGTAAAGGTCGCAGAATCTGCAAGTCGTTGTATCACTAATGCCTATTTTGTTTCGTTAAGATTCGTTGTTAAAGCCTGGATTGAACTCGTTGGAATTCTCAATCTCTGGAATTGCAGCCCATTTCTTTATACTTAGGCTGTCACCTCATTCCTTGAGTGGTCGCTTGGTAGTGCTGGGATATATTGTATAGACCGGTTCTGGGTCGGACTTCCGGCCCCAGCCTAGCCAGCTCATCCGCGGTTTCATTGCCGGGGATGTTGCTGTTGCCTGGAACACATACCAGACGGTCCGTTGTCACGTCCTAGCGTGTTTAAAGTCTCAACACAGTCCAAAACTAATTTAGATGAAATTAATAATCTTAAAGCATCCTAAATCTATCCTATCCTATTTTATGGACTAGGGCCATCTCTAGGCTCTCTAGTAAACAATCAATAATAGAGAAGATCTCAACCTGTTGCAAATTCTCCTAAACAAGCATATTTATTTGCCTGTAGGTGGCATGCCTCTGAAGAATCCAGCGCCCGCCCAGTTATTTTTCCTAGAACCGTCCGTGAACCAGATTATTTCTTTATATAAAATATAAAAATATTTATTGATTTCTCCCACACTTTAGAAAATATAAATGTAACATCAAGATGTATAAAACTAACATATAACTAACATAACTGGTGCCCTAAGTAGGTTGCCCTGAGTGAAGGGATTGGGTGAACATTAATTGGGATCTTTCCCAGACCCCTAGACGGTATGAAAACCTTCGAGAAACTGTACCAGGTTTTCATATTATAATCTGGTACTTAATATATTAGGCCCTTACATAAGAAATTGGCGTTTTGTCGTACTGGTTACTTTGATCTCAAATATATCTTCTTTGGTTAGGAATTCCAATTTCAAATTTATACCGCTATTTACTCATGCATTTGCGTTTCGAAAACCGTAATTATTTTTTTAATTTAGCTTTAAATTAATTAATAATTTATTTATTACTTGTCAAATGTGAAAAAATTGTGCGTGATATGAGTTTTTTTATTCTTCCTATGATCTTGAAGCTAATTTCAAAATAATTAGTAAATATTATTTCTATTTTATTTATGACCTGTGTAATTGTAAAGTGTGTAAATGTGAAATATTAATTACATATATTAATTTTGAAATCTTAGTTACAAAAATTAGTTAATTTTTATAATGATTTGATTTTTAAATTTGTGTTTAATCATAGGCAATCCATTTTATGACACATATTGGCTTTGTAAATGTTTTGCTCAATTCCGATATTAATATCAGAATTCCGATATTGGCATACAATATCGAAACTATATCGGAATTGTAAGCCGTCAGATATTGCATGCCTACTTGCCGCATTCACAGAGTTGTTGTTGTTGTTAGATAGCGCGGTATCTTGTCGAGCGCCGAGTCCTATCATTTATCTATGCGTAAAAATAAAAGAATTACCGAAATAGGCAATGATGCGCAGAGCAGAGCGTTTTTCCGCCCAAACTTGTCAGCGGCCACTCCAAAGACGAACACTGCTATTGGCGCGAATATAAACATGATGGACGCGTCTTCTTCGGAAAGAGGAGTGTCAGAGGGAGAAGAGTCCCCCATGAGGAGGACTTTGTTTGGAGAAACCCACCCCATGGCCGTCCCGTAGGCGAGTATCGGCATGCATACTGAAAAAAAAGGTCTTTTAAAAATAAAAATTGTGGGCCTTAAGTGCTGTGAGTGCGTTTCATATTATTTTTTAAGAATTAAATGAAAACATTGTTTAAACAAAAATTTCGACCGTTCCTCGAAATGACATAAGGTTACTGAAAACAGCCCTGAGGCTCTGAAATCCATGAAGAACGAAGTATATCTACTTCGTTCTTAATGGATAGAATTATACTTATGATTATAATGATTATAGAACCTATTCTTTACCTACTAATCCATAAAGAACGAAGTATATCTACTTCAGATGATTCTATGGATTTCAGAGCCTCAGGGTTGTTTTCAGTAGCTATATCTTATAAAAACGAAATATAAAGAAACCTATGTTAAAAGATAACAAAGATGTTTACTCATTCATAGAACGAATATCTAAAACAATCGTCGAAACAATTAGTTCAATAAAATGTATAGGCCAAGAACTATGAATTATAATTGAACTGCCACCTTGAGTAGGTGAAGTCCTATATATTTTCAATTTACCTACTTAATGACAAGGAAGATACTATTTTTGCTCGAAGGTTAATTGTATTCGACCAATTGACACTAGTTTACAATCAGGGCTTTTGTAAAAAAAGTACGCACGCTACGCGGTTTTAACAATACCTACTAGAGGTTGCACTTTGGTCGAAATTCGCCTATCATATATAATTTTATAATATTATATATACTACGTAATAAAATTAATAACTGGACCTTATTCATTATTTTTCTTAGTATAAATATAAATAGTATAGAGGGATCTATTTCGCTCCACAAATACCTAAAACTTTTTTTCATAAAACTAGTACTGGATTGCTGAACTAAAAATAAATTTATACTTCAATTAAAAATATATCTATCTATTGTGCCACTAGATGGAGCTTTTATGTCTCAAATTGACAAATCGCCACATATAACTAACGTATTTTGCAAATGAATTCTCTGATATTCGGAGATTCTTAACTTTTTATTCCAAAGTCCTAAAAATAAAATATCTTTTTTATATAATAACTTTTTAAGTACTATAAAACCACATATGTTCGAAACTTGGCCGCTTTTGATGGAAAAACAGGCAGAATTCGCAAGTGTCCTTTATATGGACACATATAGTGATTTCCACTTATTCTGAAGTAATTAAAGCATAATCTACCAAAAAGTAAGATTTTGTACCAAGGTATAATACCCTGCATCCAAAAGTACCGAACAGAACTCCTGACTCCTTATATATACATATTTGGGGATTTCGGTGTTATTTAAAGAACTGCAAGCATATTATGCCACTATGCAAGAATTAGAGTAATCATCATCATCACCAGTTTATTTATACTAAGCGTCGAAAACCTTCCACTTTATTTACTAATACCACTTATAGTTTACAAAAAAAAATACATATTCCGAACCTTGTCATGTGACAAACTAAAGAACAGTGGGCGTTTAAAGTATATCTGCCAAAAGTTAGTTCAGGCGAAAAACATCAGTATTTTATTATAAAGAACCTGTGCTACATCTAAATACTAAATAGCTAGATCTCGGCATTTTAAATCCCGACCTAGTTTTAAGGCTTTATTAATATATACATTGTCTCTTTAACGAATGTATCTTTGATAATACGATTTGTCATTTGAATATTCCATAGCTTCATGTTGTTCATGAAATCTTCAAAATATGTGTCAAAATATGTATATACGACTGTGTTTCGTTTTAAGTTAAAATTATAACATAGCATTATAGCACAGATCAGAAAATATATAATATACTTACGAACAGAGAATCAGATTTTATAGAACAGTCCAAATCGATGCAAATTTGAAAATTTTGACGTCCCCTTTAACGGCCCACATTTTTTCCCACAAATTCGTGGACACAGCGTATGCTTGTAGTAGTGCAATCAAATCGAAAGCTAGCTATGTAGCTGTAAATCTGTTCGTCATTCTATAATCTGTGATTATAGTAAGAAATAATTTTATATACCGACGATGACGACCTCTATGGCTCAGTGGTTCAGCGCGTTGGTGCTCAAACCGGGGGTCGCGGGTTCGAATCCCGCCGAAGGAACAAAAAGTTTTTCTGTGTTCCTGGGTCATGGATGTGTATTAAATATGTGTATAATATAATAAAAATCTTAAACATATGTAATAGTATAAAAGTATTAAATACTTCCCGTTTTATGGTACCTGTAACACAAGTTCTTCGGATACTTAGCACGGGGCCAGATTGACGTGGTGTGAAGTGAAAAAAAATAAAAAATACCTTACTAGGGTTGTCAGATTTTTTTAGGCCATAAGGGACAACTGTTTATATAAGCCAAAAAATATGGGATTTCAGTTTTTTATATAAAAAAAACGAGCGAGCCTTACAGTAGTCGCATATGATGTCTATCGCTCGTTGAGTTAACAACTGACTCGGACCACCATTATATTAGTTTCGACGTCGCTGCTTCCGCGTCGGAGCTTGGCCGACCAAGTCCATCTGGCGGTGGCCCAAGGTGGTCCTTAAAGAGAATGACTAGGTAGTTTCTTGAAGAAGCTGCAATTGTCGCGTCTTGCTCTGCGCTGGGCGCTGCCTTCCACCGACGATGTCGACGAATGTGCAGAATGGCTTAAAAAGGCGATGCACGGCGTCTGCGATGCCTCTATGCCATGCGTGGGGCCGTTCCAACCGCGGCGCCAAACGTACTGGTGGCGTCCCGAGCTGCTCCATCTGCAGCAAGAATGTACGGCGACCCGACGCAGCCACAAAAGGTATCGCAGACGGCGCACAAGAGGCCAACAAGAAGAGGAGAAACTGTACGCCGCGTACCGTACAGCCTGCCTCACCATTCGCGACGCCATTCTGCAGGCGATGTCTGATGCTTGTCAGGAGTGGCTGCAGACACTGAAAGAGGATCCGTGGGGAAAACCGTACAAGTGGGTGCGCCAAAAGCTGCGACTAGCTGTGCCTCCAATAACCCAGACCATCCAACCGGAGCTCCGAAACAGAGTCGTGTCAGCCCTATTTCCATCTGGGGCCGAGTGGTCGCCACTAATGGCACCACGAACGGAGTCCGAGATCGTAGGAGAGGAGGAAGTGACGCCCATTACATCGGCTGAACTAGCGGTGGCGGTGCACAAGATGGGCCTAAAAAACACGGCCCCCGGCCTCGCCGGTGTGCCGGGTCGCGCTTGGGTCCTTGGGCAATGAAGCACATGGACTCGCGGGTACTGGCCGCATTGACTAGCTGCCTGGTCCAGGGCCGAGTACCCCGACTATGGAAGACGGGAAAATTGGTGCTTCTGAGGAAGAATGGGCGACCTGAGGACCAACCATCCCCGTATCGCCCCATCGTCTTGCTGGACGAGCTGTGCAAGATGTTAGAGCGAGTTCTAGTGGGGCGTCTCGTGAAACATCTGGAGAGCGTCGGGCCAACCCTGAGTGACAATCAGTACGGTTTTCGCTCAGGCCAATACAATAGGGGCGGAGGAGGAAGTGTCTCGGGGCGGGGTAGTGATGGCTGTGTCGCTGGATATCTCCAACGCCTTCAACTCCCTGCCCTGGACAACTATTAAAGACGGATTACGACACTACGGCGTTCTGGGATACATGCGTCACACCATCTGCAGCTATCTCTCGGAACGCTCCGTTCAATTCCCGACTCAAGAAGGCTGGGAAGAAAAAGAGGTGGACTGTGGCGTTCCGCAGGGGTCGGCTCTCGGTTCGACCCTGTGGAACATCGGATTTGACCCAGTGCTTCGCGGTGCCAACCTTCGTGCAGTAGAGGTCATATGTTACGCTGACGACACATGTGTCGTCTGTCGTGGTAGGACCCATTGCGAGGTGGTAATACTCGCGACAGCGGCAGTCGCGCAGGTGGTCCGAAGGATCCGCGCGCTGGGCCTTACGGTGGCCTTACAAAAGTCCGAGGCCCTTTGTTTCCACGGGCCGAGGAACGCGCCGCCGCCCGATTTGGCAATAGTTGTGAGCGGGACGACAATCCAAGTTACGCCCACACTGAAATAGTTAGGACTCATCCTCGATGGTCGGTGGTCTTTCAAGGAGCATTTCCGCCGGCTCTCCAAGAAGCCTATAATGAGACAGAACATACTGTTACAAAATTTACACCTCAATATCTTTCAGAAGGCAAAAATTACACCTGTTCTACAGTTGAAGATTAAAAAAAAAAGGACAAAATTGGTATTTGAAAATTCTATGAAGTCACATTTATACAATAAGCAAAAATTTGATAGAAAGAGGAAAGATCTAGATTTGAAAATTAGTGATTTTGTATATATTGAAAATGGAAATAAACTTAATAGAAGAAAGTTAGATGAATTAAAGATTGGGCCTTTTGAGGTTTTGGAAAAGATATCTGACTCTATATACAGAGTAGACACTGGTCACAAGAAGTGTGAAGCAAAATTCTATCACATTACGAAGATGGTTCCAGCTCCTACAGCTGCAGCGGTCGGAGTTTGATCTGGTGGGGGAGATGTAACCTCATTGCTTCTCTTTGATATACTTTTTAGACTTGACAATGAATGTCAACTGTCAAGGGAATGAGACTTATATTTAATTTCTTATGAATAATTTGTTTGAAAATATAATTTAATTTGTGAAATATTAGCATTAAATGTTGATTCTTTAGTTGTAAAGCAACACATTATCTTTTATTTCCATATTGTTAAACAATATTATTATATGTATATACCTATATGTATAAGGACGAAGTTGTGTTAAAATTAATAATTTTATTATCAAAGGATTTATACAATTGTTAGTGCTGGTACCGGCTTCAAAACGAAGAAGATTGAGTAGATAAATAGTAAAATTTTAGCAGAATTTAAAAGGTATTAAGTTATTTCGACCATAAGAATTATTTCGTACTTTTTAGTGATTTTAAGACTGTTATTGCTTTTATTTTGAAAGACTTTTTTAAAATACATTTTTTTTCTTTTCAGTGATATTTTGTTATTATTAACTAGTACCTGGGAGACCGAGCTTTGTTCGGAGATTTAATAGGACGATAAAGAATCACAAAAAAAATAAATATCTGACCGGTTATCGAACCCGAGACCAATTCGTAAACAACACACAAATTACAATTCTACCCTACCATCCAGCTGAAGCTACATTTTATTGCGGCGAAATGTACGGTTCCCGCGAGATTTCCTTTTACGCGCACGAAGTCGCGAGCAACGTCTCCTATAATATTTATATCATGTGTTTTCAATGTCGATTTGAAGCACTTATAAACAAAACACCTCCATGAAGTTAGTTGGAGCAAGAGGTCCCACAGTCACGATTTCTAAAATTAAATCTACTTAAAACGCCTAATGTTTAATCGGCCGGCGCCATGTCTCAAATTTGTTCATAGTTAGTGATCATCTTCTACGACGGCGGCACTGAAAATTTCGGGAATCAAGGAAGTGACACAACATTACTATTTAAAAATGTATTTATTGCTTTTCGAAGTATTCTCCGCGAAATTTGACACATTTTTCCATACGATGGAACCAATCATTGAAGCAACCATTCCATTCGGAAGTTGGGGTCTCCAAAATGGCCGTTTTGTACGCGTCCACAGCCTCTTCAGGTGATGAAAATCTCTGACCACTCAATTTATACTTTATTTTAGGGAAAGTATAGAAATCATTAGGGCTTAGGTCGGGGCTGTACGGCGGATGGTCTAATAATTCTATGATTTCTTGCTCTAAAAACTCTTTTGTTCTGTGCGCGGTGTGAGAACTCGCATTGTCGTGATGGAGGATGATGCGGCGGTTGCAGTTCTCTTTACGGAGTTCAGAAACGACCTGTGGCAAACAAATGTTAGCATACCATTCTGCATTAAGCGTTCTTTGTCCCTCAAGAGGAATAGTCGCAACATGGCCGGTTTTGGAGACAAACGTGGCCACCATTTTTTTTGCAACACGAACAATTTTTGTTGGCTTTCACTTATTTTCGAACACCCAAACTCGTGACTGGTTTTTTGTTTCGGGTTCTTACGTGTATATCCAGGATTCGTCACCTGATACAATGTTGTATACAGCATTCGAGGATCCTGCGTGGAATCTTTCGAGAGTTCTGACGCACCAAGTAACGCGAGCCGCTTTTTGCTCTTCACAGAGCAAATGCGGTATCCATCGGGAAAACAACTTTTTTACACCTAATTGTTCATGCAAGATTATTTGTATTTGACTCATGCCAATGTCTAAAGTTGCCTGAATTTCGCGGTATGTCACATGTCGATCTTCCTCAATCAGCTTACGCACAGAATCAACGTTTTCTTGGGTGACTGCAGTTTTTGGACGACCTTGACGGGGATCATCACTGAGCTTGACACGTCCACGTTGAAATTCAGCAAACAAGCGATAAATTGTGGTTTTGAATGGAGCTTCATCACCAAATGCAGAAATCATCCGGTCAACACACTGTTTTTGTGTTAAACCACGTCGAAAGTCATAATAAATCATCGCTCTAGAATTTTCTCGAGTCAATTCCATTTTCTCAACGACTAAACAAGTTTGACAAGACCTTGTGACAAGACCGAGAATCTTTTTTTAAAATAAATAAACGGTATTCGAGTTTTAAAACCAAGGAGTTTTAAATTAAAAAGATTTTAATATGACAGGAACAGTGGAAATATTCCATTCCCGATACTTTTAGTGCAGCCCTCGTATATTTAAAAAAAACCCTTTTCTCTTGGTCATTCATTGCTGTTAGACCAATTTTCATAAATCTTTTTTGTGGTGTTTGTGTTGACAGAAAATGTTGCGGGGAAATTAATAATGTGTAAGAAAACTTAATGATCATTAACTTTTTTAATAAGAGTTTCCTCGATTCCTGATGGATCCCATCGTCATCGTTGTTAGGGTTTACAGGCTTGGCACAACATTACACTTTTTGGTAGCTGTGAATGTTCAAATAAATCGATATCTGTGTAAAATACTATGAGAAATACCTATATCAACATAATATTATGATGTATGGTGTGATGATGGTTGTGGTGATGATGATTGTTATTTAATAGTGACATATGCTTGCAGTTCTTTAAACAGTTCTTTAAAGAGTTCTATTCAGTCCTTTTGGATCCAGGGTATACCTTGGCACAACATTTCAGTTTTAGATACCTATGAATGTTCAAAGAAATCGATATCAGTGTAAAAGACTATCAGAAATACCTAGATATCAACATAATATCATGGTGTATGGTGTGATGATGCTGGTGGTGCTGATGATTATTTAATAGTGACATTTGTTTGCAGTTGTATAAGCAATGCTGAAATTTCTAAACGAGTATCTTCAAAGACTGACCCTGGAATGCCGTTCAGTGCTTTTGGGTCCAGGGTATACCTTGGCACATATCACTTTTTGGTAGCATATGCTCGAGTTACTTCAAAAGAAGTCAAAATCACTATCGGTGTCCCTATAAATTTTGAAGACTTCTCTCGATTCCTCATGGATCCCATCACCAGCGGGCTTAGCATGGCGATCCGAAGAAATAAATTTAAAGAAGAAATATTATATCCAAATAGTTCGTTGCAAAATAGTTCTTAATTCATTGTAGCAAGGTCGTTTACAGAAGTCAACATTTCTAAACAGCCATATTTTTAAAATGGCTGCCGGGTAATCTTCTGTCAAAAACGAACAAATATTCAAGTAAATGACTGAACGTAAAGAAACTATTTGTCTAGGAGCGCCATGATATGGAGTAGTTGACATTATTGTAAGACTATTTGACATTGAATTAAGAAAACGTTTCTACTTTAGCTCTCAAAAGAGGCCATTTTGTGAGCTCATGCTCGGGAAGAAAAGAAATGTTGTTTCTCATAACGACGATGCGTTGACCTTGCTGCCTTGCAATAAGACCTAGTTTGCTGCAAATGGTAATAATGTTTCTTTAATCTGTCATTTTGTCGATTCTTCGGTGTTTCTAGGATGCGTATGCTAAACCTGCAGGTCTACCATTTGGTGACAATGAGACCAATTCAGGAGTCAACTCTTTACATGAAAAAAATAATTTTGAAAATCGTTCCGGCGGTGTAATCGCGTAACATAGACACAAAAAAACATATACACGAATTGATAACCTCCTCCTGTGTTTTGGAAGTCGATTGAAAAGTATGAAATAAATCTTATTTTCTAAATAATGTCCCTTTTAAATTCGGCTAAAATTTTAACCATTTCTCTACACGTCGGTACCAGCCCAAACAATATCCTGATAAATCATTATGGTCCTCTTCTTGAATGGAATAAGAACTACCTAAATAATCGGTCTTACCGTGTACGTATCGGTGAAACGCTCAGTGATGAGGACTTAGTGACAGAGGGCACGGCACAGGGATCTGTCGCTGGTCCTCTCCAGAACATCTCCTACGTCTATCTATCTACGTATTTTAAGCGATAAAAGAGCTAATGAAGCTTATCTTGATCGAAATCATAAGATAATATCGCAAAACGACATTATGCTGTTTTAGAGAATTATCTCATAATTGTATGTGTGACATATCTGGACTTTTTTGGTGCGGTTTAATGTGCATGTTGATCCTACATTATTTATATTAATAATTTGTGATATAGTCTGTTTTGGGGCGAAATGAGCGCACTAGTTTCGGTTCATACTTGCGTGGCTATCGAAAGCAAATTGTATCAAAACAACGACAGGCGGTCGTATCGCGGCATCGGCTGTTGAATGCAATTGTCGCGCAAGCACTCTATTTATTGATATCGCAGTTTTTGTAACTACCCTCAAAATATATTTTTTTTCTAATAATGGAAGAAAATGAGACTGTTGGGGCTAATTTACCGTGTAGTAGTGAAATTAATGATGTAATTGCGGATGTAAAATGTGGACGTGAGTTGAGTGAAGTGCTAGAAATGGGAAAGATACTGGAGAATAACTCCGAGCTAAATAACGTCAGGCCGGTTGAGAAAAGGAAGAAAAGAGAAGAAGATAGCAGCGAAGAAGAATTTACTGAATTCGTTAGGAGAAAACCAAAGAGGTTGATAAGAAGTAACTCGAATAATATTAGAAATATGGATGTAGAACTTCATTTGTCTCAATCTGGTTCAACCGAAAGTATATATGAGGTGTGTGTTACATCCTTAAAACCTCTGCCAAAACAGATGGCATGGCAAGACTACTTAAAGAAGAATACATTAAAAATGTAACTAGAATTAAATACAAGAGCATATACAAAATGTTGGTGTGCTTTGCATCCAGTGAAGATGCAGAAAAATTATTAAATTCTACAAAATTTGCAGAGCTATACACATATGCTATGTATCGAGCAATACACTTAGAACTAACACAATTATTGTCTACCGACGCATTCATCAGAACATTTCGCAGATTCATTGCCAGGCGAGGTCGTCCTAATCTTATGATTTCTGATAATGGTACTAATTTTAGAGGCACAAAGAACCTGCTGACTAACTTAGATTGGGATGAAGTAAAACGCGTGTCATCAATAATGCGTATAAAATGGAAATTAAACGCTCCTACAGCTGCATGGTGGGGCGGATTTTTTGAACACATGATAAAAATCGTGAAAAATTTATTAAGACGTGTTTTCGGTATGTCGACAGTCACATATGAAGAGATGGAATCTCTTCTATGCAATTGTGAGTCTGTGGTGAATGACCGACTGCTCACATATGTCGAGGCAGACAACTCTGACTCGCTACAGCCGTTGCGACCGTCATGCTTCCTACAACCCTTGCCACAGTCACAGGTAACAGAATTTGATATCTTAGATGCCAAAAGCATGAATCAACGACTGAGGTACCTGCAAAAGCTACGGGAAGAACTCCGTACACGATTTAACTTCAAATACTTGACTGAGCTTGTACAGCGAGGAAGAGAAAAGTGTAGCGGTATTAAGGTAGGAGATATAGTGTTGGTAGAGACTGAAGAAAGGAGAGTAAAATGGCCACTTGGTCCGGTTGTCCAGATTTATCAAGGAAGGGATGGAGTGTACAGGACGGCCAAGGTTAAAACGGTAGCTGGATTTAAATTACGATCCTTTCAGCGATTGTACCAGTTGAAACTTTCTTCTTCTGAGGTGGAAGGGAGACGAGATGTCAGCAAAAACGATAGTTCTCAGGGTAAGCAGCATTACAACATAGTTTTAAATCCTAGCAGCATGACAAACACGGATGCTACAGAGTAAACTGGGGGTCAAGCAACAGACAGAATACAGTTGGGGTAACTAGATCTGGCAGAGTTATTAAAATGCCAAGTAAATTTATAATAACGTTAACCTTTTCTAATTAATTGTCACATTGATTTGGTGGCTAATAAAAACAGTCAAGATTGTTAAAACATTTACAAGATAACTGTAAGATTTATATATAACTTGTGTTATTTTAAGGTATTCATATGTCTTAATTTCATATGCTATTTTTTTGTGCTTAAAGGAGATTAAATAACATAAAATTATTAAGAGTAGAAGTAAAATTGTTGATGTGTTATGGTATGTTTCATAATTTGATGTGTTCCTACAGAATATTATGTTATTAATAATATAAGAAGATTAGAACAAAAAACCTAATATTATGTATTGTAATTTGTATGGTTTATTTTTGTTTGAACTAAAACCTGAGGTGTATTAAAAGTTTCATTTTGTAATGTGTTTTAAAAATATGTTTTTGATTGTGTAATAGGATAACATTTAAACAAATTGACCTTAGCGAAAATGTGTTTATAAATAGCGATATACCTTCGTATATTAATTTTCCTGGTGTGCAGGATGTAAAATAATGAACCTTGTCCTTGTTGTAAATTGTGCAACAATAAACAGAATACATTTCAATAAAGCGACTTATACCCAGATTTTGGCGTATTACTTTTTATCTAATAAAAATTAGAAAAGTGACAGAAAACCTAAAAATAAAGTGTAAGTCATATTGCATTCTTTTTCCGTTACATTGTAATTACATTCGGCTTTATTTAGCGTTCTAGATGAATATGCTATAGGTCTATCTTTCCCTATTTGTCCTTGAGATAGAATTGCAGACACGGCGTAGTTAGAGGCATCACATTTGAGAATTAAAGGTTTAGAAAAATCTGGATAAGCCAAAACTGGTGCTGTAGTTAGTCTATTTTGTAATGTTTCGAATGCGAGCTGTTGTTCATTATTCCATTTAAAGGGTATGTCCTTTTTTAGGAGAGAGGTTAATGGCTTAGCAAGTTTAGAAAAATCTGGGATAAACCTCTTGTAATACAAGACGAGACCAAAAAAACTTTTAATATCTTTAGGTGATTCAGGAACTGGGAAATTAGTGACTGCTTTTACCTTTTCTGGGTGAGGTTTAACCCCGTCTTTGTTTATGAGATGACCTAGGTATGCTACTTCTTTACACATGAATTCACACTTGTCAGGTTGCAATTTTAAATTAAAGGATCTGAGTCTATCGAATATGCAATTAGGTTTTGTATATGAGAAGAGAGATCTGGTAGGTATGAGACTATGTCATTTATATATACAAAGCATCTGGAGCCTTGAAGTCCAGAGAGGCACGTGTTCATGACCTCCTGGAATGTAGCTGCGGCATTTTTTAGCCCAAATGGCATTCTCGTGAACTCAAAGTGGCCTTGTGGTACCGAGAATGCAGTTTTAGGAGCGTCTTCTGGGGAAATCTTTACTCGGTGAAACCCTGAGGCAAGGTCTAACGTCGTGAAGTATTGGCTTTTTCCTAACTGATCTAGTATTTCTGTAATTTGAGGGATGGGGTATGTTTTTCCGATGGTGATGTCATTTAATTTTCTATAGTCGATTACCACTCGCCATTTACGTTGCCCTGACGAGTCTAGTTTTTTCGGCGCCACCCTAATTGGTGACGACCACGATGAATTGAAGGTGATATAATCTTTTGATCTTGCATTTTTGAGATTTGAGTTTCGACTTCTTTTTTATGGCATTTCGGGAATCTGTAGGATTTTGTATGTGTAGGTATGTCTGTGTTGGTTCTGATCCTGTGTTCAATAGCTGTAGTAAAAGAAAGTGAATCGTTTGCAAGGTAGAATATGTCAGCGTAATTGGCACAGATATTAAATAATGCTTCCTTTTCTTCGTCATTGAGATGTGCTGTTCTAGGGTAGTTTAGTACCTGTTGTGTTCTTTTTGAAATGTTTGTCTGTGAGTGTAGACGTTGGGCATAATTTTGCTGTTCTAAAGGCTCTATATCAAGATTGAAATTGGAATGAATAGTGAAGGGTTCATCAGATATATTGACTACCGTTATGTTAATACGACCATTTTCTTTAACTTTGACCTAGAATGATGCCCTCGGATATATTAAAAAATTTTTACTGTGCATGTCATGAGCGAGGCTAACATCTTTTACAACATGAAATTCGTGAACATTATTATGGTTCATTATTTTTTCTAAATAATTGCATATGGAAACTACCTAATGTAGGTGTAGTTCCATCACCAGCGTCAATCCCTTTTAATGTTATAATAGTGTTACTCAGAGGTGGAGGTTTTCGAATAGATTTTAGTTTGATTAGTGATATAGAAGATCCCGTATCAACTAGGAGGGACAGTGGTTTTAGAGCAATTGATGTCTGAATTTTTACGTGAGGTAAGTACCTTTTTTCAATATTATAATAATTTTATAGATCTTAGTTTCTCAAAATAATGATGAATTAGAATTATTAGGTATAGAAGGTGTAGTAGGCATTGTAACATTGTTAGTAGATGTAGTGAATTCATTAGATGTAGTATTTGAATCAATGATTTCTAAAACAACATAAGTAACTAAAAATAAGATTTGCAGGAGATACAAAAACCTGGATAATTTTTGATAATTCAAGTTATTTATAATTATGTATATATATTTTATATTTATATGTATAGAGCTCTCAATAATGTATTTTTATACATCTTTTTATTTTATTTTAGTATAAATAAATGAATAATAAAGTTTTTCACTTATGTGCTTTTGACGTTAAATCTGTTACTTGTGTTGTTTTGATACCCAAGAAACTACTGTAACATAAAATAATAACTCAAATACTCATATTTATTCAACTTTATTAATCTTAAAATCATAACATAATGTTGCTTATGCCTACTTTTACCACTCCAAAATTTCTTCATAGAAGTCTTTAAAGGTATCAGGGACATAGGAAATTAACTTTTTGATATTTTCAATTTTTTTTTATATTTATCGGTTTTTTCACTGAATATGCCAATTCTGAAGGCAAAAAAAATTGTGAAGAAATGCAGCTTTTCTTGGAAAAACGCAATGTGAAAGAAAAGTTATTGATCTGGTTATCAATAAACTCACTTGCCTTCACCTTTCCAATATTGTCAACTGAGTGGATGAAATGTGAGTATGTAGATATTGGTAAATGTATTTTGTCTTTTTTCTCAACACTTGTGCCATAAGAACAATCTGATAGACATGACTTTTTGTAATAAGCCTTCCACCACGCTTTGAAATTAATTATATCATTTGGCTGTACCACATGGACAAAGAATTTGGATGCCTTTGTGACAATTTGAACAAAATCCCAAATTGAATATAACCGGTCTTCTTTTTTTAACTTCTTTTTCACACACCCAAATGCTCTGTCACAAGGCAGAAAAGAATGCCCTCTGACTGGGTAACATTGTTCTATTTTACTGAACTTCTTGAGTTCCACCATGGCTGCAAAATATCTCAACAAAGTATGATTTCTATTTTGACCTCCACAGTTGTCTGAAAAGACATAAAGGGTCATTATACCTGGAGGAACTTCAGTGTTTATGTAATCATTTACAAAGGAGGTCACCTCATTGGGGCCTTTGCCACCTACACCTTCATGGTAGATATAAAATTTTGACATATTAGTTTTTAAATTTGTAATGCAAAAAGCATTCCCAGTTAGTTGTCGCAAGTAAAAAGTTTCCTGAACTGGAATTTGTGGTAATTGTAATCCAAAGCCAAACCAAGTACAGTGTCATTTCTTTCTTTCGAATGACAAACTAAAATATTATTATATAGTAGAGTTAGTGGATATAGTGGTTTGGTAAATATGGTAGATATAGCAGATGTATAGTATAGATGTATAGTGCAGTATAGTAGATTTATTGGATGTAGTAGGTGTTATAGAATCATGTTCTGTTTTGACTGATGTATTTGAACCAGGATTTGGGTATAGTGAATAATTTGACGCAGTGAAATTGGTAGATTGGTGCGGCCTGTTATACGATTCAGTGGAACTAGAAGGTAGGCGCGGCGTATTGAACGATACAGTGGAATTAGTAGATTGGCGCGGCCTGTTATACGATTCAGTGGAACTAGAAGGTAGGCGCGGCGTATTGAATGATACAGTGGAGTTAGTAGATTGGCGCGGCCTGTTATACGATTCAGTGGAACTAGAAGGTAGGCGCGGCGTATTTAATGATAGAATTAGTAGATTGGCGAGGCCTGTTATACGATTCAGTGGAACTAGAAGGTAGGCGCGGCGTATTGAATGATACAGTGGAATTAGTAGATTGGCGCGGCCTGTTATACGATACAGTGGAATTAGAAGATTGGCACGGGTTGTTATACGAAACACTGGAACTAGAAGGTAGGCGCGGCGTATTGAATGATACAGTGGAATTAGTAGATTGGCGCGGCCTGTTATACGATACAGTGAAACTAGAAGGTAGGCGCAGCGTATTAAGCGATACAGTGGAATTAGTAGATTGATGCGGCCTGTTATACGATTCAGTGGAACTAGAAGGTAGGCGTGGCGTATTGAATGATACAGTGGAATTAGTAGATTGGCACGGTCTGTTATACGATACAGTGGAACTAGAAGGTAGGCGCGGCGTATTGAATGATACAGTGGAGTTAGTAGATTGGCGCGGCCTGTTATACGATTCAGTGGAACTAGAAGGTAGGCGCGGCGTATTTAATGATAGAATTCGTAGATTGGCGCGGCCTGTTTTACGATTCAGTGGAACTAGAAGGTAGGCGCGGCGTATTGAATGATACAGTGGAATTAGTAGATTGGCGCGGCCTGTTATACGATACAGTGGAATTAGAAGATTGGCGCGGCCTGTTATACGAAACAGTGGAACTAGAAGGTAGGCGCGGCGTATTGAATGATACAGTGGAATTAGTAGATTGGCGCGGCCTGTTATACGATACAGTGAAACTAGAAGGTAGGCGCAGCGTATTAAACGATACAGTGGAATTAGTAGATTGGTGCGGCCTGTTATACGATTCAGTGGAACTAGAAGGTAGGCGTGGCGTATTGAATGATACAGTGGAATTAGTAGATTGGCACGGTCTGTTATACGATACAGTGGAATAAGAAGATTGGCGCGGCCTGTTATACGAAACAGTGGAACTAGAAGGTAGGCGCGGCGTATTGAATGATACAGTGGAATTAGTAGATTGGCGCGGCCTGTTATACGATACAGTGAAACTAGAAGGTAGGTGCAGCGTATTGAACGATACAGTGGAATTAGTAGATTGGCGCGGCCTGTTATACGATTCAGTGGAATTAGAAGGTAGGCGCGGCGTATTGAATGATACAGTGGAATCAGTAGATTGGCGCGGCCTGTTATACGATACAGTGAAACTAGAAGGTAGGCGCGGCCTATTGAACGATACAGTGGAATTAATAGATTGGCGCGGCCTGTTATACGATACAGTGAAACTAGAAGGTAGGCGCAGCGTATTGAACGATACAGTGGAATTAGTAGATTGGCGCGGCCTGTTATACGATTCAGTGGAATTAGAAGGTAGGCGCGGCGTATTAAATGATACAGTGGAATTAGTAGATTGGCACGGCCTGTTATACGATTCAGTGGATTTAGAATCGTACTTTAATTTACTTGGGTAATTTCCCGACCGATACCTACCGGGAAATTTTACTCGTTTAAATATTCGTATTCTTCGTCGGCTACTGGTTCGTGAACTCTGTTGGCAGTAAAAACTGCTCGAGATGACCCCGGGGTCGATCTTTGATTTGTTCCTGTCGGTGGATCCCTATATCCCTATAGCATAGAGTTCTGTCTATATCTATTATTGTTAGTATTATTATTATTAAATTGGCGTTTTCTACAGGATTCTATAGAGTGACCAATGTTCTTGCAGTATCGGCATATTAGTTCATTTGTATTGACTGGTCTCCGGAACTGATTTGGTTTGAGGCCTTTGGCTCTTCTGAAATCGCGGAGGTTGTAACGAAAAGTCGCGACGAGGTTGGATTTTCGGTCTTTCAGTGTTAAACTGCGGGAATCGTTTCGTTGTATTTGACATTATTTTCTCTTCGGCGATAGCGTTTAATGCCGAGTTAAGAGATTCAGGGTTACGACATCTAACCATTTGGGAAATTCGTCGATATAACCCCATGATAAATGTGTGTGTGGCTAAATCTTGTATAGTAGCAATTCGTCCAGATAGATCAGTTTTCCTCTTGGTCGGGTTGGATGTATTTATTTCTGTTATTAATTTAGAAAGAAGTGTTTCTATATTTAAGGCGAACTGACTAACAGATTCCTAACCAGACTAACTTTTTTTGCATTCTTGTACTCGTAATTCAGAAAGTAGGTGTGAGTAATGTTTTTTCTCTCCGAACTGATTTTTGATAAATTGAGTAAATTGATCAAAGGATTCGAACTCCTTTATGTCACACGTAGACTGGGCTTTACCTTCAAGCTGACTAAGAATATATTTAAATATTATTGGTTTCTGTGTAATATCCGCTAAGTTATATGCACTTTGACAATTAGATATGAAAGAATTTAATTTTTCATGACTACCATCAAATGGCTTAATGAATTTTAAGAGTACACCTAATTCGATTCTTTCTGGGACCTTAATTTCAATATCTGTTTCAGGTTTTGTTGATAATCTGGATGTGCTCGAGCTTCTCGATTTACTAGACATTTTGATTTCTCTACTGTGTTGATTAACAATAAGATATAATTAAGTTGAGTGTAATTATTAAAATAAATCGATGGACTCGGTGTACGCCTTGCCTTATTGAGCGAGCAAGGAATTCCTTATGTAAACAAAACCAGACTTCATATCTTAGAATTACAATATAAAAATTCTGTATATGTTTCGTGCTATGAAAGAACGTAAAAAATAAAATCTAGAAAGAATTAATGACGGATTCTTAGTTATTGGAAAGAATTAAAGTTCATTCACAGGAAGATCAGGATCACAGGAATCACTGCTGGAACCATCGACGATCTTCTAGGACTCCTCGTAGCGGGATGTTGTTGCTGCTGATGATGACAGGATGATGCTGATGAAATTTTGTGATTTTCGATATTCACGTTGTATACAGTTTTATCAGACTCACTGATTAATAATAATAATAATAATAATAATAATAAATCGTTTATTATTCATCTCCACAAATTACAAGTTTTAAAGTACTTAAAAACTAATTGTTTACACATGTTATTGTTGTAACTTGTGGGAGATCTGGAGTCGAAACTAGGTCAAGCCTGTAATATAGATCTCCAGGCCCCCCCAAAACAAAATTATTAAATTATCAGTGTATAGTTTGTGAACACCAGTAAGTTACACTCAATATATATATTATATAATATATCCATTGACAAATGAATATTTCTAGTTTCTTCATTTAAAGTAATAAAATAATCTTAATTATTTAGGTGTGTGAATGCTGTGTGTGTAAGTTTTTGTGTGTTGTATGTTGGTTGTGTGTGTGTATACTATATAGATTACAATAGGATATATTATATAACTTATACCTTTTTATATATAAATAAATAAATTTTACATTTTAGCTAATAATAACTTTTCGGTTTCTTCGTAATTAAGACCGAGTAACCATTTATAAATTATATTTTTGCATTCAGTTTTGGTACAGTTTGATATACAAAGATGTTTATTACATTTGTTATGGAGTGAGCTACCCAAATATTTAATAAATCTCTGAGCAAAAGATGTGTGGACGGCTGTAGGCTCACAGGTAGCGTAGCTACGCCTCGTGTGGGCAATGAGTGTTCTACGGCCTTCTGTGGGTATTTTATTATGTGTATGTAGCAGAGTATAGTATATATAAAGTTGACGAACAGAAAGGACTTGGGCGTCTTCGTATAATTTAGTTGTAGGATATAAGCGAGGTTTTGCAAGGCTAACTTTAAGTAACATTCTTTGGGCTCTCTCGAGGGTTAATAATTTAGATTTGGAAGCTCCGCCCCACGTAGTGATACAATACGATATGATGGACTGTACTAATGCCTCATATACCGACTTTATAATCTGTCTATCTGCCACTTCCCGTAGTGTTTTAAAAATGTAAGACAGTTTCCGAATTTTGTTACTCAAGGAATTGATGTGGTTCTCAAAGGTTAGATTAGCGTCAATCTCAATACCCAGATATTTTATAATATTAACACGGGAAATTTTGGAGCAGTTACAATTTGAAGGTTGAGAAAAATTACATTTGTGTACATAAATTTGGTTCTTGATATTAACGACTTCTTTACGGTTTTGAATTGAAAACACAATGTATTTTGTTTTATCCTCATTTAAAGTAAGGGAGTGGGATGATAACCAATGGCACACATTATTAAATCCTATTTGAGCAGATTTAAAAACATCTTCAAATGTGTCTCCGTAAAAGGTAAGAGCCGTGTCGTCTGCATATGCAGAGATACGGCAGTTTTGGAGGTTAAGTGCACAGAGCTGGTTCACATAGCAAAGAAAAATAGTGGGACCCAATATGCTTCCCTGTGGTACCCCGTAAGTGACCGGCAGTTCTTTACTAATATTGTCGCCAATTTTTACGGATTGAGTTCTGTTTCGCAGGTAATCAGATAACAGTGCCAATGGAGTTCCTCTGATACCGTGAGCTTCTAGTTTATCTACAAGGCAGGGGACAGAAACAGTGTCAAATGCCTTTGCAAGGTCCAAAAATATAGTAACGCATTTCTTTTTATTATCCAATTTGTGAACTATAAAATTAACAAGATCTAGTACAGCATTGTTTGTTGAACGGCCCAGTCGGAAACCATATTGTGAGTTCGATAGTAGATTGTTTTCTTCTAAATATTTAACCAGCCTAGTATTTATAAGACGTTCAAATAATTTTGATATTGTAGGTAGGATCGCAATTGGTCTATAATTGTTGACACTGCTTCTGTCACCCGACTTGTAGATTGGATGAACTACAGCCTTCTTAAGGGCATCTGGGAAGACTCCGTCATCAAAGCAGCGATTTATTAGGTCAGTCAGAACTGGTGTTATAATATCAGACAGTTTTTTCAGGATTTCAGCACTTATACCATCTACACCAGGCGAGCAGTCACTTTTTAATAGTTGAATTGTTCTGAATATTTCCTGATGGTCCGTAGGTAAGAGAACAAAAGATTTTCTTGGAGGATTCAAAGTTTTTTCAAATGGTGAGATGTTAGTATGTTTCAATTTTTCTGACAGATTTTTTCCTATATTAGAGAAGTATTTATTTATTTGGTTAATTGACTCTAATGGATTTCTATTTGTTTTTAAAAGTTGGATTGGTAATTCCAAATTGGTTGTTGGTTAGTGATTTGATTTTCTGCCACAGCTTTTTAGAATTATTTTTATATTGTTTTATCTGTTCACTGTCATATTGGTTTTTTAGTTTCTTTAATATAGTGTTGCAATGATTTCGATATCTTAAGTAAGTTATTTTTAATATCTCATTATTAGGATTTGCTTTCAATTTTTTATGTAAATTGTCTCTATTGTGTATGCACCGCAACATTCCAGCTGTTATCCACGGTTTTATTATATATTTGTTTCTAGGAATGAATCGTCTTGTTGTATTTTTAGCTATTAATTTTTGTATTATATTAATGAATTTATTCATGGCTAAGTTTAAATTTGATTCTCTATACACTTCTGCAAAATCGTATTCCTTACAATCTAATATTAATTGGTTTATATCCGTTGTAGATGCAGTTTTAAGCCTTATAGCTTTATGATTATGGATATCAGTGTTTATGCTAAATAGCACAGATTCGTGATCAGTGATGGTAGTTCCTAGGGTAAGGGTAATGGAACTTTGTTTGGTTTTTAGCAAAACGTGATCTATACAAGATTTTTCTCTTGTTGGTGTATTTACGGCAGGAAGCAATCCATGAAAGATAATAGTGTCTAAATAAGCAGAGTTGTCAGAGCTAATCTTTAGGAGATCAATATTTATGTCGCCAACTACAATAACATTTTTGTAAGACTTGAAGTTTTCCAACAGGTTGTGTAACGAATCTATAAATTTTTCAGTTGCCTTGAAACTGGGAGGTCTATATATTGCAATAAATATTGTATCATTTTGTAATTTAACTGTTAGACAGTTAGCTTCTAGTAGTTTAGGTTCTTCCACAGTGCAGTCAAGATTACGGTTAGTATAAATTACGAGACCATCGTTTTGGTTGAAATTGTCATTTGTTTTGTGCGAGTAGTATCCGTCTAGTATTGGCAGTTTAGAAACACGCGATAACCAGCATTCAGATAGCACTATGATGTCACAGGAAATGTTTATTCTTTTTAATAGTACATGCAATTCTTGTATGTTACGGTTTAAACTTCGTATGTTTTGTTGCAAAATATTAAGGGACCTTGTAGGATGCTGTATATAAGAAATGCAGTCCTCGGGTTGACACGATATAGTCACAGAATTTTGGAACTCGTCTACGTTTTGCATTAGATTGTTAGTGAAATCGAATGTTATGCGTAATTATCGCTATTACTAATTACTATTTGGCATATCTTAGGTAAAAGCTGTATATTCGCTATCCAAAGACTCCCATCTGTGTTTTATATGTTAGTATTTCATATTGTCTAGAATGCAAATATATAATAGAAAGTCTTGTTTCAGGTAGCAGATGTAAAGTGTGTAAATATAAATGTAACATAATTGTAAAAAAAATTTTTTCTTAGTTTGCAAAATATGTAAAGTGCGTAATGTGTTTTGTAAAATTAGTCTAATATAATATATTACTACGTATTTTATAAAGCATAAAGAGTATTTTGTTAAATAGTAACAGTTTTTATACAAATAATAGGCTAAGATTGAGATAAATATAAACGTAAGAATGTAACTTATCCTAAGTATGAATAACATAATACTAAAGAGCGAAACTAGGAACTTTGTTATTTTATATAGTCAAATATTATTATTGAGTTTAGATAGGTCTTGTTCTGTCTCTATGCGATGAAAAGGAGAGCCATCGGACTTACGTAGGTAGACTTTTCCTCTCGATGTCCAGCAATAAGAAAAATGGTGGTCCCGCGCAAATTGTCTTGCAAGATAAAATATTTTTTGTGTTTTAGCTGTAAGAGCTTCCGAAATATATATTGGTTTTTCAGGTCCAAGAATTTGCAGATGGCTCGTGTATAATTTTGCTTCTTTATTTTTATTCTTATTGAAGTCTTTAGTCGCGTAGATAATCTTTTCTTTTTTTATCACACTAGTTAATTCCACGATTATGGGTTTCGCCGACTTATTTTTCATATTAATTCTGTAAATATCTTTTATGTCATGATCATTTATTTCGATATTTAATGTTGTTCCCAGGGATTTTAGAATTTTTATTAGCTCCTCCTTGTTGTCTGTTTTTACTGACTCACTCGTGAAAGGTGGTACATTTTGTATTTCAAACGTCGTTGATTTCTGTTTCCTCTCTAATACTTCTATCTTTTCCTCTAGGTATGATATATGTTTTTTGTCTAATTCTTTTTCCGTTTCTAGATGTTTTAATTTCTCTAAAATTGTATCATATTTCTCCGAAAGAAATTGTACACTAGACTTAAGCTCATTATTCTGTTCAATAATTTTATTAAAACGTTGCTCCATGGAACTAGTTAAAGCAAGAAAGCGATCAGTCATGGTATCCTTGAGGTCCTTCAGGTTCTCATCACTCTCCCGTCTCCGTTTAGACATACGTCTGGAGGCGCTTGGGTACTCACTCCGTTCTGAAGGCGTATCGGAGTCTTGTATTGGAGTTGCATAGTGTACAGGCGAGTGATGGGGGTGAGGCTGCGGTGGAGAGCGGCGTAAAGGCATTTTGCAGATAACCAACAAAACTTAATTTTGGACCGCTTATATTTGAAATCTTCCCGCTCGAAATATTGTCACCGGCCGCTGTGCAGTTCAAATGAAGTACCAGGAGCACAGACGAGCGTAGGAGCCGCGTGGTGTAAGGTAAGCTCGTAGCACTGTTCGCTGGCGTAGCAGTTTTGCGTAACACTCCTCATGTGTCGTAGCACTCGTAGCGATTCAACAGATAGTAATTGCACTCACAGCTCTTCGACGTTATGCTTTCCTGGTATCACAACGCGAAATTAACTATTTAAATTTGTGAATTTATTTAAAATAATAAATAAAATCGAATTTTTGGTAACATAGACACGTCCACACTCGTTCGTATCCAGAAGGGAAGGGGATTGATCTGTATAATATGCTTTAGGTAGTTCACACATTCGCTAACTTGTAAGTCACTTCATTTGCGTCGAATCAGTGAAATCGGGGCGAATTCCGGTTTTACTTTTTACGGGATTTTTCGAATCCCACCGCTGCCAACAAATATTATACGGGATTCGGCCAAAGTCTTTTTAAAAAAAATGTTTTATTGCTAAACTTATTTATTAGAAAATAGAAAAATTATATTAGACAATTAATTATTACGACCGACCGGGTTTGAGACTGAACTGGAACTGCTTCCTCTTTAGCGCTCAACAACCGTCCTGCTATCTGCTGCTGACATAGTCAAAGGGATAGTGTTAATTAAGCATTCTTTCTAACAGTGTAGGGTTATAAAAGTACGTGTAATAATTAAAATTAGCTGTTCCACTTACATCGTTGTAAAAATCACCGGGTAAGCGCAAAGGTTGTCCTAGCACCAACTCTGCTGCGCTAAAACCGGTATCATACCGACTCGCAGCACGGAGTACGAATAAAACGGTGGGCAATTCGTCATCCCACGACGTTCTACTTGTTAATCTACATGTAAGAGCTACTTTAAAAGAACGATGCCACCGCTCTATCTTCCCGTTACTTTGGGGGTGATAGGGGGTGGTCCTTATTCTCTGTACACCTAACATTTTTAGTAAGTTACTAAATAATTCGCTCTCGAATTGCCTGCCTTGATCACTCGTTAACCTGGTTGGACATCCGAATCTACAAATCCAATTTTCATAAATCGCTCTGGCGACCGTTTCGGTTGTTATGTCGCTAGTGGCTACTGCCTCTGGCCAAGATGTCCTACATCCTATATATACTAAACCTATCTATAATTGTAACGCAATATCTTTTATCTCTTTGTGTTGTTTCAAATCTTTCGCTCGGTGTAAACGATCCTAAACCCGAAATAACATGACGATTCACTTTACTCTTTTGACACGGTATACAGTTTTAGTCCAATCCCTAAAGTCTTTATTCATTCCTGGCCAAAAATAACGAGAGGATAACATTTTTAGTGTTGTTCTGATGCCTGGATGACTAATGTTATTTACTAAAAGAAAAATATTACGCCTGCATTTTTTTGGTATATATGGCCTAACATTACCAGTCGAAATATCACAATATATACTTTTACTCAAATTGGGTAACATAACTTTTTTTAACTGAATTTGTGACGCATTACAAGTTCCTAAAAAATCTGTAATCT
Organism: Phengaris arion; assembly: GCA_963565745.1. NCBI lineage: Eukaryota > Metazoa > Arthropoda > Insecta > Lepidoptera > Lycaenidae > Phengaris > Phengaris arion. Next base: position 18,397,063 of record OY751432.1, read on the forward strand.
GATCATCATCATCCTGTGCAACGCTATTTCTTCGTAATCGACTACAGTCGTACACACAATAGTCTCAACACGCGATAAGGCGTCCGCTACTGGATTTTCGCTACCTCCTACGTGTTGAATACTATTTGTATACTCGCTTATGTACATTAACTGTCGAATACGTCTAGGTGTCTCTTTCTCCGAATTGATCTTTGTAAGCGCGTGAGTCAAAGGCTTGTGGTCTGTAAATATCGTTAAAGCGCGACCTTCAATCATGTTTCTAAAATGCATGATATATATGTATATGGCAAGCAATTCTCTATCGTGTACGTAATTACTGTAATTTTGTTGCATCTGAGACAGTTTTTTTTAAAAATAGCCTAAGGGCTGCCATGCCCTACCGACATACTGCTGTAAAACGGCACCAAAACACGTATTTGAAGCGTCTGCCATAATTGATAATGGGACATCCGGGGCCGGGTGAGCGAGTGTCGCGGCGCTTTTAAGGCTCTCCTTACACTGCTCGAATATTAACTCCGATCCTCGATCCCAAACTATCCTAGTTTTGTCTTTCTTTTTAGCGTTGTGCAAAAACTTATTTAAATGCGCGGCGGCCTTAGGTAGATGCGACCTATAAAAATTAATCATGCCTAAAAACCTTCTCAAACTTTCCATAGTTTCCGGCTTTGGGTAGTCTGTAATAGCCTTAACCTTATCGGCCAGTGGGCGTATTCCTTCCTGTGTAACTTTATAACCTAAAAATTCGATTTCTTTTTTACCAAATAGACATTTAGATGAGTTAATTGTAATTCCTAATTTACTAAATCGTTCAAATACTTGTCTTACGTGCCCTTTATGCGTGACGACATCCTCTGACGCAATTATGACGTCATCGAGGTAACAAAATAAGGAACTTTGTTGCTTATCTCCCGTTTTAGAGTCTATTTTTGAAGTATTTTCTAATCCTCGTAATACTGTGTTATCCATGAACCTCTGGAAAGTTTGGGATGCATTCTTTAGTCCGAAGGTCATGCGAGTGATTTCATAAAGACCGAGCGGAGTAATTATCGCTATCTTCTCTATGTCCTCGGGAGCTATTATAATAATATGATATGCACGGTTTATATCTAATCTAGTGAATATTCTTTTACCTGTCAAACTATAAGTAAAATCATGCAATCTAGGAACGGGGTATCTGTCCGGCGTAGTCACCGCATTTAATCTACGATAATCGTCACACGGTTGAGTCTGGCCATCCTTTTTTAGGGACGACGTGCAAAGGACTAGCCCATTGGCTGCAAGAAGGCTGACAAATACCCATTTCCTGCATTAAACGAAATTCGTCTCTTACCTTTGTATACTTCTCCGGAGGAAGCGGCCGGGCGCGCGCATGCACCGGCGGGCCTGACATCTCTATGCAATGGTAAACTGCATGGTCCGGCACGTCCTTGAAAGACGCGGGTCTGGTAATTTCAAAAAACTGCTCTAATAGGTCGCGGTACGGGCTATCAGACTGAATTGTTGTTACAGAAGGCTCACTATGACTTATGATGCTCCCTATCGTGTATAATGTTGTAGCCTGATCAATTAATTTTCTATTGTATAAATCTACCACATCTACTACCTATGTATTTTTAGGAAATCAGCACCAATAATCGGGTTACGGATATCGCATATTACAAAAGGCCATTTAAAACTACGTCGCAACCCTAAATTAAGTTCTAATGTTACCACACCGTATCTATTTATTAAAGTGCCATTTACCGCGTACAAAGAATATGCACTCCTATCATATTTCTTACAATTATTAAACTTAGAAACAGGAACGATGGATATGACGGCACCTGTGTCAATTAAAAAAGTCATAACGCTTTTAGAGTCTGTTACACGCAAACGATGGTTTTCATCAAAATCGGCGCACTCTTCCATCGCTGCAGACTGCGCCACCTCTAGTTTCCCGACGCCGTTCTCCAGTTACACGGGGACTCACAATTCTTGGCGACTGCCCGATATCTAAAATGGTACTTGCATAACCAATCTGCACTCTGTGGTGTGCGCCTGGGATCTCGGATACGGAAACCTCGCCGATGTTCTCTTCCTCTTATCTCGTTCACATCTCCTCGTAATTTTTTTATTTCCAGGGACATGTTCCGCATTTCCACCAGCAGCTCTGCAATCACCGCCGTGTCGTTGGCTGAAATCGACGGCTTATTTATCGCCACTATATCTCCGCTCCGTAGGTTATCCATGATCTTATCAGCCATGCCGGCGAGCTCGTCTAGCTTGGCTTCGGCGCTGCAGCTTGCGAGGATTGCTCGCACCCATCCTGGCAGTCGCGCCATCCACAGGTTCTTCAAAGTGTCACCAGCGGTAGCTGTAATTCTATCGAGCTAGCTTCATTTTAGCGAGTAGCTGCGATGGACGCTGCTGACCAAGATCCATCTCTTTTACCAGCTTGTAAAATTGAGCTTCAGCGCTTTCTTGGTATATTTTTAACAACCTATTTTTCAGGACAGTATAACGTTGCTGTGCCGGAGGATCATCGATCAGGTCTCCCACCTGGCTAAGTTCCTCCTTGTCTAACTTTGCCAAAAATAAATCATACTTCACATTTTCACTTTGGTGTTGCGGTCCCACAACGGTTTCGAACTGGGCGAACCACATGCGTGGCATATCAGTCCAGAACGAAGGTATTCTCGTTGAAAGGCTGATGGCAGCCAGATCGTGGTAGATTTGCTGAGTCATAGGTTACTGTAGAGCCATCGGTTGCTGCACTCCAGGGTTAGCCATCTTTCACTCGCATCTGTTCATCTGTAAACGTATACACGGGGAAGAAAAGATATAAGTCTCTATACTGACTATATTTGCTGACTGAATTACACTGAGTGTTCGCGTGTTCCCTAATGCCCTGTAACCACGCAACTGGCGAGCCGCGGTCGACACCACGTCGCCTTACAAAGATTACCAAGTCAGCATTCTATGAAATAAGTAAGTACCTATGTAACTATGTCCCAACAAAGTTCTTCAAAATGTTGTATTTCTTTATAGCAGAAAATAACAACTCAGCATTGTTATGCTTGATGCACAGGCATGTTTCTCTGTTTTGTACAGTAGGGGTCAGAACATAGAAAGGCTTATATTTATAAAATGTAGAGAGACTGTATTTGCCTCCTACTTCGCGATACATTCTAAATAAGTTTTGGACTGTATCGATGAGCTAGCGTATTTGTTCCTTTTCTTTCCCTAATGTACGACATTGCTTCTTTCCAGCAGTCATTCTGCTAACATCGTCCCTCAAGTAAAACGTTTCAAATTCTTTACGTATTTTGTTTTCTGTTGTATTTTTACGTTTTATTCTTGCCAAACCTTTCAATCCTAATAGTTTCGAAACATAAGTCTTTTTAATTGTTTTCTGGACGTCTTCATTAAGTAGAATATTTTTTAATGTTTGTTTTTGGTTTAGAGTTTTACTTTCTTTATAGGATGTCTTTATAGTCAGTTCTCAAATCTCATTTCTTGCAGTCAATTTGAAATTATCTTCCTGAAGCTTTTGAATTTGTTTGTCTGTTGATTTTCTTAGTCGGTAAAGTCTTTTTCGGTAAGTATGTACTAATTTTGTCATTTTTTCGTTTTTATTTAGCGCAGTTCTATAATTTTTTAGCAATTTACTTTGATTTTTTGTTTTTCGTTTCTTGAGCTTAGCATCTTGGTTAAGGTTTTCTTCCTGAACTTGCTGCTTTTTCTTCTGTTTTTGCTTACGCTTCTGGTTTCTCCATATTTTCCTAAGTTTTTCTTTTTCTTTTTCAGACAACTCCTTCACTGTTTTACTTTTTGATTTCACGTATTCAGCGTGCTTCTTCTTAATTTTTTCTAACTTTTCTGGGTTTTGTTTTAACCGTTCTCGATATCTCTTTATTCGCTCTGCTGGTGTCAAAGCCATTTTGCTACAACAAAATCAAAACATACCTAATTATTTGAACAAAGTGATCAAAAACAAGCTAGATCTTTATAAATTACAGATTAATAAAGTGATTTAAAAGAAAACTTAATGATAATATTTTAGAGTAATTAGACGTCATTGTAACGCGCCTTTAGCGTTACACTGAGTTTCAATTTGTTCCACTGAGTTACGAAATTTCTCATAGGAACGTAACGCTTTTGGTCCAAATAAACAAATATTTCATTTATTGTCCATTTCAACAAGTATTTGCAAGAAAAGCATAATAAGGAATATATTTGTATTAAATTTGTGCGGAAAGTGCAAATAACCCGAGAAAGAACCGTTTTTCAAAGGAACAAAAAAAGTAACTTATCAACGCGTTCTCTCGCCAGGCTGTTGCTGAATATTAAATCAAAATGGCCGTTAACTGTCAAACTGTATTCTGAGTGTTACTATTTGAAAAAATCTTATCATGTGGTACAAAATTCGGAAAAGAAACCAAAAATATTACGTAACTCAATAGGATTTTCCGCATAGTGATGTTTTGTGTCCGTTACATAAATTTAAATTATTTAAATTTATAAAAATAATATATAAAGATAAAATAAGTACACCTCTTTAATGAAAAAAATATCGAAGTGTCAAAACTTGTTATTTTGTAGTAGGACATAGGAAATAGACGACTTTGTAATTTTAGAAATTATTTTATTATAATAAAAACTAAACATTTAGATTAATTATATTTACTGAATTTCAAAGCTAATTAATCCTTAAACGGAAATAAGTATATTACGCGAATATACCTTTAAGAACTAGTAGGACATTCGAAAATCGTACAGTCGAAAATCATAGTTATAACGAAATAAAAAATTGCCCACGAAACAATTTAAGCTACTGACATGATTATCAGTTTTGAAGTTGATTGTTGTAATAAAGAGCATATTATTGTAGTGTGCTTAAAACTTTACAGTGATGCTACAGTAAAATACTTTTTTTACAACAATCACTTAAACATAAGTATCTACTTTTTTTTAAGGTTGGTACTTGTATAAAATATAAATAGAATAAACATCAATCGCTTATGAATTTAAAATGTGACTTGATAATTACTGCAATCTAAAGTATTTAATTGTCTTTTAAGATGTGATAGTGTTTATTAATCATATCAATTACACATATTTTAAATGACATGTGAAGCGTTTGAACGCACCAAATTTTTAAGAATAATATAACATTTTAGAGGTTTCACAGTAAATCTACTTAGCATTACCAAGTATTTACCTCGTACTTAAATGGTTTAATACACAAGCATCAAATTCTCTGATCATAAACTACTGTTGTCCCACAGGAAAATGCAAAAATGTTTGTTCATTTATATGAATGTACTTTTGATGTGTCCTTTACACCTGTCATCTTGCAGGGTTCTAAGCGAAAAGTTCTAGCTAGTGATTCCTGATCCACTTGCATTTTACACTTGTATGTGCTTTCAAACAACATAAAATTATAACGTTGTTTTATTAATTCCTGCAGGACGAATGTGTGTAAACCACACCTTAAATAAAAATTTCAGCTTGAGTAAGTTGTTGCAAATTGTTCGCAAATAATGTTTAATGATAAGTTCTCACAGAAAAATTTAAGTTACATAACATATCTTTATACTTTTGATTAAGTAATTGATTTATATTGTACATAATATTATTATATAAAATAATCTGACAAATTAAGGAATATCTAGAAAACTTATGGTACCTACTGTACTAAAGACTTAGTTACTGGATATTCTTAAACTCTTCTATTAGATCGTCCCAATCTATTACGTTAGTAGCTATAAAAATATAAATAATGTTTTACTAGTCTTCGTTTAAGTAACTTTTAAACCATGTATGGAAACGACACATAAATTGACAATTGTAACTGGCAATAATGATTATTATAGGAGAAGTTAAAATTATTTTCTACCAAACGTAAAAAAAAACAAAAGATTGCTTTTGTAAACTAGCCTGGTTATTTATTAAAATAAGTAAAAACACTTGAGTGTTATTTCATTTCCATTATTCCGTTTAATAGGTTGAGGTCTGAGGGTAAGCATTTTTATACCTATTATAATCTAAACTAATATAATAAAGAGGAAAGGTTTGGTTGTATGTTTGTTGAATAGGCTCCGAAACTACTGGACCGATTTTGATGATATTTCGCACAAATATAGACCACGGAGAAAGATATAGGCTACTTTTTATTGGGACAAAATGTACGGTTCACTCAAGATTACCTTTTGCGCGCACGAAGTCGACAACATCTAGTAATAATATATTTATCTAATACCTGTTCTTGTTTTTAAACCTAAGGCTATGGAAATTTTCGATAATTAATCAAAAATTATTTTAAGTGGCCCCCGGTCCGGGGGGATCAAGTCTCCCTAAATGAAGTGAACTGTGTTCTTACTATGCTATAAAATGAGAGTACCTACTTTTATGCTATTAACAAATGAATCGTAAAATTCGATTATAATTTCTACATTAAAAACGCCCTCTACAAAAAATGCATGACAAATGACGTCACTGGTCACGACTGTAGTTGAAAATATGATATATGCAAATTACAAAATTGATTCTACTAACTTGGTAGTAGGGTAGGGTATATGATTGTTATAAGAAAAATGTCACAAATGACATAAAAAATTGGACGGTAATCATCGCTTTTCAATTATAGCAAAATAGAATTTCGTCGTTTTAGGTCCTTTTTATAGTCCTGTTACCTTTAAATTTAGCAACTGATTTGCTGTTTTCATTTTTCGGTCCGTATTTTAAAAAAAATTCTAAAAGTATAAGACATGCTGATTTAAAACAAATGAATATTCCCTATTGAATGTAGGTAATACCTAGTCTTCGATAAGGATCAAAATATACGTAGCTTAATTATGTAAATATTAGGTCTTTACCTATGAATTCCTATTTTACAGATTAAATCTGTTCAAATTTTAAACTTTAAATACTGCACATTAAAAGAAAACATTTTGGTTTAGAGATAGGTAACGGAGGCGGTCGAAGTAAATTTCGCTTTTTTTATCTGCCGATTTTTGTATTTTTTGTCACCTGAGTGCTTTCGCCAGTTTAGTAATTTAGTAGCCAACATATTAATCCGCTGCCAAATTCAGTAATACAGTATGCTCATCTGCAGTCGCAAACTTATTTTTTGTTCGCAAGATTAATTTTATCCCATTCTTAAGCAGGTTGACCATTGTCATAATTTGTTCGTATAATATAACAAACTACAAATAAACAAAATATAACAAACTGACATATTGTCATTAACAATTTGGTATTTTCTATAGACGTATATAAGTATTATAGATGAGGAATTCCGTCTGTCTGTCTGATTGTCAGTCTGACGTCTGTCTGTCTGTCTGTCTGTCTGGCTATCTGTCTGTCCCCGCTTTTAGCTTCTGTAATTATGAATATAAATGGATGAAATTTGGTATAGTTATAGACTGTGTATAGATCTCGATTTTGGACTAATAAAATAATAATTTTATATTTTAGGGGTGGCTGGCTCTCCATACATGTGAAGTAGTGATGAAAAATTTATTTTTCTTCTACACCATCTCGAGGGTATGCACCCTGGCATTTCTAAACTATGAGACTTAGAAACTTGCAATTTTCCATGCTAATAGATCATGCTAAAAACTCTTTAGGAAAATTATTTTGAACGAAATCGGACAGCAACTTTTGAAGTAATCTGACAAAAATATATTACGCGATTATAGTTACGGCACCCTTCTTAGACATGTCCGACATGTTAGGTTATATATGTAATAAAAAAATAAATACAGGAAAATACCGTAGGTATTGTATTGTGTCTGCCTGTCGTCATTTTACTACAAATAAATTATGAGAATGATGGAACATAAAATAAAGGTTTGATATCAGTATCATATTATATGGTTGCTGGCTGGTTTATACGTAATTTAATTTAAAAAGAAATATTTTCAAATTAAGAAAACAACTGAACATCACATTTTATGCAATTGTTTTAATTTTATTCAAATACACCTTATCTGGAGCGAACTTCGAGTATTTCTTCCTTCTGAGTTTGATTTAAAATTTCATTGAAATACTGTTTTTTGTTAGTTTTTTTTAATCGCGTATCTTTTTGGATTTGAGGACTGAATTATGCCTGACTTAGCCTCAACGGAGATTGCCAGGGCACTCGAAATGCGAAGAAATGGTCAAACCTACAAAGTGATATCCAGAGATCTTCGTCGACCGGTTTCAACGATCCATCGCAGTATCCAACGGTTCAGGGAGACCGGTACTTATGTGAGAAGAGCAGGACAAGGCAGAAAAAGACGCACTTCGAGTAGGGATGATCGTTTCATTCGGCTTCGTGTACGTAGGAACCATCGTTTAACGGCCGTCCAAGGCCGACATGAGTTAGACACAGTGCGGGGTGTAACCGTAAGTGAGCGTACGGTACGAAGAAGGTTTGAAGAAGCTGGTTTGGGTTCATTTGTGCCCGCCAAGGCTCCAAGGCTCGAGGTAAATCATCTTAGAAACAGGTTAACTTTTGCTCAGGAACATCGACTTTGGAACGCGGACCAATGGAGTAAGGTATTGTTTAGTGATGAGTGCAGAATTTTCTTAAATCAAATTGACGGCAGGCAAAGAATATACAGACGCAAAGGAGAACGATACATTCAGACAAATTTTGAAACTACAATTGCATACGGTGGTGGATCAATAATGGTTTGGGCGGGCCTTTGTTTGGGAGCTCGCACAGACTTGGTAGTGATTGACAGAGGGAGTCTGACTGCAGACCGCTATATCAGAGAAATTTTAGAAGAAAATGTCGTACTGTTTGCCCCATATATCGGTGACGATTTTGTTTTTATGCAGGATAATGCTCGGCCGCATACTGCTCGGGTAACTCAAGCTTATCTTAATGATATGAATATCACTGTTATGGAGTGGCCGGCGAGATCACCGGATATGAACCCAATAGAGCACGTTTGGGACTTGCTGAAAAGAAAAGTTAAGTCCAGAATTCCAGCTCCTGCCAACGTGGGTGAACTGCGAATCGCCGTAGTTGAGGAATGGCGGAGACTATCACAGGAGACCATCGATAACATCATTTTCAGTATGCCTAGACAGGTAGAAACTTTAATAATAGCACGTGGAGGAAATACGCAATATTAATCACCATTTTTCTAATTTAATTAATTGTTATTTTAATATTAATTTTCACTTTTCCCGGTTACATGAAAAGTTCAAAAATGCACAATTTTTCACAAATAGCATTTACTCGCTAAATATGTTCTTAATGTGATCTCATTTTAAGTTAAACAAATAAAACTTTAAATAACAAAAGAAGTGTAGAACTACAGATTTTAAAATAAAACCATATTTTTTTAATTATGGACCTTTTTTTTTGTGTTCCGCTAAATATGCCGGTGTGTTTATTATAAGGTAAATATAACCTTAACATTATTATCACAAAGATGCATTAAGGGTCCATCTATATATTACGTTACGGGTCATACTAAACGTGACAGTACAGGTACAGAGATACTAAAATAGCGTGACACAGGGGAGGTTCAAAAATTCAAAATTTTGCGTGATATGGATGACCCCTAAGGCGAATAGGAACTTTACACATGATTAGTTTCTACAACCGCTTCGTCTTTTCTTCTTCTCTTTTTTCCCTCTAAGTCTGCATAAATGTCTTCGAGATTTCGCATCTTTGTTTCTGGCACGCAGAAAATGATATAGAACACGTTGGCTAGGCATATGGCGCTGAATATCCAGAATGTGGAGTGGTAGCCGATCCAAGAGTTGAGCGGTGCAAATAGCTTGATGAGCGCGAAGTCGGTTCCTAGTGATATTGCCATGATCATGGTTGCCACGGTGCCTCGCAACTGTAAAATTACATAGGTTAGTGATTTCGTTAAAAGTATCGCGTTGATTAATGTTATCGTTTCAAGATTCATAACAAATCATGCAGTCATGTAGTATTTTTTCCACGATTCCTAACGACAAAAAAAAAAAACCGAGAGCCACTGCAAATTTTAGAGCAAACAACCTGGCAACTCATCCTATAGGTACCTCTCCTATTATACCGCGACATGGTACCGCAGACCTGGCTGGTAAGTAGCGGGGCTAAGTCAATACCTACATTGTTTTTTACTTTACTACGGCGACGCCAAAAGGAAGGGTAATGATTTTGGCAGTCTATGTATGTATGTATGTTTGGTCCATCGTAGCGTCTAAACTACTGGTCCGATTTTGATAATAAGGTGTCAATAGATTCATAATGATGCCGCAGGTAACATAGGCTATATAAATTCTTTAAAATTTTTGGTTTTCAAAAATGTGACCTCAGATTCTAACATCTAAAAAATTTTTGCCGCGATAATCATCACGTGTTTGATATCCAAAGAAAGGTCTTGGCAAACACACTACAAATATGTATGTATATACCACGGCTATAATATACTGCATGGTTTTTAATGAACTTGAGATGGTAACATTAATCAATATTTCTTACAAAGTCACATGATAAAATAGTTTGTTACTTTTTATTGAGCAACACGCAACAGTAGGTCATACATAAGTAAGTAAGCGGTAGGTAATAGGGTAGTGGCGCCTACATCAAAGATATCTGATTGGCCTCGCTAGAGCGTCCAGCGAGACCAATGATCAGTCTATACTATATACAAATACCACATGCCTAGGTAATGCATTGGCGTAGCGACACGGTACTTCGCCGTATGGAAGAAACCATATTATTATAATGTTCTACCTAATATAATATCGGTGTAGATGCAATATAAGTACTAATTATACCATCCCATTACTACCATTACTCAGAACTTACTTGGAAACTAAACATCTCCGTCATAATGACGAACGGTAGCGGCTGCAGTCCGGTCGCGTCGGCTAAGATGCACGCACACAACGCCGCTATCGGCACCCAGCCCGGCAGCGCCACGCCGATGCTCTGCAGGTAGAACCACACGCCCAGCAGGCTCATGCTGAACCCGGCTACCACGCTCGTTACTGCGAGGAGGGGCTGGAAGCATAGACGTATAATACATTATAGATGAGGCATATTGAGGCAAAAACACTCCCCACTTAAATGGCCCCACTTTTGGAGTTGTTTTAAAATTAGGGGCCTCCTAAATCTGTCACATGTCTCTACTTGCCAGAATTACATTAGGTACCTAAATACATGGACAAAACGTGACTTGAATGCCACTTAATTTATGTAAAGTACGTCTTAATATTATTATTATTAAAATACGATTGAAAATGTTTGTTGGCAAAAAATTGGCAAAAAGAATTGGCAACAACTTTTTTGTCGTAAATAATATAAATAACTGTAGAATCTGATCCAAGATCTTATTAGTTAGCTATATTAATAGTTACTATCGATTTTGACATAATTTTATTGGGGTGTTGGTACAATTTTTTTGTACCTTAGGCGCCCTGTACCTACCTACCTGAGAATTCTCCCACTGCACAAACTAGCGGGTATGCATAATATGTGTATTATACACACTAATACTACAGTATGAAATACATTTTATCAGTATCTAAGAATATAAGGGTAGTCTGGCAGGCCTGGGATTTCAGTCCATAAAATATTTTTATTTGTTGCAAAAATAACTTACCTTCCTTCCAGCACGGTCCACTAGTTGGCACGCCAAAAAGGACCCAAAGATTTGGACAGCAGCGAGCAAAATCGATTGCTTGTTCGGTGACAGGGCAATGCTGGTGTTAGGGTCTTTTCCCGCCTCTGCGAAAATGTGGCTGGCGTACACCAGGACCGCAATGCACCCGCAGAATTCGCGAGTTAGATTGACTATTAGCGTCACCCAAAATGCCTTCAGTGCTGTTTTATCGCAGACTGAAACATGACACGTAAATTAGGTACTTACCTACTTAAAGAACCATGCAAAAATCGCCCCCACCAACCAACAGGTTTCAAACCTATCCCAGTTAATAGCTCTTGCCATGCTGATTATTTTTTGGTATGGTGATTTTCACCTCGGGAGTGGGGTTTGATAATAATTGGAATTTAATTTTTTATTGTTTTATATTAGCGACCCACTCCAGCTTCGCAGATTTATTATACATATAAAGCTTTCTCTTAATTCACTCTATATCCATTGCTGAAAACTGCATTAAAATCGGTTGCTTTTCTTAAAAAGTTATGAGATGTCGTAGAGACCAAGTGAAATTCAAGATAGTCCATTTAATTAGTTACTCATAAAAATTTTGTATCCGATTGATGGAAAAATTATTATATTATTAAATAGTGACTTGGCAATGGCTTGACTTGTCAGGCGGGCCATTTGCTTGTTTCTAGATCTATTCCATTATTAAAAGGATTACTGGCCGTGGATACCCGCAACACCAGAGGAATGCCAAGTGCGTTCTCGAATCAATTACCTGCCCCCCCCCCCTCTCTTGTTGCAAATTTTACAAGATCTAAGCGAACAGGAAACTGAGCGACTTCATTTTATACTGTGTCTAACTATGTAGTCCCCTTTTTTTGTATATTTTTACTAATAGTAAACCTTTTTTAACAGAATATCGATGAAAATATTTACACAGTATAAAATGAAGTCGCTCAGTTCCCTGTTCTATAAGACCTTCTAAACTAAGCAACGGATTTTAATTCAGTTTTCAACAATGAATAGAGTCATTCAAGAGGAACTTTTATATATGTATAATACATTGCATGCGTAGGAAGCTGGAATAGGTCGCTAATATAAACAATAAAAGTGAAATTCCAATTTCTGTCAAAACCCCACTCCTGAGGTGAATGTCGCCATACTAAATAATGATCAGCGTGGCAAGATCTATTAACTGAGATAGGTTTTAAATCTGTGGGGGGTAGGGGACGACACTGCCCATAGAGTTTTTTGCATGGTCCCTTATATTGTGTTTGTAATAACTATCAAAAACTATCGAAACTAAAATGTTGTGTTTGTGCTCTACCACATGTTACAATCTTAACTTTGGGATGTAGGTAAGACACGCTTATTACAACAGTTGGCGTTACCAACTCAAAATAAAAAAGGACCTATCAGCTTACATTTTAGTTATACTTTTATTTGTAATTCACAGTGAAAACATTACGCACCCAACAGACGTTGCTCTGTTAAAAAACTTATGTTATATAAAACTTCGGAAAAAATCCGGATTATCCGGGTAATATAATAAGTTTTATATAATTTTTTATTTTTTTGCATATTTTCTAAAACTGATGGTTTTTTTACTTCGATGTTTTAGCAAAATTTAAGAAGTAGGTAATTGAAAAATATTTCTAAAAGTGAAAAAATAAATATAATTATGTTATATAATACATATTATATATAAATTGTGTTTGATTTTGATATAATCAAATTGTGTTTTTTTGTGTTTGTGTTTTTTGATTCAGATTGTAATTTTAAACAAACTTAAAATAAGAATTTATTCAAATTAAATTATAAAAAAGTTCCTTTTTTTACAATGAGTGTCTATATCCTTTTAATTTCTTCTTTTATTACTTCTTTTATTTTATTAAATGACTTCTTAAATTACTTCAATGTACACACTCGTATCTATTAAAAGTTTTCATTTAATATGCATAGCTATGTATTTATGTACTCAGGTATTATTATTATACCCATTTAAAATCTTAAAAAACAAAATTATTGAAAATAAGGTACTAGCTTACTGTTTTATAAGAATCGTGATCTTGAAAAACATAAAATCGTCAAGTATTTGTTCGCTAAGGTGAGATCTTGTTAGATACTAAATGTTAAATAAATATAAAAAAGTGGAATAGCCTGTGATCTTTTTAAGTTTTTTTTAATATCTCCATCACCACCACCGTTTTCGTAAAGTGCCATTTCTATGTGAAACTAACGTAGGCAAATTAGTAGAGTTTAGTATGTGGGAATAGTGGAAGTCCCAAAGGCCATTTCCGACCGAGCGAGGTGGTATGCTCGGTCAGGCCGAAGCCCACTTGTATGCATTTCAGATGTTTATTTAACGCCGGAAATTTTCAAATTTTTCTAATTATCCGGATTGCTACCCCTATGAGTGCTACTATTTGGATAATATTTGGTTCGATGAGTTACCCTTTGTGACATCTTATTATTATATGAGGTATAGATACCTTAGCAAATACTAAGCTAGGTAGCTACGAAATAATAATTATTATAAAGAGGCATCAGATACCTCGAATAAATAAATGAGATTAGGTGTCGATCATTAGTTACGATACAAGATGTGACCAGACTGTTCTTATTAAATAGGTACATTACTTATTGATATGCTTTCTACTAGGACTAGGTAATATTAAGAAATAAAATATGATGGTGGTTGGTAATATTTAAGCGCGAAAAGAATAAATAGTCTTTTTACTTTTATGATTTACTTAAAATTTAAATGAAAATAAGTTCGTAATTAGTAATAAAATGATCCAAATAATTTTAAGCAAAGTAGATACTAAATAATTACCATCAAAAAATTTCAATCTCGATGTTTCCCCTCGAAATAATTCCCTTTGAAGCTCAAATAACATAAACATCATCTGACTTAAGCGACTGAAAGGCTAAATAAAACTTACTTTTTTTCGGAAAATAAATGTAAAGGCTAAATAAAATAAACTACTAAATAAAATAAAAGAATTTGACACGGAGATTCGTTATTTTAGACCTAATGCTCACTAATTCTTGTTAACAGCTATGAATAGCTATGAAATACCTAATGAGTTGGTGATAATAAAATACTTCTACATACAGGCTACACCACACCTACGTAGGCAACGTGTAGGCGTGGTGTAAGTAGGAACAGTCAGGAGAACTAACATGAAAACTTTCCAAATTCTTTTACATACTATAGGTAAGATACTTACATTTAAACTTAACAACTCCTTTGAGTATTAAACTTTTAACTAGTAGCAGTTATCATAAGAGGAGCTAGATAGACTTACGCCGCCCTTGTCTATACTAATATTATAAAGAGAAAAAGTTTGTTTGTTTGCATTGAATATGCTCCGTAACCACTGGACCGATTTGGATGGAAAATAGCACATTTATAGAGTAGACTACGGGGAAGTACATAGGCTACTTTTTATCACGGAAAATGTACGGTTTTCGCGAGAATTACTTTTACGCGCACAAAGTAGCGGGCTACATCTATTTTCTAATAAAAAGTATTAGTCGCTAATAATGCGCCCTCTTTTTAGGGTTCCGTAGTACTCAAAGAACCCATAAGCTTAAGCTTCGCTCTGTTCGTCCGTATTGGATGAAATTGGGTATAGTTATAGATTGTGTATAGATTGCGGTTTTGGCATCATGTAATAATAATCTATCCCCCTTACTAATAGAAAGATTTACACAATGGATAACTTCAACAACGTTGCTGTCTGTCCGATGCGTTGGAAAAGTCACTTGACAGACAAATACAGCAACGTTGTTTAATTTATCTGTTTTATAAATCTTTTTATTAGTAAGGGGGTATATACACTGGCGGACACATAAACTGCATCATAGTGCAAGAACACATTCAATCAAATTTTATTGCGAAATATGCAAACTTTTTACATTTATTGGTATTGGAAAGTAAAGGCTGGTTTATAAACACAAAAACAAAATCAAATTTACAATTTATAATCAATATAGTACTGTCACAAAAGAAAGAAAATATTCTATATAAGAAATCTTGTCAATTTACTAAAGATTAACTCGTTGTTACGTTAATGTTGTGAGTGATGGTTATTTTTTTTGTTTTGTTACTTGTTGAATTATCGTTACTAATTGTTTAATTGCTAGTTTGAGCAGTAGTCTTAGTAGTAGTTTAGTCTTTCTTCGACGATACGTCCATATTCGTGAGAGATGGAGATGCAAGGCCTAGACCAACGAACAATTGCTGCAGATTTAAATGTAAACCAGTCTACGGTTTCCCGAGTCTACAGAAGGTTTATGGAGACAGGTTTATTCAAAAGAAGACGTGGAACCGGCAGAACTCGGGTGACAACGTCTCGTGACGGCAGGTTTATTGTGACTGTGTTCCTTGCCAAAATCGGTTTTTTAACGTCTATAAGCATTAAAAATGAGCTCCACCAGGTACGTGACGTAGCAGTTAGTGCACGAACCATAAGAAAAAGGCTAAATAGCGTGATATCACACCTTTCAGACCCGCAAATGGACCAAAATTGTCTGCAGCTCACAGTCAAGCTCGACTAAGATTTGCTCGTGAACACTTAAATTGGATTGAAGAGCAATGGGCTTCCGTATTATTCACTGATGAGTGTAGAACTTGTTTGTACGGTGCTGATGGTCGCAGTAGTCTGCGCAGTAGTCTACTGTAGACGAGGAGAGCGATATGCTCAAAATTGCATTGAGGAGAGGGTTCCATTTGAAGGCGGGTCTTGTATGGTTTCGGGCGGCATATCGATTGACGCAGACACACAAGGCCGTGGTAACCGTAGTTTAAAATCACAGCGAAAACCTCATTCTGATGCAGGATAATTGCTCGTCCGCACGTAGCGAGACAAGTTGAGCAATACTTTACTCAGGTTGAGATTTGTTCGATGGATTGGCCAGCACGTAGCCCAGACCTCAATCCGATATGGAAATCCTTGGAGTAGGTAATTGTGGAAGTTCAGGGGTGGGTTAAACGGTGAGAAATATGGGAAAAGGTGTAGGTTTTTATATTTTACTGTCTCGACACATGCTGTTCTGTCTTAATTATGAACTGAAATAAATAAATAACCAGTTTACCTTTCAGTTGAACGCACCTATAAATATTTGACAGGCAAGCGACAAATAGAACACAATGAACAGTTAGTATGGAAAAATTCAATCGTCATTTTTGTATCTCTCACCTTTTCAACATTTAAAAAATACCATAATTAGCCAAATTGTCCCAGCCGTTCTCGAGTTTTAGCGAGACATTGGAATTGCAAATCATTTTATCTTTCTAGGAAGCTTGGACGGTAAGCTGAAGATTGACGGACATGACGAAACTATAAGGGTTCCGAGTCGTGTATTTATGGAACCCTAAAACGTTAGTTTGATTAATCACTTTCCTATTTAGTGACCTAGTTTTGAATTTGTCTGCTTTTTACCCAGTATGCTCCGCGAAGCAGACGAAGGATTATTTCAGAAGTTGGACGTGAAATATTTCCCTCATAATCCTTCTAAAGCCTTTCACGATAAAATGAAAATTTTAAAGTTAAAGTAGGTATTATAATATATGAGCTAAAGTCGTTATTGTGTTCCATACTTAGGTTTCAGATTATAAACTTAATCTGAGACTTAGGTACATATTTTTATGGTGTTACGGAAGTCCCTATGATTAACGCTATTTTATGTAGCCGTACGAACCCTGCGTATCCGACTTGCACTTGGCCGGTTTTTAAAACCGAGAACCTCTATACTCGTATTTAAAGTAGAGTTTCATTTTACTTTTATTGCATTATAAGTGAAGCGACTTGCTATCATAAACTGACTTTGTGAAGTTTGGACCAATAAGGACGCGTTTGACACTAGTTTTACGTTTACGAGAATACCGGTTCGGCAGTTTTAGCGTATCGGGACTTGATTGTAATTGTATTATTGCAGGTTTTATTTAGCAGAATTGACCCTCAGGTCCATGTCATCGTAATGTTGCTTTATCATGCGATATAGGTAGATACAATATATTGCGTGCCAAATTGCAGCTCAATCGGAAATCGGGAAGTGGGTCAAATTTAACTTGCAAGATTTGCCTGCACACAAACGGACATGTGAAACTAAATAAATGGTCTTAAAGTATATGTTTTTAAATTTAAATCCTACGTAAGATCCTACCTACCCATATCGAGAAGTGCTTTTAACACAATTGGACTGAGATTCCAGCCCCGCCAGACTCCACTTATATTCGTACTGATAAAGTGTATGTCAAATTGTAGTATTTGTTATGTACAAAGAACGTTTGTATACCCACCAGATTGTGCGGTGAGAATTGTCTCAGGCATAGGGCGCCAAAGGTACAAAAAATTGTACTAACTTTTTGTATTATATTGTACTAATTATTAATTAAAAGCGCTAATTCAACTCTATTGTATTGGCGCAGAGTTCTATTTTCAGTGCTCTGAATTTTCACCGGCGTTCCGGATTCTGGAGCATAATAAAGTCCCAGCCCGAACGGCCACGGAGCTGATAAAGAATACGAAGCTCTGTTGAGCATTAAAATAAAATTGTATTTGTTTGTGATTTTGTATTTGGTTTAGTGGAAACACCCAAATGTTTGCTCCGCTTAAAATCTGTTCAATCTGAGGTTATTATCATGAACAATTTGACATATTCTGAAAACGCATTTAATTAGACGTCATCCAAAAGCTCGCCTAAACAAGGAACACTATTGTATACAAAACATAATATTTACTGTCTCAACTCTCAATTGATGTGTTGACCTTTGGGCGTTGGTAAATTGTCCTTGATATCTGAGCCCGCTTATTATTTTAAATTCCCTCACCACATAATTGCGTTGCCAGCAACTCTCCAGTGTCAAATGGCACGCCACAAGTCAATTGGCACATCGGCTGCGGGCGTCACGGATTGCCAGAGTTTGTAGCTCCAATTATTGCGCATCAATTTTTAGCAAACAGTAAGTATGTTTATGATTGTAGGATGATTTTGCACAGTAAAAATATAGCTAAATCACTGTGGTTTAGAACCAACCTAACCTACACAATATTCACTGATAAATTATAATAGTAGATAGGTATTAAGTAGGTGTAGTAGCTTAAATAGTTACGCCGCGAGCCGTATGTAAATGCAAGTCTTTCCAGCGAAACTTAAATTTCCAACTTTACTGGTTTTGACTTTAGAGTAAGTCTTATATTGTCTTAAGCCCTAATTTATGTTGAGTCATCAGGATTTGAACAACTTAGAATATTCCAGATAACATGTTGCTTTAGGCCTAACACAATCGATGTACTTTACGTAAAAGTAATAGGATACCCAATAGAGGGTGAGTAGAATAATATCGAAATATTTTACAACAATGCCTGTGGATCGCGTTTGGGCTTTTAAGGTACCTTCTATTCAATTGAATTAAACATAATCAACAATCCTACTAGCAGTCCCGACCATAGACTTATATATTATAATATGTATATAGACGAGGCATTTTGAGGCAAAAATGTCCCCATTTAAATGGCCCTACTTTTGTGGTTATTTGGGGTCATTTTGACATTTGATAAAATGAAGATTGCTGACATATTTTGAGGTAGCTATGGTCAAATCAAGATGGCGTAACTTTTTCTTGTATGAATATTTTTTCTGTCAACTGTACGTCATACTTATAGTGCAAGATCCAGTATAAGTAATAATAGGTCTTTACCTATGAAATTTCCATTCTGCAGTTCTGGCTATTTCAAATCAAAATAATTTTTGTTTGGCTAAGAATTCTAATTTCAAATTAATTTTGTAATACTGTGGTAGTTTTATTTTGTTAGTAAGAATATATTATGTACATAAAGTTTCAATATAAGGAGTATTTACAGAACAGATTTAAGTCGCTAGGGCGAGTAATTGTAGAAGGGAGGGAATCATATAATGAGGATTGTTTTTTTGGACAGTGAAAAAAAAAGTTCCGCTGTCAAGTGTCAAATCAAGTCACTTTTGTTTTGACTTTTATCTTTGGTATTGAGTGCTATTACATAATAAATTATATATACAAAATAATAAAATATTCTCATGGTACTTTAGGGATTAAGCTATAAATGCGTACTGATAAATTTTGTGCTGTAGGCCAAGCAGGAACAATTGACAACCACGTAGTCGTGTCTATATACAGATAAATAAAATTTATGTGTCTGTTTCTAATTTAAAATAAACATATTTTCACTTAATGCATATTATGAAAGTATATTCGGTACCTACTTACAATAAAATATCAATTTTTAAATGTTTGTCTGTCCGTTTGTCTGTTTATTTGTCTGTCAGTTTGTTCCGGTTAATCTCTGAAACGGCTGGACCTATTTTCACGGGACTTTCATGGGCAGATAGCTGATGTTATAAGGTCTAACAAAGGCTACTTTTATTTTAGGGTTCCGTTTAAAAAATGGGGTTCCGTTTCCGTTAGTTCTATGCAAACGAAGTTGCGGGCATCGGCTAGTGGTTTAATATATATTGGCAGTATATATATTAAACCATTGCCGGTGTTATATTGGTATATTAGCAAATTAAAAAATTTACACTACTAATTACTACATATAGTTTTGTTCTATTAACGAACTAAGTTGTGAGTGTATGAAACTTACACAGAAGTTTAGCGGAGAATTTGGAGTCGCACATCTTCTGTTCCACAATCAGCCGTTCCACTTCTTCGGTGATTGACTTGTCAGCGGCAGGGACGGATCGCAGCCACCCAAGTACTTTCGCCGTTTCCTGAGGGGGCGGGGGGGGGGGGGGGTGTATTAACAAAAAAGCGCTTTAAAATTACTACTATAGGACTTTGTCGAAGTACACGTATCCATGTAAAGTTTCATCTTTTTTGTATGAACCGTTGGACGGTAAGCCAAAGGCGGACGGACAGACATACATGACGATACTATAAGGGTTCCGAAGCCTGAACTACGGAACCCTAAAATGATGAATACAAGGCTTTTCTAATGTCGTTAAAACGCTGTCGAAACATAATATCGTTTATTGTACAATAATTATTAAGTACCTGGGTAACCGAGGTTAGCTCGGAGTTCTGATAAATTAAAAAAAAAAAAGGAATCACAAAAATATTTCTCTGCCAGGATTCGAACCCACCACATTCTGAATTTTCGAACAAAGCAAAAATTATACATAAGTACCTACGCATACCAAGCTGCCAATCGGACTGATAGGATAGAGTCGAAATTATAGATATATTGTTGCACGGCGAAAGAATAAACATATATAAGTTAAAAAAGTTTCCCAGTGACAAGACCAAGCTAGATCGAGGTTCCTCCCCCAAACTCCCTGCATACAAACATTTCATGGTAATAATTGTAGCCCTTGCCGAGAAACCAATTACATATATAAAAGATTGTGTCGTTTAAAGTATAAGATGATGGGAAAACTGTTGACGTTGATATTTCTTTGAAAATGTAAGTCTATGTAAGTGTAAAAATACATTTAGCTAGAAGCAAACCTCAGTGCGACCGCATTTGATGAGATAGGATGGTGTTTCGGGTAGTCTGAGTAGAATACAGAAGTGTATGAGCGGGATGGCCAGTAGAATCCACAGCACTGTTTTAAACTGTAGTAAATCCCCCAGTATAAACACGAGAAGATTACCCATTGTCTGAAAAGGAAAAAATCTTATTTAACATTTTTTGTCAGTAAAATATTGTCAGTTTTTTATATCTATGGACGCTTTATAGCATACCACGTCAATCTGGCTCCGTGCTAAGTATTCGAAGAACTTGTGTTACGGGGACAAGACAACGGGAAAGTATATTTAATACTTTTATATTATACATATATTCATGATTTTTACTATATTATACACATATTAATTAATACACATCCATGACCCAGGAACACAGAAAAACTTTTGTTCCTTCGACGGGATTCGAACCCGCGCGCTAAACCACTGAGCCATAGAGTACGTCTTGTTGGATTATCAGATGGAGATCTGTGAAGATCTATGGCTTAAGGTCACCACAATATATAAAAGTGTGTTCCTTTAAAGATTAAGCCTAGATAGAAAACTTATGGAGGTATGTTCCCTTGCCCCATCTAATCATAATTATACAAAAAGCAAGTACCTAACCCCCGATAAATCAATCAATCATCAGTGAGCGATCTGATTATGATATATAGCCAAGAATACTCTCGATGGTGTCAGCGTTGAAACAAAAAATTAACTAGATCAAAAATCGGTTCATCCGGTTGGGAGCTACGATGCCACGGACAGACATACACAGACACACACACAAATAGAGAGACACGTGAAACTTGTAACTCTCTTTTGTTTTCGTTGGAGGCTAAAAAAGTAAATTACTTATATAATAATTATTATCATTCATTCAAATTTTGAACTAAACTTTACTAACAGACCAGCGATATGGAGCGATTAATTAAAGATACAGAACCCCAATTACTTATACTGGCCAGTATATCTGACTAGCCTGGTGGACTCTGGAGTCAATGCTCAGGAGGCCAATTACAAGTAGGTAAGCGTTTCCATTTTGAATTAAGTTATTCGATTCGTAGAATGTGCCTTATTACGGAGAGTGTTAATGTGATACGAGATTCTCTAGTCAATTTTACTCATAGGATGTGTAATGCTGAATTCGTTACGGTTTTGAATATTGCTACAAAAATAAAATACATAGTTTGTGATGTCCATCTATTAAGTACCTACGGCCTAATAGGTAGGTAACTGTTAAGTCTACCCATCGTTTTCAAAGTAGACACCTAATTACGGGATTTACCAATCTAAATTCCTTTTTTACTGTTAAAAAAACTCTTGTCCACTTTTTTAATGAGAAGTAATTGGAGTAGAAATAATATTTAAATGAAATGAAATAAATCATTTTATTGAGAAACAGCGATATCAGACCTTATCAAAAGCTAAATTTGTAGAACAGTTCACAGACTTTCGTGGCCATACTGTAATCCAGTATTACTGACTCCTATCTAAACCCGAGGTAAAGTATCTACCGATAATATTTGGGTTCGAAATGGAATAACTAGAATACAATGACATATTTTAATAAGTAAAGTAAGTTTTTCAGAGAAGTCTTGTTTACAAAATATTAGCTGCATAATAAGATGGAAATTCCTAAAACTTGGGCGTAATAAAGGTCTGAAACCTACATACTCAAAAATATCGAACTCGCAAATTAATCATTCGACATCGAATCTGTCCTTCAAAAGTCGAGTAAAAAATGGGTCGGATAAAATACTTTACCCTACAAAACGTCTGTAATGGGCGGAATATTCAAATCTGTTATTAGAATTTTAGTCACGTACCTATAAGGAAAATAAAAATAATTATATTTGTATCCTATTTTTCATGCAGATCTAATTAAGTAAGAATATAATATCTTCTCGTATAAATCTATTGTCTATTAGGGATATTCCCAACAACATTGTACGTATCGACTGTTGAGGAAATCTGTATTGTAATATTTACTTTGTTTAGATACCGCACACAGCACGTTGCACGTACCTACATAATATTATTCGAGTACGAACATGATGGTAATCTAATGTTTGCAAAATGTTCACTAATCAAGTTAATAACAATGTTTGTATTGGAATTTTAAACTTTAAGTACTTACTTAACTTTAAGTAGTTACTTAAACTTTAAGTAGTTACTTAAAGTACTACTTAGTTATAATTATTCAACTTTATAAGGCTGTATTTTTCAATGCTGGAAATCTCTAGGAGTCATAGGTTTTTTTTTTGCCTACGGGGTAGACAACGCAATGTTTTCAAGCTACGTAATAAAAATATATAAACACCTATTTCAAGCGGCTAAGAGCCGCTAAATGGCTGTGAAATAAAGAAAGGTTTCTTTTGTACTCAGAATAAATTGAGTTGCCAGGGCCTTTTGTCAAGATGCATTCGATAATTTCGACGGCGAAGTTCGAAATCAAAAATGTATGGACGTTGCTTGTGTCATGCGACGTCAAATCCTATACATTTTGTTTTCGAACTTCACCGTCGAAATTATCGAATGCATCTTGACTAAAGGCTCTGTACCGACTGCATTTTATATAACGCCTCAGTATATTAAGTAGGGTTACCTTCTCTTTAATTTGACAGCATCTTTAATTGGACAGGACGTGTGAAAAATGAGCGAGCGGAGCGAGCGTGATATTTTTTTTTATTATTATTGAAGATAAAGTTTAATACAATACTATCGGAAACGATGTCCACTTTAGAAATTCTATAAAATGGAGAGCGTCGAATAGATATATAGGTGCTAATTAATATCTATGTTAATAAGTCTGCTCCATGTTAAAAATGTTTAATAATTACCTATTAAAACAGCAAAATATCCACCTGAAATAATGTGCACATAATGAATAAAATAGTTACGTATATTATTGACAGAGATCGAGCGAGGCTACTGAGAACAGTTTTCCCTTATTTATAGCATACAAAATGTACATAAACCATTATAACCCACTAGGTCAAAAAAGGTGCTGTAACGTTTCATGTGTTTAATCAGGGTAGTTATGTTTTTGTATTAGCCTATCTAATAATACCTAGATAATTAGAAGAATTTTATTTTTATAATTTACTAGCTGGTGCCCGCGGCTCCGCCCGCGTAAATATAGTATCCCACGCGAAAACTGTACTTTTTCGGGATAAAAGTTTGTCAGTACTCTTCCACTTTCGCCGGCAAGATCGGCAAGTTTTGGTGGATCAAGCTTCCGCTGAAACCTAAATATACGTTTTCTTCCCTTCGGGGGGAAAACGTTGCTATTTAGGTGTTCGAGCCTTCGCTTGATCCACCTGTGAGATGTGTTTATAATCTGTCGGCGATGACAAGGCGTACTGTGTAGCTGTAGGCAAAGGAAAGGCTTGAAATAAGTAATGCGCTTAATTTACTAATTTACAATCAAGAACTAAATAACTTAGTATAGCAACTATAATGGCACGAATGATTGACTAAGACTATTGTTATTATTTGTACAAATAGTCCTGTTTATTTCTTTAAAATAAAATTTGAGAAACGTATATTTACTCCGCCAGTTTCCTCTTTTCATTACCTCATCTATATTAAGGTTTTGGTTACACCAATTATTAGAGTTTACAGCTGCTCTAAAGCTACCAGGAGAATCATTAATTTGAGCATCTTTGAGCAAGGTCCGAATCCATCCTGCAATGACGGAGCGAGATGCGCTCTTGACACTTCCTCTGGTTGTGATAAATAAACTCGAGAGCATCTCTTTGGCTGCTCGCCTTTGTTGAGTAATAATTATTAATTAGATATTAGATATTGCATGCCCTACTTGCCGCATTCACAGAGTTGTTGTTGTTGTTAGATAGCGCGGTATCTTGTCGAGCGCCGAGACCTATCATTTATCTATGCGTAAAAATAAAAGAATTACCGAAATAGGTAATGATGCGCAGAGCAGAGCGTTTTTCCGCCCAAACTTGTCAGCGGCCACTCCAAAGACGAACACTGCTATTGGCGCGAATATAAACATGATGGACGCCATCCAGGACACGTCTTCTTCGGAAAGAGGAGTGTCAGAGGGAGAAGAGTCCCCCATGAGGAGGACTTTGTTTGGAGAAACCCACCCCATGGCCGTCCCGTAGGCGAGTATCGGCATGCATACTGAAAAAAAAGGTCTTTTAAAAATAAAAATTGTGAGCCTTAAGTGCTGTGAGTGCGTTTCATATTATTTTTTAAGAATTAAATGAAAACATTGTTTAAACAAAAATTTCGACCGTTCCTCGAAATGACATAAGGTTACTGAAAACAGCCCTGAGGCTCTGAAATCCATGAAGAACGAAGTATATCTACTTCGTTCTTAATGGATAGAATTATACTTATGATTATAATGATTATAGAACCTATTCTTTACCTACTAATCCATAAAGAACGAAGTATATCTACTTCAGATGATTCTATGGATTTCAGAGCCTCAGGGTTGTTTTCAGTAGCTATATATTATAAAAACGAAATATAAAGAAACCTATGTTAAAAGATAACAAAGATGTTTACTCATTCATAGAACGAATATCTAAAACAATCGTCGAAACAATTAGTTCAATAAAATGTATAGGCCAAGAACTATGAATTATAATTGAACTGCCACCTTGAGTAGGTGAAGTCCTATATATTTTCAATTTACCTACTTAATGACAAGGAAGATACTATTTTTGCTCGAAGGTTAATTGTATTCGACCAATTGACACTAGTTTACAATCAGGGCTTTTGTGAAAAAAGTACGCACGCTACGCGGTTTTAACAGTACCTACTAGAGGTTACACTTTGGTCGAAATTCGCCTATCATATATAATTTTATAATATTATATATACTACGTAATAAAATTAATAACTGGACCTTATTAATTATTTTTCTTAGTATAAATATAAATAGTATAGAGGGATCTATTTCGCTCCACAAATACCTAAAACTTTTTTTCATAAAACTAGTACTGGATTGCTGAACTAAAAATAAATTTATACTTCAATTAAAAATATATCTATCTATTGTGCCACTAGATGGAGCTTTTATGTCTCAAATTGACAAATCGCCACATATAACTAACGTATTTTGCAAATGAATTCTCTGATATTCGGAGATTCTTAACTTTTTATTCCAAAGTCCTAAAAATAAAATATCTTTTTTATATAATAACTTTTTAAGTACTATAAAACCACATATGTTCGAAACTTGGCCGCTTTTGATGGAAAAACAGGCAGAATTCGCAAGTGTCCTTTATATGGACACATATAGTGATTTCCACTTATTCTGAAGTAATTAAAGCATAATCTACCAAAAAGTAAGATTTTGTACCAAGGTATAATACCCTGCATCCAAAAGTACCGAACAGAACTCCTGACTCCTTATATATACATATTTGGGGATTTCGGTGTTATTTAAAGAACTGCAAGCATATTATGCCACTATGCAAGAATTAGAGTAATCATCATCATCACCAGTTTATTTATACTAAGCGTCGAAAACCTTCCACTTTATTTACTAATACCACTTATAGTTTACAAAAAAAAATACATATTCCGAACCTTGTCATGTGACAAACTAAAGAACAGTGGGCGTTTAAAGTATATCTGCCAAAAGTTAGTTCAGGCGAAAAACATCAGTATTTTATTATAAAGAACCTGTGCTACATCTAAATACTAAATAGCTAGATCTCGGCATTTTAAATCCCGACCTAGTTTAAAGGCTTTATTAATATATACATTGTCTCTTTAACGAATGTATCTTTGATAATACGATTTGTCATTTGAATATTCCATAGCTTCATGTTCTTCATGAAATCTTCAAAATATGTGTCAAAATATGTATATACGACTGTGTTTCGTTTTAAGTTAAAATTATAACATAGCATTATAGCACAGATCAGAAAATATATAATATACTTACGAACAGAGAATCAGATTTTATAGAACAGTCCAAATCGATGCAAATTTGAAAATTTTGACGTCCCCTTTAACGGCCCACATTTTTTCCACAAATTCGTGGACACAGCGTATGCTTGTAGTAGTGCAATCAAATCGAAAGCTAGCTATGTAGCTGTAAATCTGTTCGTCATTCTATAATCTGTGATTATAGTAAGAAATAATTTTATATACCGACGATGACGACCTCTATGGCTCAGTGGTTCAGCGCGTTGGTGCTCAAACCGGGGGTCGCGGGTTCGAATCCCGCCGAAGGAACAAAAAGTTTTTCTGTGTTCCTGGGTCATGGATGTGTATTAAATATGTGTATAATATAATAAAAATCTTAAACATATGTTATAGTATAAAAGTATTAAATACTTCCCGTTTTATGGTACCTGTAACACAAGTTCTTCGGATACTTAGCACGGGGCCAGATTGACGTGGTGTGAAGTGAAAAAAAATAAAAAATACCTTACTAGGGTTGTCAGATTTTTTTAGGCCATAAGGGACAACTGTTTATATAAGCCAAAAAATATGGGATTTCAGTTTTTTATATAAAAAAAAACGAGCGAGTCTTACAGTAGTCGCATATGATGTCTATCGCTCGTTGAGTTAACAACTGACTCGGACCACCATTATATTAGTTTCGACGTCGCTGCGCGTCGGAGCTTGGCCGACCAAGTCCATCTGGCGGTGGCCCAAGGTGGTCCTTAAAGAGAATGACTAGGTAGTTTCTTGAAGAAGCTGCAATTGTCGCGTCTTGCTCTGCGCTGGGCGCTGCCTTCCACCGACGATGTCGACGAATGTGCAGAATGGCTTAAAAAGGCGATGCACGGGGTCTGCGATGCCTCTATGCCATGCGTGGGGCCGTTCCAACCGCGGCGCCAAACGTACTGGTGGCGTCCCGAGCTGCTCCATCTGCAGCAAGAATGTACGGCGACCCGACGCAGCCACAAAAGGTATCGCAGACGGCGCACAAGAGGCCAACAAGAAGAGGAGAAACTGTACGCCGCGTACCGTACAGCCTGCCTCACCCTTCGCGACGCCATTCTGCAGGCGATGTCTGATGCTTGGCAGGAGTGGCTGCAGACACTGAAAGAGGATCCGTGGGGAAAACCGTACAAGTGGGTGCGCCAAAAGCTGCGACTAGCTGTGCCTCCAATAACCCAGACCATCCAACCGGAGCTCCGAAACAGAGTCGTGTCGGCCCTATTTCCATCTGGGGCCGAGTGGTCGCCACTAATGGCACCACGAACGGAGTCCGAGATCGTTGGAGAGGAGGAAGTGACGCCCATTAC
This sequence comes from Phengaris arion, assembly GCA_963565745.1. NCBI lineage: Eukaryota > Metazoa > Arthropoda > Insecta > Lepidoptera > Lycaenidae > Phengaris > Phengaris arion. Next base: position 18,425,397 of record OY751432.1, read on the forward strand.
ATCGGCTGAACTAGCGGTGGCGGTGCACAAGATGGGCCTAAAAAACACGGCCCCCGGCCTCGCCGGTGTGCCGGGTCGCGCTTGGGTCCTTGGGCAATGAAGCACATGGAGTCGCGGGTACTGGCCGCATTGACTAGCTGCCTGGTCCAGGGCCGAGTACCCCGACTATGGAAGACGGGAAAATTGGTGCTTCTGAGGAAGAATGGGCGACCTGAGGACCAACCATCCCCGTATCGCCCCATCGTCTTGCTGGACGAGCTGTGCAAGATGTTAGAGCGAGTTCTAGTGGGGCGTCTCGTGAAACATCTGGAGAGCGTCGGGCCAACCCTGAGTGACAATCAGTACGGTTTTCGCTCAGGCCAATACAATAGGGGCGGAGGAGGAAGTGTCTCGGGGCGGGGTAGTGATGGCTGTGTCGCTGGATATCTCCAACGCCTTCAACTCCCTGCCCTGGACAACTATTAAAGACGGATTACGACACTACGGCGTTCTGGGATACATGCGTAACACCATCTGCAGCTATCTCTCGGAACGCTCCGTTCAATTCCCGACTCAAGAAGGCTGGGAAGAAAAAGAGGTGGACTGTGGCGTTCCGCAGGGGTCGGCTCTCGGTTCGACCCTGTGGAACATCGGATTTGACCCAGTGCTTCGCGGTGCCAACCTTCGCGCAGTAGAGGTCATATGTTACGCTGACGACACATGTGTCGTCTGTCGTGGTAGGACCCATTGCGAGGTGGTAATACTCGCGACAGCGGCAGTCGCGCAGGTGGTCCGAAGGATCCGCGCGCTGGGCCTTACGGTGGCCTTACAAAAGTCCGAGGCCCTTTGTTTCCACGGGCCGAGGAACGCGCCGCCGCCCGATTTGGCAATAGTTGTGAGCGGGACGACAATCCAAGTTACGCCCACACTGAAATAGTTAGGACTCATCCTCGATGGTCGGTGGTCTTTCAAGGAGCTTTTCCGCCGGCTCTCCAAGAAGCCTATAATGAGACAGAACATACTGTTACAAAATTTACACCTCAATATCTTTCAGAAGGCAAAAATTACCCCTGTTCTACAGTTGAAGATTAAAAAAAAAGGACAAAATTGGTATTTGAAAATTCTATGAAGTCACATTTATACAATAAGCAAAAATTTGATAGAAAGAGGAAAGATCTAGATTTGAAAATTAGTGATTTTGTATATATTGAAAATGGAAATAAACTTAATAGAAGAAAGTTAGATGAATTAAAGATTGGGCCTTTTGAGGTTTTGGAAAAGATATCTGACTCTATATACAGAGTAGACACTGGTCACAAGAAGTGTGAAGCAAAATTCTATCACATTACGAAGATGGTTCCAGCTCCTACAGCTGCAGCGGTCGGAGTTTGATCTGGTGGGGGAGATGTAACCTCATTGCTTCTCTTTGATATACTTTTTAGACTTGACAATGAATGTCAACTGTCAAGGGAATGAGACTTATATTTAATTTCTTATGAATAATTTGTTTGAAAATATAATTTAATTTGTGAAATATGAGCATTAAATGTTGTTTCTTTAGTTGTAAAGCAACACATTATCTTTTATTTCCATATTGTTAAACAATATTATTATATGTATATACCTATATGTATAAGGACGAAGTTGTGTTAAAATTAATAATTTTATTATCAAAGGATTTATACAATTGTTAGTGCTGGTACCGGCTTCAAAACGAAGAAGATTGAGTAGATAAATAGTAAAATTTTAGCAGAATTTAAAAGGTATTAAGCTATTTCGACCATAAGAATTATTTCGTACTTTTTAGTGATTTCAAGACTGTTATTGCTTTTATTTTGGAAGACTTTTTTAAAATACATTTTTTTTCTTTTCAGTGATATTTTGTTATTATTAACTAGTACCTGGGAGACCGAGCTTTGTTCGGAGATTTAATAGGACGATAAAGAATCACAAAAAAAATAAATATCTGACCGGTTATCGAACCCGAGACCAATTCGTAAACAACACACAAATTACAATTCTACCCTACCATCCAGCTGAAGCTACATTTTATTGCGGCGAAATGTACGGTTCCCGCGAGATTTCCTTTTGCGCGCACGAAGTCGCGAGCAACGTCTCCTATAATATTTATATCATGTGTTTTCAATGTCGATTTGAAGCACTTATAAACAAAACACCTCCATGAAGTTAGTTGGAGCAAGAGGTCCCACAGTCACGATTTCTAAAATTAAATCTACTTAAAACGCCTAATGTTTAATCGGCCGGCGCCATGTCTCAAATTTGTTCATAGTCACTGATCATCTTCTACGACGGCGGCACTGAAAATTTCGGGAATCAAGGAAGTGACACAACATTATTATTTAAAAATGTATTTATTGCTTTTCGAAGTATTCTCCGCGAAATTTGACACATTTTTCCATACGATGGAACCAATCATTGAAGCAACCATTCCATTCGGAAGTTGGGGTCTCCAAAATGGCCGTTTTGTACGCGTCCACAGCCTCTTCAGGTGATGAAAATCTCTGACCACTCAATTTATACTTTATTTTAGGGAAAGTATAGAAATCATTAGGGCTTAGGTCGGGGCTGTACGGCGGATGGTCTAATAATTCTATGATTTCTTGCTCTAAAAACTCTTTTGTTCTGTGCACGGTGTGAGAACTCGCATTGTCGTGATGGAGGATGATGCGGCGGTTGCAGTTCTCTTTACGGAGTTCAGAAACGACCTGTGGCAAACAAATGTTAGCATACCATTCTGCATTAAGCGTTCTTTGTCCCTCAAGAGGAATAGTCGCAACATGGCCGGTTTTGGAGACAAACGTGGCCACCATTTTTTTTGCAACACGAACAATTTTTGTTGGCTTTCACTTATTTTCGAACACCCAAACTCGTGACTGGTTTTTTGTTTCGGGTTCTTACGTGTATATCCAGGATTCGTCACCTGATACAATGTTGTATACAGCATTCGAGGATCCTGCGTGGAATCTTTCGAGAGTTCTGACGCACCAAGTAACGCGAGCCGCTTTTTGCTCTTCACAGAGCAAATGCGGTATCCATCGGGAAAACAACTTTTTTACATCTAATTGTTCATGCAAGATTATTTGTATTTGACTCATGCCAATGTCTAAAGTTGCCTGAATTTCGCGGTATGTCACATGTCGATCTTCCTCAATCAGCTTACGCACAGAATCAAGTTTTCTTGGGTGACTGCAGTTTTTGGACGACCTTGACGGGGATCATCACTGAGCTTGACACGTCCACGTTGAAATTCAGCAAACAAGCGATAAATTGTGGTTTTGAATGGAGCTTCATCACCAAATGCAGAAATCATCCGGTCAACACACTGTTTTTGTGTTAAACCACTTCGAAAGTCATAATAAATCATCGCTCTAGAATTTTCTCGAGTCAATTCCATTTTCTCAACGACTAAACAAGTTTGACAAGACCTTGTGACAAGACCGAGAATCTTTTTTTTAAATAAATAAACGGTATTCGAGTTTTAAAACCAAGGAGTTTTAAATTAAAAAGATTTTAATATGACAGGAACAGTGGAAATATTCCATTCCCGATACTTTTAGTGCAGCCCTCGTATATTTAAAAAAAAACCTTTTCTCTTGGTCATTCATTGCTGTTAGACCAATTTTCATAAATCTTTTTTGTGGTGTTTGTGTTGACAGAAAATGTTGCGGGGAAATTAATAATGTGTAAGAAAACTTAATGATCATTAACTTTTTTAATAAGAGTTTCCTCGATTCCTGATGGATCCCATCGTCATCGTTGTTAGGGTTTACAGGCTTGGCACAACATTACACTTTTTGGTAGCTGTGAATGTTCAAATAAATCGATATCTGTGTAAAATACTATGAGAAATACCTATATCAACATAATATTATGATGTATGGTGTGATGATGGTTGTGGTGATGATGATTGTTATTTAATAGTGACATATGCTTGCAGTTCTTTAAACAGTTCTTTAAAGAGTTCTATTCAGTCCTTTTGGATCCAGGGTATACCTTGGCACAACATTTCAGTTTTAGATACCTATGAATGTTCAAAGAAATCGATATCAGTGTAAAAGACTATCAGAAATACCTAGATATCAACATAATATCATGGTGTATGGTGTGATGATGCTGGTGGTGCTGATGATTATTTAATAGTGACATTTGTTTGCAGTTGTATAAGCAATGCTGAAATTTCTAAACGAGTATCTTCAAAGACTGAGAAATGCCGTTCAGTGCTTTTGGGTCCAGGGTATACCTTGGCACATATCACTTTTTGGTAGCATATGCTCGAGTTACTTCAAAAGAAGTCAAAATCACTATCGGTGTCCCTATAAATTTTGAGGACTTCTCTCGATTCCTCATGGATCCCATCACCAGCGGGCTTAGCATGGCGATCCGAAGAAATAAATTTAAAGAAGAAATATTATATCCAAATAGTTCGTTGCAAAATAGTTCTTAATCCATTGTAACAAGGTCGTTTACAGAAGTCAACATTTCTAAACAGCCATATTTTTAAAATGGCTGCCGGGTAATCTTCTGTCAAAAACGAACAAATATTCAAGTAAATGACTGAACGTAAAGAAACTATTTGTCTAGGAGCGCCATGATATGGAGTAGTTGACATTATTGTAAGACTATTTGACATTGAATTAAGAAAACGTTTCTACTTTAGCTCTCAAAAGAGGCCATTTTGTGAGCTCATGCTCGGGAAGAAAAGAAATGTTGTTTCTCATAACGACGATGCGTTGACCTTGCTGCCTTGCAATAAGACCTAGTTTGCTGCAAATGGTAATAATGTTTCTTTAATCTGTCATTTTGTCGATTCTTCGGTGTTTCTAGGATGCGTATGCTAAACCTGCAGGTCTACCATTTGGTGACAATGAGACCAATTCAGGAGTCAACTCTTTACATGAAAAAAATAATTTTGAAAATCGTTCCGGCGGTGTAATCGCGTAACATAGACACAAAAAAACATATACACGAATTGATAACCTCCTCCTGTGTTTTGGAAGTCGATTGAAAAGTATGAAATAAATCTTATTTTCTAAATAATGTCCCTTTTAAATTCGGCTAAAATTTTAACCATTTCTCTACACGTCGGTACCAGCCCAAACAATATCCTGATAAATCATTATGGTCCTCTTCTTGAATGGAATAAGAACTACCTAAATAATCGGTCTTACCGTGTACGTATCGGTGAAACGCTCAGTGATGAGGTCTTAGTGACAGAGGGCACGGCACAGGGATCTGTCGCTGGTCCTCTCCAGAACATCTCCTACGTCTATCTATCTACGTATTTTAAGCGATAAAAGAGCTAATGAAGCTTATCTTGATCGAAATCATAAGATAATATCGCAAAACGACATTATGCTGTTTTAGAGAATTATCTCATAATTGTATGTGTGATGGACTTTTTTGGTGCGGTTTAATGTGCATGTTGATCCTACATTATTTATATTAATAATTTGTGATATAGTCTGTTTTGGGGCGAAATGAGCGCACTAGTTTCGGTTCATACTTGCGTGGCTATCGAAAGCAAATTGTATCAAAACAACGACAGGCGGTCGTATCGCGGCATCGGCTGTTGAATGCAATTGTCGCGCAAGCACTCTATTTATTGATATCGCAGTTTTTGTAACTAACCTCAAAATATATTTTTTTTCTAATAATGGAAGAAAATGAGACTGTTGGGGCTAATTTACCGTGTAGTAGTGAAATTAATGATGTAATTGCAGATGTAAAATGTGGACGTGAGTTGAGTGAAGTGCTAGAAATGGGAAAGATACTGGAGAATAACTCCGAGCTAAATAACGTCAGGCCGGTTGAGAAAAGGAAGAAAAGAGAAGAAGATAGCAGCGAAGATGAATTTACTGAATTCGTTAGGAGAAAACCAAAGAGGTTGATAAGAAGTAACTCGAATAATATTAGAAATATGGATGTAGAACTTCATTTGTCTCAATCTGGTTCAACCGAAAGTATATATGAGGTGTGTGTTACATCCTTAAAACCTCTGCCAAAACAGATGGCATGGCAAGACTACTTAAAGAAGAATACATTAAAAATGTAACTAGAATTAAATACAAGAGCATATACAAAATGTTGGTGTGCTTTGCATCCAGTGAAGATGCTGAAAAATTATTAAATTCTACAAAATTTGCAGAGCTATACACATATGCTATGTATCGAGCAATACACTTAGAACTAACACAATTATTGTCTACCGACGCATTCATCAGAACATTTCGCAGATTCATTGCCAGGCGAGGTCGTCCTAATCTTATGATTTCTGATAATGGTACTAATTTTAGAGGCACAAAGAACCTGCTGACTAACTTAGATTGGGATGAAGTAAAACGCGTGTCATCAATAATGCGTATAAAATGGAAATTAAACGCTCCTTCAGCTGCATGGTGGGGCGGATTTTTTGAACACATGATAAAAATTGTGAAAAATTTATTAAGACGTGTTTTCGGTATGTCGACAGTCACATATGAAGAGATGGAATCTCTTCTATGCAATTGTGAGTCTGTGGTGAATGACCGACTGCTCACATATGTCGAGGCAGACAACTCTGACTCGCTACAGCCGTTGCGACCGTCTTGCTTCCTACAACCCTTGCCACAGTCACAGGTAACAGAATTTGATATCTTAGATGCCAAAAGCATGAATCAACGACTGAGGTACCTGCAAAAGCTACGGGAAGAACTCCGTACACGATTTAACTTCGAGTACTTGACTGAGCTTGTACAGCGAGGAAGAGAAAAGTGTAGCGGTATTAAGGTAGGAGATATAGTGTTGGTAGAGACTGAAGAAAGGAGAGTAAAATGGCCACTTGGTCCGGTTGTCCAGATTTATCAAGGAAGGGATGGAGTGTACAGGACGGCCAAGGTTAAAACGGTAGCTGGATTTAAATTACGATCCTTTCAGCGATTGTACCAGTTGAAACTTTCTTCTTCTGAGGTGGAAGGGAGACGAGATGTCAGCAAAAACGATAGTTCTCAGGGTAAGCAGCATTACAACATAGTTTTAAATCCTAGCAGCATGAAAAACACGGATGCTACAGAGTAAACAGGGGGTCAAGCAACAGACAGAATACAGTTGGGGTAACTAGATCTGGCAGAGTTATTAAAATGCCAAGTAAATTTATAATAACGTTAACCTTTTCTAATTAATTGTCACATTGATTTGGTGGCTAATAAAAACAGTCAAGATTGTTAAAACATTTACAAGATAACTGTAAGATTTATATATAACTTGTGTTATTTTAAGGTATTCATATGTCTTAATTTCATATGCTATTTTTTTGTGCTTAAAGGAGATTAAATAACATAAAATTATTAAGAGTAGAAGTAAAATTGTTGATGTGTTATGGTATGTTTCATAATTTGATGTGTTCCTACAGAATATTATGTTATTAATAATATAAGAAGATTAGAACAAAAAACCTAATATTATGTATTGTAATTTGTATGGTTTATTTTTGTTTGAACTAAAACCTGAGGTGTATTAAAAGTTTCATTTTGTAATGTGTTTTAAAAATATGTTTTTGATTGTGTAATAGGATAACATTTAAACAAATTGACCTTAGCGAAAATGTGTTTATAAATAACGATATACCTTCGTATATTAATTTTCCTGGTGTGCAGGATGTAAAATAATGAACCTTGTCCTTGTTGTAAATTGTGCAACAATAAACAGAATACATTTCAATAAAGCGACTTATACCCAGATTTTGGCGTATTACTTTTTATCTAATAAAAATTAGAAAAGTGACAGAAAACCTAAAAATAAAGTGTAAGTCATATTGCATTCTTTTTCCGTTACATTGTAATTACATTCGGCTTTATTTAGCGTTCTAGATGAATATGCTATAGGTCTATCTTTCCCTATTTGTCCTTGAGATAGAATTGCAGACACGGCGTAGTTAGAGGCATCACATTTGAGAATGAAAGGTTTAGAAAAATCTGGATAAGCCAAAACTGGTGCTGTAGTTAGTCTATTTTGTAATGTTTCGAATGCGAGCTGTTGTTCATTATTCCATTTAAAGGGTATGTCCTTTTTTAGGAGAGAGGTTAATGGCTTAGCAAGTTTAGAAAAATCTGGGATAAACCTCTTGTAATACAAGACGAGACCAAAAAAACTTTTAATATCTTTAGGTGATTCAGGAACTGGGAAATTAGTGACTGCTTTTACCTTTTCTGGGTGAGGTTTAACCCCGTCTTTGTTTATGAGATGACCTAGGTATGCTACTTCTTTACACATGAATTCACACTTGTCAGGTTGCAATTTTAAATTAAAGGATCTGAGTCTATCGAATATGCAATTAGGTTTTGTATATGAGAAGAGAGATCTGGTAGGTATGAGACTATGTCATTTATATATACAAAGCATCTGGAGCCTTGAAGTCCAGAGAGGCACGTGTTCATGACCTCCTGGAATGTAGCTGCGGCATTTTTTAGCCCAAATGGCATTCTCGTGAACTCAAGGTGGCCTTGTGGTACCGAGAATGCAGTTTTAGGAGCGTCTTCTGGGGAAATCTTTACTCGGTGAAACCCTGAGGCAAGGTCTAACGTCGTGAAGTATTGGCTTTTTCCTAACTGATCTAGTATTTCTGTAATTTGAGGGATGGGGTATGTTTTTCCGATGGTGATGTCATTTAATTTTCTATAGTCGATTACCACTCGCCATTGACGTTGCCCTGACGAGTCTAGTTTTTTCGGCGCCACCCTAATTGGTGACGACCACGATGAATTGAAGGTGATATAATCTTTTGATCTTGCATTTTTGAGATTTGAGTTTCGACTTCTTTTTTATGGCATTTCGGGAATCTGTAGGATTTTGTATGTGTAGGTATGTCTGTGTTGGTTCTGATCCTGTGTTCAATAGCTGTAGTAAAAGAAAGTGAATCGTTTGCAAGGTAGAATATGTCAGCGTAATTGGCACAGATATTAAATAATGCTTCCTTTTCTTCGTCATTGAGATGTGCTGTTCTAGGGTAGTTTAGTACCTGTTGTGTTCTTTTTGAAATGTTTGTCTGTGAGTGTAGACGTTGGGCATAATTTTGCTGTTCTAAAGGCTCTATATCAAGATTGAAATTGGAATGAATAGTGAAGGGTTCATCAGATATATTGACTACCGTTATGTTAATACGACCATTTTCTTTAACTTTGACCTAGAATGATGCCCTCGGATATATTACAATTTTTTACTGTGCATTCTATCACTGATTCTGTTCGAGGGGATATAGTATAGATTGGTGCAGTGAATATAAGGTTTATTGATTCATCACCTATGTGTAAGTCCTTTTTACTATAGTCAATTTGGCATTTAAGTTTTTCCAATAAATCATTACCAATGATTCCGTCATGAGCGACTAACTAACATCTTTTACAACATGAAATTCGTGATCATTATTATGGTTCATTATTTTTTCTAAATAATTGCATATGGAAACTACCTAATGTAGGTGTAGTTCCATCACCAGCGTCAATCCCTTTTAATGTTATAATAGTGTTACTCAGAGGTGGAGGTTTTCGAATAGATTTTAGTTTGATTAGTGATATAGAAGATCCCGTATCAACTAGGAGGGACAGTGGTTTTAGAGCAATTGATGTCTGAATTTTTACGTGAGGTAAGTACCTTTTTTCAATATTATAATAATTTTATAGATCTTAGTTTCTCAAAATAATGATGAATTAGAATTATTAGGTATAGAAGGTGTAGTAGGCATTGTAACATTGTTAGTAGATGTAGTGAATTCATTAGATGTAGTATTTGAATCAATGATTTCTAAAACAACATAAGTAACTAAAAATAAGATTTGCAGGAGATACAAAAACCTGGATAATTTTTGATAATTCAAGTTATTTATAATTATGTATATATATTTTATATTTATATGTATAGAGCTCTCAATAATGTATTTTTATACATCTTTTTATTTTATTTTAGTATAAATAAATGAATAATAAAGTTTTTCACTTATGTGCTTTTGACATTAAATCTGTTACTTGTGTTGTTTTGATACCCAAGAAACTACTGTAACATAAAATAATAACTCAAATACTCATATTTATTCAACTTTATTAATCTTAAAATCATAACATAATGTTGCTTATGCCTACTTTTACCACTCCAAAATTTCTTCATAGAAGTCTTTAAAGGTATCAGGGACATAGGAAATTAACTTTTTGATATTTTCATTTTTTTTTTATATTTATCGGTTTTTTCACTGAATATGCCAATTCTGAAGGCAAAAAAAATTGTGAAGAAATGCAGCTTTTCTTGGAAAAACGCAATGTGAAAGAAAAGTTATTGATCTGGTTATCAATAAACTCACTTGCCTTCACCTTTCCAATATTGTCAACTGAGTGGATGAAATGTGAGTATGTAGATATTGGTAAATGTATTTTGTCTTTTTTCTCAACACTTGTGCCATAAGAACAATCTGATAGACATGACTTTTTGTAATAAGCCTTCCACCACGCTTTGAAATTAATTATATCATTTGGCTGTACCACATGGACAAAGAATTTGGATGCCTTTGTGACAATTTGAACAAAATCCCAAATTGAATATAACCGGTCTTCTTTTTTTAACTTCTTTTTCACACACCCAAATGCTCTGTCACAAGGCAGAAAAGAATGCCCTCTGACTGGGTAACATTGTTCTATTTTACTGAACTTCTTGAGTTCCACCATGGCTGCAAAATATCTCAACAAAGTATGATTTCTATTTTGACCTCCACAGTTGTCTGAAAAGACATAAAGGGTCATTATACCTGGAGGAACTTCAGTGTTTATGTAATCATTTACAAAGGAGGTCACCTCATTGGGGCCTTTGCCACCTACACCTTCATGGTAGATATAAAATTTTGACATATTAGTTTTTAAATTTGTAATGCAAAAAGCATTCCCAGTTAGTTGTCGCAAGTAAAAAGTTTCCTGAACTGGAATTTGTGGTAATTGTAATCCAAAGCCAAACCAAGTACAGTGTCATTTCTTTCTTTCGAATGACAAACTAAAATATTATTATATAGTAGAGTTAGTGGATATAGTGGTTTGGTAAATATGGTAGATATAGCAGATGTATAGTATAGATGTATAGTGCAGTATAGTAGATTTATTGGATGCAGTAGGTGTTATAGAATCATGTTCTGTTTTGACTGATGTATTTGAACCAGGATTTGGGTATAGTGAATAATTTGACGCAGTGAAATTGGTAGATTGGTGCGGCCTGTTATACGATTCAGTGGAACTAGAAGGTAGGCGCGGCGTATTGAACGATACAGTGGAATTAGTAGATTGGCGCGGCCTGTTATACGATTCAGTGGAACTAGAAGGTAGGCGCGGCGTATTGAATGATACAGTGGAGTTAGTAGATTGGCGCGGCCTGTTATACGATTCAGTGGAACTAGAAGGTAGGCGCGGCGTATTTAATGATAGAATTAGTAGATTGGCGCGGCCTGTTATACGATTCAGTGGAACTAGAAGGTAGGCGCGGCGTATTGAATGATACAGTGGAATTAGTAGATTGGCGCGGCCTGTTATACGATACAGTAGAATTAGAAGATTGGCACGGCCTGTTATACGAAACACTGGAACTAGAAGGTAGGCGCGGCGTATTGAATGATACAGTGGAATTAGTAGATTGGCGCGGCCTGTTATACGATACAGTGAAACTAGAAGGTAGGCGCAGCGTATTAAGCGATACAGTGGAATTAGTAGATTGGTGCGGCCTGTTATACGATTCAGTGGAACTAGAAGGTAGGCGTGGCGTATTGAATGATACAGTGGAATTAGTAGATTGGCACGGTCTGTTATACGATACAGTGGAACTAGAAGGTAGGCGCGGCGTATTGAATGATACAGTGGAGTTAGTAGATTGGCGCGGCCTGTTATACGATTCAGTGGAACTAGAAGGTAGGCGCGGCGTATTTAATGATAGAATTAGTAGATTGGCGCGGCCTGTTTTACGATTCAGTGGAACTAGAAGGTAGGCGCGGCGTATTGAATGATACAGTGGAATTAGTAGATTGGCGCGGCCTGTTATACGATACAGTGGAATTAGAAGATTGGCGCGGCCTGTTATACGAAACAGTGGAACTAGAAGGTAGGCGCGGCGTATTGAATGATACAGTGGAATTAGTAGGTTGGCGCGGCCTGTTATACGATACAGTGAAACTAGAAGGTAGGCGCAGCGTATTAAACGATACAGTGGAATTAGTAGATTGGTGCGGCCTGTTATACGATTCAGTGGAACTAGAAGGTAGGCGTGGCGTATTGAATGATACAGTGGAATTAGTAGATTGGCACGGTCTGTTATACGATACAGTGGAATAAGAAGATTGGCGCGGCCTGTTATACGAAACAGTGGAACTAGAAGGTAGGCGCGGCGTATTGAATGATACAGTGGAATTAGTAGATTGGCGCGGCCTGTTATACGATACAGTGAAACTAGAAGGTAGGCGCAGCGTATTGAACGATACAGTGGAATTAGTAGATTGGCGCGGCCTGTTATACGATTCAGTGGAATTAGAAGGTAGGCGCGGCGTATTGAATGATACAGTGGAATCAGTAGATTGGCGCGGCCTGTTATACTATACAGTGAAACTAGAAGGTAGGCGCGGCCTATTGAACGATACAGTGGAATTAGTAGATTGGCGCCGCCTGTTATACGATACAGTGAAACTAGAAGGTAGGCGCGGCGTATTAAATGATACAGTGGAATTAGTAGATTGGCACGGCCTGTTATACGATTCAGTGGATTTAGAATCGTACTTTAATTTACTTGGGTAATTTCCCGACCGATACCTACCGGGAAATTTTACTCGTTTAAATATTCGTATTCTTCGTCGGCTACTGGTTCGTGAACTCTGTTGGCAGTAAAAACTGCTCGAGATGACCCCGGGGTCGATCTTTGATTTGTTCCTGTCGGTGGATCCCTATATCCCTATAGCATAGAGTTCTGTCTATATCTATTATTGTTAGTATTATTATTATTAAATTGGCGTTTTCTACAGGATTCTATAGAGTGACCAATGTTCTTGCAGTATCGGCATATTAGTTCATTTGTATTGACTGGTCTCCGGAACTGATTTGGTTTGAGGCCTTTGGCTCTTCTGAAATCGCGGAGGTTGTAACGAAAAGTCGCGACGAGGTTGGATTTTCGGTCTTTCAGTGTTAAACTGTGGGAATCGTTTCGTTGTATTTGACATTATTTTCTCTTCGGCGATAGCGTTTAATGCCGAGTTAAGAGATTCAGGGTTACGACATCTAACCATTTGGGAAATTCGTCGATATAACCCCATGATAAATGTGTGTGTGGCTAAATCTTGTATAGTAGCAATTCGTCCAGATAGATCAGTTTTCCTCTTGGTCGGGTTGGATGTATTTATTTCTGTTATTAATTTAGAAAGAAGTGTTTCTATATTTAAGGCGAACTGACTAACAGATTCCTAACCAGACTAACTTTTTTTGCATTCTTGTACTCGTAATTCAGAAAGTAGGTGTGAGTAATGTTTTTTCTCTCCGAACTGATTTTTGATAAATTGAGTAAATTGATCAAAGGATTCGAACTCCTTTATGTCACACGTAGACTGGGCTTTACCTTCAAGCTGACTAAGAATATATTTAAATAGTATTGGTTTCTGTGTAATATCCGCTAAGTAATTTTTCATGACTACCATCAAATGGCTTAATGAATTTTAAGAGTACACCTAATTCGATTCTTTCTGGGACCTTAATTTCAATATCTGTTTCAGGTTTTGTTGATAATCTGGATGTGCTCGAGCTTCTCGATTTACTAGACATTTTGATTTCTCTACTGTGTTGATTAACAATAAGATATAATTAAGTTGAGTGTAATTATTAAAATAAATCGATGGACTCGGTGTACGCCTTGCCTTATTGAGCGAGCAAGGAATTCCTTATGTAAACAAAACCATCCGGTCACTGGGTAGACTTCATATCTTAGAATTACAATATAAAAATTCTGTATATGTTTCGTGCTATGAAAGAACGTAAAAAATAAAATCTAGAAAGAATTAATGACGGATTCTTAGTTATTGGCAAGAATTAAAGTTCATTCACAGGAAGATCAGGATCACAGGAATCACTGCTGGAACCATCGACGATCTTCTAGGACTCCTCGTAGCGGGATGTTGTTGCTGCTGATGATGACAGGATGATGCTGATGAAATTTTGTGATTTTCGATATTCACGTTGTATACAGTTTTATCAGACTCACTGATTAATAATAATAATAATAATAATAATAAATCGTTTATTATTCATCTCCACAAATTACAAGTTTTAAAGTACTTAAAAACTAATTGTTTACACATGTTATTGTTGTAACTTGTGGGAGATCTGGAGTCTAAACTAGGTCAAGCCTGTAATATAGATCTCCAGGCCCCCCCAAAACAAAATTATTAAATTATCAGTGTATAGTTTGTGAACACCAGTAAGTTACACTCAATATATATATTATATAATATATCCATTGACAAATGAATATTTCTAGTTTCTTCATTTAAAGTAATAAAATAATCTTAATTATTTAGGTGTGTGAATGCTGTGTGTGTAAGTTTTTGTGTGTTGTATGTTGGTTGTGTGTGTGTATACTATATAGATTACAATAGGATATATTATATAACTTATACCTTTTTATATATAAATAAATAAATTTTACATTTTAGCTAATAATAACTTTTCGGTTTCTTCGTAATTAAGACCGAGTAACCATTTATAAATTATATTTTTGCATTCAGTTTTGGTACAGTTTGATATACAAAGATGTTTATTACATTTGTTATAGAGTGAGCTACCCAAATATTTAATAAATCTCTGAGCAAAAGATGTGTGGACGGCTGTAGGCTCACAGGTAGCGTAGCTACGCCTCGTGTGGGCAATGAGTGTTCTACGGCCTTCTGTGGGTATTTTATTATGTGTATGTAGCAGAGTATAGTATATATAAAGTTGACGAACAGAAAGGACTTGGGCGTCTTCGTATAATTTAGTTGTAGGATATAAGCGAGGTTTTGCAAGGCTAACTTTAAGTAACATTCTTTGGGCTCTCTCGAGGGTTAATAATTTAGATTTGGAAGCTCCGCCCCACGTAGTGATACAATACGATATGATGGACTGTACTAATGCCTCATATACCGACTTTATAATCTGTCTATCTGCCACTTCCCGTAGTGTTTTAAAAATGTAAGACAGTTTCCGAATTTTGTTACTCAAGGAATTGATGTGGTTCTCAAAGGTTAGATTAGCGTCAATCTCAATACCCAGATATTTTATAATATTAACACGGGAAATTTTGGAGCAGTTACAATTTGAAGGTTGAGAAAAATTACATTTGTGTACATAAATTTGGTTCTTGATATTAATGACTTCTTTACGGTTTTGAATTGAAAACACAATGTATTTTGTTTTATCCTCATTTAAAGTAAGGGAGTGGGATGATAACCAATGGCACACTTTATTAAATCCTATTTGAGCAGATTTAAAAACATCTTCAAATGTGTCTCCGTAAAAGGTAAGAGCCGTGTCGTCTGCATATGCAGAGATACGGCAGTTTTGGAGGTTAAGTGCACAGAGCTGGTTCACATAGCAAAGAAAAAGAGTGGGACCCAATATGCTTCCCTGTGGTACCCCGTAAGTGACCGGCAGTTCTTTACTAATATTGTCGCCAATTTTTACGGATTGAGTTCTGTTTCGCAGGTAATCAGATAACAGTGCCAATGGAGTTCCTCTGATACCGTGAGCTTCTAGTTTATCTACAAGGCAGGGGACAGAAACAGTGTCAAATGCCATTGCAAGGTCCAAAAATATAGTAACGCATTTCTTTTTATTATCCAATTTGTGAACTATAAAATTAACAAGATCTAGTACAGCATTGTTTGTTGAACGGCCCCGTCGGAAACCATATTGTGAGTTCGATAGTAGATTGTTTTCTTCTAAATATTTAACCAGCCTAGTATTTATAAGACGTTCAAATAATTTTGATATTGTAGGTAGGATCGCAATTGGTCTATAATTGTTGACACTGCTTCTGTCACCCGACTTGTAGATTGGATGAACTACAGCCTTCTTAAGGGCATCTGGGAAGACTCCGTCATCAAAGCAGCGATTTATTAGGTCAGTCAGAACTGGTGTTATAATATCAGACAGTTTTTTCAGGATTTCAGCACTTATACCATCTACACCAGGCGAGCAGTCACTTTTTAATAGTTGAATTGTTCTGAATATTTCTTGATGGTCCGTAGGTAAGAGAACAAAAGATTTTCTTGGAGGATTCAAAGTTTTTTCAAATGGTGAGATGTTAGTATGTTTCAATTTTTCTGACAGATTTTTTCCTATATTAGAGAAGTATTTATTTATTTGGTTAATTGACTCTAATGGATTTCTATTTGTTTTTAAAAGTTGGATTGGTAATTCTATATTATTATTGTTGTTGGTTAGTGATTTGATTTTCTGCCACAGCTTTTTAGAATTATTTTTATATTGTTTTATCTGTTCACTGTCATATTGGTTTTTTAGTTTCTTTAATATAGTGTTGCAATGATTTCGATATCTTAAGTAAGTTATTTTTAATATCTCATTATTAGGATTTGCTTTCAATTTTTTATGTAAATTGTCTCTATTGTGTATGCACCGCAACATTCCAGCTGTTATCCACGGTTTTATTATATATTTGTTTCTAGGAATGAATCGTCTTGTTGTATTTTTAGCTATTAATTTTTGTATTATATTAATGAATTTATTCATGGCTAAGTTTAAATTTGATTCTCTATACACTTCTGCAAAATCGTATTCCTTACAATCTAATATTAATTGGTTTATATCCGTTGTAGATGCAGTTTTAAGCCTTATAGCTTTATGATTATGGATATCAGTGTTTAAGCTAAATAGCACAGATTCGTGATCAGTGATGGTAGTTACTAGGGTAAGGGTAATGGAACTTTGTTTGGTTTTTAGCAAAACGTGATCTATACAAGATTTTTCTCTTGTTGGTGTATTTACGGCAGGAAGCAATCCATGAAAGATAATAGTGTCTAAATAAGCAGAGTTGTCAGAGCTAATCTTTAGGAGATCAATATTTATGTCGCCAACTACAATAACATTTTTGTAAGACTTGAAGTTTTCCAACAGGTTGTGTAACGAATCTATAAATTTTTCAGTTGCCTTGAAACTGGGAGGTCTATATATTGCAATAAATATTGTATCATTTTGTAATTTAACTGTTAGACAGTTAGCTTCTAGTAGTTTAGGTTCTTCCACAGTGCAGTCAAGATTACGGTTAGTATAAATTACGAGACCATCGTTTTGGTTGAAATTGTCATTTGTTTTGTGCGAGTAGTATCCGTCTAGTATTGGCAGTTTAGAAACACGCGATAACCAGCATTCAGATAGCACTATGATGTCACAGGAAATGTTTATTCTTTTTAATAGTACATGCAATTCTTGTATGTTACGGTTTAAACTTCGTATGTTTTGTTGCAAAATATTAAGGGACCTTGTAGGATGCTGTATATAAGAAATGCAGTCCTCGGGTTGACACGATATAGTCACAGAATTTTGGAACTCGTCTACGTTTTGCATTAGATTGTTAGTGAAATCGAATGTTATGCGTAATTATCGCTATTACTAATTACTATTTGGCATATCTTAGGTAAAAGCTGTATATTCGCTATCCAAAGACTCCCTATCTGTGTTTTATATGTTAGTATTTCATATTGTCTAGAATGCAAATATATAATAGAAAGTCTTGTTTCAGGTAGCAGATGTAAAGTGTGTAAATATAAATGTAACATAATTGTAAAAAAAATTTTTTCTTAGTTTGCAAAATATGTAAAGTGCGTAATGTGTTTTGTAAAATTAGTCTTATATAATATATTACTACGTATTTTATAAAGCATAAAGAGTATTATGTTAAATAATAACAGTTTTTATACAAATAATAGGCTAAGATAAAAAGCCAAGGTGAGATAAATATAAACGTAAGAATGTAACTTATCCTAAGTATGAATAACATAATACTAAAGAGCGAAACTAGGAACTTTGTTATTTTATATAGTCAAATATTATTATTGAGTTTAGATAGGTCTTGTTCTGTCTCTATGCGATGAAAAGGAGAGCCATCGGACTTACGTAGGTAGACTTTTCCTCTCGATGTCCAGCAATAAGAAAAATGGTGGTCCCGCGCAAATTGTCTTGCAAGATAAAATATTTTTTGTGTTTTAGCTGTAAGAGCTTCCGAAATATATATTGGTTTTTCAGGTCCAAGAATTTGCAGATGGCTCGTGTTTAATTTTTATTCTTATTGAAGTCTTTAGTCGCGTAGCTATAATCTTTTCTTTTTTTATCACACTAGTTAATTCCACGATTATGGGTTTCGCCGACTTATTTTTCATATTAATTCTGTAAATATCTTTTATGTCATGATCATTTATTTCGATATTTATTGTTGTTCCCAGGGATTTTAGAATTTTTATTAGCTCCTCCTTGTTGTCTGTTTTTACTGACTCACTCGTGAAAGGTGGTACATTTTGTATTTCAAACGTCGTTGATTTCTGTTTCCTCTCTAATACTTCTATCTTTTCCTCTAGGTATGATATATGTTTTTTGTCTAATTCTTTTTCCGTTTCTAGATGTTTTAACACTCGCATCTGTTCATCTGTAAACGTATACACGGGGAAGAAAAGATATAAGTCTCTATACTGACTATATTTGCTGACTGAATTACACTGAGTGTTCGCGTGTTCCCTAATGCCCTGTAACCACGCAACTGGCGAGCCGCGGTCGACACCACGTCGCCTTACAAAGATTACCAAGTCAGCATTCTATGAAATAAGTAAGTACCTATGTAACTATGTCCCAACAAAGTTCTTCAAAATGTTGTATTTCTTTATAGCAGAAAATAACAACTCAGCATTGTTATGCTTGATGCACAGGCATGTTTCTCTGTTTTGTACAGTAGGGGTCAGAACATAGAAAGGCTTATATTTATAAAATGTAGAGAGACTGTATTTGCCTCCTACTTCGCGATACATTCTAAATAAGTTTTAGACTGTATCGATGAGCTAGCGTATTTGTTCCTTTTCTTTCCCTAATGTACGACATTGCTTCTTTCCAGCAGTCATTCTGCTAACATCGTCCCTCAAGTAAAACGTTTCAAATTCTTTACGTATTTTGTTTTCTGTTGTATTTTTACGTTTTATTCTTGCCAAACCTTTCAATCCTAATAGTTTCGAAACATAAGTCTTTTTAATTGTTTTCTGGACGTCTTCATTAAGTAGAATATTTTTTAATGTTTGTTTTTGGTTTAGAGTTTTACTTTCTTTATAGGATGTCTTTATAGTCAGTTCTCAAATCTCATTTCTTGCAGTCAATTTGAAATTATCTTCCTGAAGCTTTTGAATTTGTTTGTCTGTTGATTTCCTTAGTCGGTAAAGTCTTTTTCGGTAAGTATGTACTAATTTTGTCATTTTTTCGTTTTTATTTAGCGCAGTTCTATAATTTTTTAGCAATTTACTTTGATTTTTTGTTTTTCGTTTCTTAAGCTTAGCATCTTGGTTAAGGTTTTCTTCCTGAACTTGCTGCTTTTTCTTCTGTTTTTGCTTACGCTTCTGGTTTCTCCATATTTTCCTAAGTTTTTCTTTTTCTTTTTCAGACAACTCCTTCACTGTTTTACTTTTTGATTTCACGTATTCAGCGTGCTTCTTCTTAATTTTTTCTAACTTTTCTGGGTTTTGTTTTAACCGTTCTCGATATCTCTTTATTCGCTCTGCTGGTGTCAAAGCCATTTTGCTACAACAAAATCAAAACATACCTAATTATTTGAACAAAGTGATCAAAAACAAGCTAGATCTTTATAAATTACAGATTAATAAAGTGATTTAAAAGAAAACTTAATGATAATATTTTAGAGTAATTAGACGTCATTGTAACGCGCCTTTAGCGTTACACTGAGTTTCAATTTGTTCCACTGAGTTACGAAATTTCTCATAGGAACGTAACGCTTTTGGCCCAAATAAACAAATATTTCATTTATTGTCCATTTCAACAAGTATTTCTTGAAATATCTAACAAAACTTAAGGAAAAGCATAATAAGGAATATATTTGTATTAAATTTGTGCGGAAAGTGCAAATAACCCGAGAAAGAACCGTTTTTCAAAGGAACAAAAAAAGTAACTTATCAACGCGTTCTCTCGCCAGGCTGTTGCTGAATATTAAATCAAAATGACCGTTAACTGTCAAACTGTATTCTGAGTGTTACTATTTGAAAAAATCTTATCATGTGGTACAAAATTCGGAAAAGAAAGCAAAAATATTACGTAACTCAATAGGATTTTCCGCATAGTGATGTTTTGTGTCCGTTACATAAATTTAAATTATTTAATTGAGTGAAATAATTAATGAAATTTTAATAAATATAAATCCCGTTGCATTAAAATAAAATAACTACACCTCTTTAATGAAAAAAATATCGAAGTGTCAAAACTTGTTATTTTGTAGTAGGACATAGGAAATAGACGACTTTGTAATTTTAGAAATTATTTTATTATAATAAAAACTAAACATTTAGATTAATTATATTTACTGAATTTCAAAGCTAATTAATCCTTAAACGGAAATAAGTATATTACGCGAATATACCTTTAAGAACTAGTAGGACATTCGAAAATCGTACAGTCGAAAATCATAGTTATAACGAAATAAAAAATTGCCCACGAAACAATTTAAGCTACTGACATGATTATCAGTTTTGAAGTTGATTGTTGTAATAAAGAGCATATTATTGTAGTGTGCTTAAAACTTTACAGTGATGCTACAGTAAAATACTTTTTTTACAACAATCACTTAAACATAAGTATCTACTTTTTTTTAAGGTTGGTACTTGTATAAAATATAAATAGAATAAACATCAATCGCTTATGAATTTAAAATGTGACTTGATAATTACTGCAATCTAAAGTATTTAATTGTCTTTTAAGATGTGAGAGTGTTTATTAATCATATCAATTACACATATTTTAAATGACATGTGAAGCGTTTGAACGCACCAAATTTTTAAGAATAATATAACATTTTAGAGGGTTCACAGTAAATCCACTTAGCATTACCAAGTACTTAAATGGTTTAATACACAAGCATCAAATTCTCTGATCATAAACTACTGTTGTCCCACAGGAAAATGCAAAAATGTTTGTTCATTTATATGAATGTACTTTTGATGTGTCCTTTACACCTGTCATCTTGCAGGGTTCTAAGCGAAAAGTTCTAGCTAGTGATTCCTGATCCACTTGCATTTTACACTTGTATGTGCTTTCAAACAACATAAAATTATAACGTTGTTTTATTAATTCCTGCAGGACGAATGTGTGTAAACCACACCTTAAATAAAAATTTCAGCTTGAGTAAGTTGTTGCAAATTGTTCGCAAATAATGTTTAATGATAAGTTCTCACAGAAAAATTTAAGTTACATAACATATCTTTATACTTTTGATTAAGTAATTGATTTATATTGTACATAATATTATTATATTAAATAATCTGACAAATTAAGGAATATCTAGAAAACTTATGGTACCTACTGTACTAAAGACTTAGTTACTGGATATTCTTAAACTCTTCTATTAGATCGTCCCAATCTATTACGTTAGTAGCTATAAAAATATAAATAATGTTTTACTAGTCTTCGTTTAAATAACTTTTAAACCATGTATGGAAACGACACATAAATTGACAATTGTAACTAGCAATAATGATTATTATAGGAGTAGTTAAAATTATTTTCTACAAAACGTAAAAAAAAAAAAAAAAAGATTGCTTTTGTAAACTAGCCTGGTTATTTATTAAAATAAGTAAAAACACTTGAGTGTTATTTCATTTCCCTTATTCCGTTTAATAGGTTGAGGTCTGAGGGTAAGCATCTTTATATTATAATCTAAACTAATATAATAAAGAGGAAAGGTTTGTTTGTATGTTTGTTGAATAGGCTCCGAAACTACTGGACCGATTTTGATGATATTTCGCACAAATATAGACCACGGAGAAAGATATAGGCTACTTTTTATTGGGACAAAATGTACGGTTCACTCAAGATTACCTTTTACGCGCACGAAGTCGACAACATCTAGTAATAATATATTTATCTAATACCTGTTCTTGTTTTTAAACCTAAGGCTATGGAAATTTTCGATAATTAATCAAAAATTATTTTAAGTGGCCCCCGGTCCGGGGGGATCAAGTCTCCCTAAATGAAGTGAACTGTGTTCTTACTATGCTATAAAATGAGAGTACCTACTTTTATGCTATTAACAAATGAATCGTAAAATTCGATTATAATTTCTACATTAAAAACGCCCTCTACAAAAAATGCATGACAAATGACGTCACTGGTCACGACTGTAGTTGAAAATATGATATATGCAAATTACAAAATTGATTCTACTAACTTGGTAGTAGGGTTTATGTATATGATTGTTATAAGAAAAATGTCACAAATGACATAAAAAATTGGACGGTAATCATCGCTTTTCAATTATAGCAAAATAGAATTTCGTCGTTTTAGGTCCTTTTTATAGTCCTGTTACCTTTAATTTTTTGCTGATTTGATTTGCTGTTTTCATTTTTCGGTCCGTATTTTAAAAAAAAATCTAAAAGTATAAGACATGCTGATTTAAAACAAATGAATATTCCCTATTGAATGTAGGTAATACCTAGTCTTCGATAAGGATCAAAATATACGTAGCTTAATTATGTAAATATTAGGTCTTTACCTATGAATTCCTATTTTACAGATTAAATCTGTTCAAATTTTAAACTTTAAAATACTGCACATTAAAAGAAAACATTTTGGTTTAGAGATAGGTAACGGAGGCGGTCGAAGTAAATTTCGCTTTTTTTATCTGCCGATTTTTGTATTTTTTGTCACCTGAGTGCTTTCGCCAGTTTAGTAATTTAGTAGCCAACATATTAATCCGCTGCCAAATTCAGTAATACAGTATACTCATCTGCAGTCGCAAACTTATTTTTTGTTCGCAAGATTAATTTTATCCCATTCTTAAGCAGGTTGACCATTGTCATAATTTGTTCGTATAATATAACAAACTACAAATAAACAAAATATAACAAACTGACATATTGTCATTAACAATTTGGTATTTTCTATAGACGTATATAAGTATTATAGATGAGGAATTCCGTCTGTCTGTCTGATTGTCCGTCTGACGTCTGTCTGTCTGTCTGTCTGTCTGGCTATCTGTCTGTCCCCGCTTTTAGCTTCTGTAATTATGAATATAAATGGATGAAATTTGGTATAGTTATAGACTGTGTATAGATCTCGATTTTGGACTAATAAAATAATAATTTTATATTTTAGGGGTGGCTGGCTCTCCATACATGTGAAGTGGTGATGAAAAATTTATTTTTCTTCTACACCATCTCGAGGGTATGCACCCTGGCATTTCTAAACTATGAGACTTGGAAACTTGCAATTTTCCATGCTAATAGATCATGCTAAAAACTCTTTAGGAAAATTATTTTGAACGAAATCGGACAGCAACTTTTGAAGTAATCTGACAAAAATATATTACGCGATTATAGTTACGGCACCCTTCTTAGACATGTCCGACATGTTAGGTTATTTATGTAATAAAAAAATAAATACAGGAAAATACCGTAGGTATTGTATTGTGTCTGCCTGTCGTCATTTTACTACAAATAAATTATGAGAATGATGGAACATAAAATAAAGGTTTGATATCAGTATCATATTATATGGTTGCTGGCTGGTTTATACGTAATTTAATTTAAAAAGAAATATTTTCAAATTAAGAAAACAACTGAACATCACATTTTATGCAATTGTTTTAATTTTATTCAAATACACCTTATCTGGAGCGAACTTCGAGTATTTCTTCCTTCTGAGTTTGATTTAAAATTTCATTGAAATACTGTTTTTTGTTAGTTTTTTTTAATCGCGTATCTTTTTGGATTTGAGGACTGAATTATGCCTGACTTAGCCTCAACGGAGATTGCCAGGGCACTCGAAATGCGAAGAAATGGTCAAACCTACAAAGTGATATCCAGAGATTTTCGTCGACCGGTTTCAACGATCCATCGCAGTATCCAACGGTTCAGGGAGACCGGTATTTATGTGAGAAGAGCAGGACAAGGCAGAAAAAGACGCACTTCGAGTAGGGATGATCGTTTCATTCGGCTTCGTGTACGTAGGAACCATCGTTTAACGGCCGTCCAAGCCCGACATGAGTTAGACACAGTGCGGGGTGTAACCGTAAGTGAGCGTACGGTACGAAGAAGGTTTGAAGAAGCTGGTTTGGGTTCATTTGTGCCCGCCAAGGCTCCAAGGCTCGAGGTAAATCATCTTAGAAACAGGTTAACTTTTGCTCAGGAACATCGACTTTGGAACGCGGACCAATGGAGTAAGGTATTGTTTAGTGATGAGTGCAGAATTTTCTTAAATCAAATTGACGGCAGGCAAAGAATATACAGACGCAAAGGAGAACGATACATTCAGACAAATTTTGAAACTACAATTGCATACGGTGGTGGATCAATAATGGTTTGGGCGGGCCTTTGTTTGGGAGCTCGCACAGACTTGGTAGTGATTGACAGAGGGAGTCTGACTGCAGACCGCTATATCAGAGAAATTTTAGAAGAAAATGTCGTACTGTTTGCCCCATATATCGGTGACGATTTTGTTTTTATGCAGGATAATGCTCGGCCGCATACCGCTCGGGTAACTCAAGCTTATCTTAATGATATGAATATCACTGTTATGGAGTGGCCGGCGAGATCACCGGATATGAACCCAATAGAGCACGTTTGGGACTTGCTGAAAAGAAAAGTTAAGTCCAGAATTCCAGCTCCTGCCAACGTGGGTGAACTGCGAATCGCCGTAGTTGAGGAATGGCGGAGACTATCACAGGAGACCATCGATGACATCATTTTCAGTATGCCTAGACAGGTAGAAACTTTAATAATAGCACGTGGAGGAAATACGCAATATTAATCACCATTTTTCTAATTTAATTAATTGTTATTTTAATATTAATTTTCACTTTTCCCGGTGACATGAAAAGTTCAAAAATGCACAATTTTTCACAAATAGCATTTACTCGCTAAATATGTTCTTAATGTGATCTCATTTTAAGTTAAACAAATAAAACTTTAAATAACAAAAGAAGTGTAGAACTACAGATTTTAAAATAAAACCATATTTTTTTAATTATGGACCTTTTTTTTTGTGTTCCGCTAAATATGCCGGTGTGTTTATTATAAGGTAAATATAACCTTAACATTATTATCACAAAGATGCATTAAGGGTCCATCTATATATTACGTTACGGGTCATACTAAACGTGACAGTACAGGTACAGAGATACTAAAATAGCGTGACACAGGGGAGGTTCAAAAATTCAAAATTTTGCGTGATATGGACGGCCCCTAAGGCGAATAGGAACTTTACACATGATTAGTTTCTACAACCGCTTCGTCTTTTCTTCTTCTCTTTTTTCCCTCTAAGTCTGCATAAATGTCTTCGAGATTTCGCATCTTTGTTTCTGGCACGCAGAAAATGATATAGAACACGTTGGCTAGGCATATGGCGCTGAATATCCAGAATGTGGAGTGGTAGCCGATCCAAGAGTTGAGCGGTGCAAATAGCTTGATGAGCGCGAAGTCGGTTCCTAGTGATATTGCCATGATCATGGTTGCCACGGTGCCTCGCAACTGTAAAATTACATAGGTAAGTGATTTCGTTAAAAGTATCGCGTTGATTAATGTTATCGTTTCAAGATTCATAACAAATCATGCAGTCATGTAGTATTTTTTCCACGATTCCTAACGACAAAAAAAAAAAACCGAGAGCCACTGCAAATTTTAGAGCAAACAACCTGGCAACTCATCCTATAGGTACCTCTCCTGGCAGACCTGGCTGGTAAGTAGCGGGGCTAAGTCAATACCTACATTGTTTTTTACTTTACTACGGCGACGCCAAAAGGAAGGGTAATGATTTTGGCAGTCTATGTATGTATGTATGTTTGGTCCATCGTAGCGTCTAAACTACTGGTCCGATTTTGATAATAAGGTGTCAATAGATTCATAATGATGCCGCAGGTAACATAGGCTATATAAATTCTTTAAAATTTTTGGTTTTCAAAAATGTGACCTCAGATTCTAACATTTAAAAAATTTTTGCCGCGATAATCATCACGTGTTTGATATCCAAAGATAGGTCTTGGCAAACACACTACAAATATGTATGTATATACCACGGCTATAGCCTTTTTTTTTCAACACCATTAATATCAAACATATTTAAAAAAACAAACTTACACAAAAAATAATACTTACTTCGGTATATTTGACTTAGCCCCGCTACTGACCAAGGTGTGACCAAAAAAATACTGCATGGTTTTTAATGAACTTGAGATGGTAACATTAATCAATATTTCTTACAAAGTCACATAATAAAATAGTTTGTTACTTTTTATTGAGCAACACGCAACAGTAGGTCATACATAAGTAGGTAAGCGGTAGGTAATAGGGTAGTGGCGCCTACATCAAAGATATCTGATTGGCCTCGCTAGAGCGTCCAGCGAGACCAATGATCAGTCTATACTATATACAAATACCACATGCCTAGGTAATGCATTGGCGTAGCGACACGGTACTTCGCCGTATGGAAGAAACCATATTATTATAATGTTCTACCTAATATAATATCGGTGTAGATGCAATATAAGTACTAATTATACCATCCCATTACTACCATTACTCAGAACTTACTTGGAAACTAAACATCTCCGTCATAATGACGAACGGTAGCGGCTGCAGTCCGGTCGCGTCGGCTAAGATGCACGCACACAACGCCGCTATCGGCACCCAGCCCGGCAGCGCCACGCCGATGCTCTGCAGGTAGAACCACACGCCCAGCAGGCTCATGCTGAACCCGGCTACCACGCTCGTTACTGCGAGGAGGGGCTGGAAGCATAGACGTATAATACATTATAGATGAGGCATATTGAGGCAAAAACACTCCCCACTTAAATGGCCCCACTTTTGGAGTTGTTTTAAAATTAGGGGCCTCCTAAATCTGTCACATGTCTCTACTTGCCAGAATTACATTAGGTACCTAAATACATGGACAAAACGTGACTTGAATGCCACTTAATTTATGTAAAGTACGTCTTAATATTATTATTATTAAAATACGATTGAAAATGTTTGTTGGCAAAAAATTGGCAAAAAGAATTGGCAACAACATTTTGTCGTAAATAATATAAATAACTGTAGAATCTGATCCAAGATCTTTTTAGTTAGCTATATTAATAGTTACTATCGATTTTGACATAATTTTATTGGGGTGTTGGTACAATTTTTTTGTACCTTAGGCGCCCTGTACCTACCTACCTGAGAATTCTCCCACTGCACAAACTAGCGGGTATGCATAATATGTGTATTATACACACTAATACTACAGTATGAAATACATTTTATCAGTATCTAAGAATATAAGGGTAGTCTGGCAGGCCTGGGATTTCAGTCCATAAAATATTTTTATTTGTTGCAAAAATAACTTACCTTCCTTCCAGCACGGTCCACTAGTTGGCACGCCAAAAAGGACCCAAAGATTTGGACAGCAGCGAGCAAAATCGATTGCTTGTTCGGTGACAGGGCAATGCTGGTGTTAGGGTCTTTCCCCGCCTCTGCGAAAATGTGGCTGGCGTACACCAGGACCGCAATGCACCCGCAGAATTCGCGAGTTAGATTGACTATTAGCGTCACCCAAAATGCCTTCAGTGCTGTTTTATCGCAGACTGAAACATGACACGTAAATTAGGTACTTACCTACTTAAAGAACCATGCAAAAATCGCCCCCACCAACCAACAGGTTTCAAACCTATCCCAGTTAATAGCTCTTGCCATGCTGATTATTTTTTGGTATGGTGATTTTCACCTCGGGAGTGGGGTTTGACAATAATTGAAATTTAATTTTTTAATTTTTTTATATTAGCGACCCACTCCAGCTTCGCAGATTTATTATACATATAAAGCTTTCTCTTAATTCACTCTATATCCATTGCTGAAAACTGCATTAAAATCGGTTGCTTTTCTTAAAAAGTTATGAGATGTCGTAGAGACCAAGTGAAATTCAAGATAGTCCATTTAATTAGTTACTCATAAAAAATTTGTATCCGATTGATGGAAAAATTATTATATTATTAAATAGTGACTTGGCAATGGCTTGACTTGTCAGGCGGGCCATTTGCTTGTTTCTAGATCTATTCCATTATTAAAAGGATTACTGGCCGTGGATACCCGCAACACCAGAGGAATCCCAAGTGCGTTCTCGAATCAATTACCTGCCCCCCCACCCTCTCTTGTTGCAAATTTTACAAGATCTAAGCGAACAGGAAACTGAGCGACTTCATTTTATACTGTGTCTAACTATGTAGTCCCCTTTTTTTGTATATTTTTACTAATAGTAAACCTTTTTTAACAGAATATCGATGAAAATATTTACACAGTATAAAATGAAGTCGCTCAGTTCCCTGTTCTATAAGACCTTCTAAACTAAGCAACGGATTTTAATTCAGTTTTCAACAATGAATAGAGTCATTCAAGATGAACTTTTATATATGTATAATACATTGCATCCGTAGGAAGCTGGAATAGGTCGCTAATATAAACAATAAAAGTGAAATTCCAATTTCTGTCAAAACCCCACTCCTGAGGTGAATGTCGCCATACTAAATAATGATCAGCGTGGTAAGATCTATTAACTGAGATAGGTTTTAAATCTGTGGGGGGTAGGGGACGACACTGCCCATAGAGTTTTTTGCATGGTCCCTTATATTGTGTTTGTAATAACTATCAAAAACTATCGAAACTAAAATGTTGTGTTTGTGCTCTACCACATGTTACAATCTTAACTTTGGGATGTAGGTAAGACACGCTTATTACAACAGTTGGCGTTACCAACTCAAAATAAAAAAGGACCTATCAGCTTACATTTTAGTTATACTTTTATTTGTAATTCACAGTGAAAACATTACGCACCCAACAGACGTTGTTCTGTTAAAAAACTTATGTTATATAAAACTTCGGAAAAAATCCGGATTATCCGGGTAATATAATAAGTTATATATAATTTTTTATTTTTTTGCATATTTTCTAAAACTGATGGTTTTTTTACTTCGATGTTTTAGCAAAATTTAAGAAGTAGGTAATTGAAAAATATTTCTAAAAGTGAAAAAATAAATATAATTATATTATATAATACATATTATATATAAATTGTGTTTGATTTTGATATAATCAAATTGTGTTTTTTTGTGTTTGTGTTTTTTGATTCAGATTGTAATTTTAAACAAACTTAAAATAAGAATTTATTCAAATTAAATTATAAAAAAGTTCCTTTTTTTACAATGAGTGTCTATATCCTTTTAATTTCTTCTTTTATTACTTCTTTTATTTTATTAAATGACTTCTTAAATTACTTCAATGTACACACTCGTATCTATTAAAAGTTTTCATTTAATATGCATAGCTATGTATGTATGTACTCAGGTATTATTATTATACCCATTTAAAATCTTAAAAAACAAAATTATTGAAAATAAGGTACTAGCTTACTGTTTTATAAGAATCGTGATCTTGAAAAACATAAAATCGTCAAGTATTTGTTCGCTAAGGTGAGATCTTGTTAGATACTAAATGTTAAATAAATATAAAAAAGTGGAATAGCCTGTGATCTTTTTAAGTTTTTTTTAATATCTCCATCACCACCACCGTTTTCGTAAAGTGCCATTTCTATGTGAAACTAACGTAGGCAAATTAGTAGAGTTTAGTATGTGGGAATAGTGGAAGTCCCAAAGGCCATTTCCGACCGAGCGAGGTGGTATGCTCGGTCAGGCCGAAGCCCACTTGTATGCATTTCAGATGTTTATTTAACGCCGGAAATTTTCAAATTTTTCTAATTATCCGGATTGCTACCCCTATGAGTGCTACTATTTGGATAATATTTGGTTCGATGAGTTACCCTTTGTGACATCTTATTATTATATGAGGTATAGATACCTTAGCAAATACTAAGCTAGGTAGCTACGAAATAATAATTATTATAAAGAGGCATCAGATACCTCGAATAAATAAATGAGATTAGGTGTCGATCATTAGTTACGATACAAGATGTGACCAGACTGTTCTTATTAAATAGGTACATTACTTATTGATATGCTTTCTACTAGGACCTAGTAACATTACCTATATTAAGAAATAAAATATTATGGTGGTTGGTAATATTTAAGCGCGAAAAGAATAAATAGTCTTTTTACTTTTATGATTTACTTAAAATTTAAATGAAAATAAGTTCGTAATTAGTAATAAAATGATCCAAATAATTTTAAGCAAAGTAGATACTAAATAATTACCATCAAAAAATTTCAATCTCGATGTTTCCCCTCGAAATAATTCCCTTTGAAGCTCAAATAACATAAACATCATCTGACTTAAGCGACTGAAAGGCTAAATAAAACTTACTTTTTTTCGGAAAATAAATGTAAAGGCTAAATAAAATAAACTACTAAATAAAATAAAAGAATTTGACACGGAGATTCGTTATTTTAGACCTAATGCTCACTAATTCTTGTTAACAGCTATGAATAGCTATGAAATACCTAATGAGTTGGTGATAATAAAATACTTCTACATACAGGCTACACCACACCTACGTAGGCAACGTGTAGGCGTGGTGTAAGTAGGAACAGTCAGGAGAACTAACATGAAAACTCTCCAAATTCTTTTACATACTATAGGTAAGATACTTACATTTAAACTTAACAACTCCTTTGAGTATTAAACTTTTAACTAGTAGCAGTTATCATAAGAGGAGCTAGATAGACTTACGCCGCCCTTGTCTATACTAATATTATAAAGAGAAAAAGTTTGTTTGTTTGCATTGAATATGCTCCGTAACCACTGGACCGATTTGGATGGAAAATAGCACATTTATAGAGTAGACTACGGGGAAGTACATAGGCTACTTTTTATCACGGAAAATGTACGG
The DNA here is from genome assembly GCA_963565745.1 of Phengaris arion. Lineage (NCBI taxonomy): Eukaryota > Metazoa > Arthropoda > Insecta > Lepidoptera > Lycaenidae > Phengaris > Phengaris arion. The sequence continues at coordinate 18,456,488 of OY751432.1, forward strand.
TTTTCGCGAGAATTACTTTTACGCGCACAAAGTAGCGGGCTACATCTATTTTCTAATAAAAAGTATTAGTCGCTAATAATGCGCCCTCTTTTTAGGGTTCCGTAGTACTCAAAGAACCCATAAGCTTAAGCTTCGCTCTGTTCGTCCGTATTGGATGAAATTGGGTATAGTTATAGATTGTGTATAGATTGCGGTTTTGGCATCATGAAATAATAATCTATCCCCCTTACTAATAGAAAGATTTACACAATGGATAACTTCAACAACGTTGCTGTCTGTCCGATGCGTTGGAAAAGTCACTTGACAGACAAATACAGCAACGTTGTTTAATTTATCTGTTTTATAAATCTTTTTATTAGTAAGGGGGTATATACACTGGCGGACACATAAACTGCATCATAGTGCAAGAACACATTCAATCAAATTTTATTGCGAAATATGCAAACTTTTTACATTTATTGGTATTGGAAAGTAAAGGCTGGTTTATAAACACAAAAACAAAATCAAATTTACAATTTATAATCAATATAGTACTGTCACAAAAGAAAGAAAATATTCTATATAAGAAATCTTGTCAATTTACTAAAGATTAACTCGTTGTTACGTTAATGTTGTGAGTGATGGTTATTTTTTTTGTTTTGTTACTTGTTGAATTATCGTTACTAATTGTTTAATTGCTAGTTTGAGCAGTAGTCTTAGTAGTAGTTTAGTCTTTCTTCGACGATACGTCCATATTCGTGAGAGATGGAGATGCAAGGCCTAGACCAACGAACAATTGCTGCAGATTTAAATGTAAACCAGTCTACGGTTTCCCGAGTCTACAGAAGGTTTATGGAGACAGGTTTATTCAAAAGAAGACGTGGAACCGGCAGAACTCGGGTGACAACGTCTCGTGACGGCAGGTTTATTGTGACTGTGTTCCTTGCCAAAATCGGTTTTTTAACGTCTATAAGCATTAAAAATGAGCTCCACCAGGTACGTGACGTAGCAGTTAGTGCACGAACCATAAGAAGAAGGCTAAAATAGCGTGATATCACACCTTTCAGACCCACAAATGGACCAAAATTGTCTGCAGCTCACAGTCAAGCTCGACTAAGATTTGCTCGTGAACACTTAAATTGTATTGAAGAGCAATGGGCTTCCGTATTATTCACTGATGAGTGTAGGACTTGTTTGTACGGTGCTGATGGTCGCAGACTAGTCTACTGTAGACGAGGAGAGCGATATGCTCAAAATTGCATTGAGGAGAGGGTTCCATTTGAAGGCGGGTCTTGTATGGTTTTGGGCGGCATATCGATTGGCGCAGACACACAAGGCCGTGGTAACCGTGGTTTAACATCACACGATATATAACGGAGATGTTGGACCCTCATGTGGTACCTTTTAGCGGGTTTATAGGCGAAAACTTAATTCTGATGCAGGATAATTGCTCGTCCGCACGTAGCGAGACAAGTTGAGCAATAATTTACTCAGGTCGAGATTCGCTCGATGGATTGGCCAGCACGTAGCCCAGACCTCAATCTGATATGGAAATCCTTGGAATAGGTAATTGTGGAAGTTCAGGGGTGGGTTAAACGGTGAGAAATATGGGAAAAGGTGTAGGTTTTTATATTTTACTGTCTCGACACACGCTGTTCTGTCTTAAGTATGAACTGAAATAAATAAATAACCAGTTTACCTTTCAGTTGAACGCACCTATAAATATTTGACAGGCAAGCGACAAATAGAACACAATGAACAGTTAGTATGGAAAAATTCAATCGTCATTTTTGTATCTCTCACCTTTTCAACATTTAAAAAATACCATAATTAGCCAAATTGTCCCAGCCGTTCTCGAGTTTTAGCGAGAATTGCAAATCATTTTATCTTTCTAGGAAGCTTGGACGGTAAGCTGAAGATTGACGGACATGACGAAACTATAAGGGTTCCGAGTCGTGTATTTATGGAACCCTAAAACGTTAGTTTGATTAATCACTTTCCTATTTAATGACCTAGTTTTGAATTTGTCTGCTTTTTACCCAGTATGCTCCGCGAAGCAGACGAAGGATTATTTCAGAAGTTGGACGTGAAATATTTCCCTCATAATCCTTCTAAAGCCTTTCACGATAAAATGAAAATTTTAAAGTTAAAGTAGGTATTATAATATATGAGCTAAAGTCGTTATTGTGTTCCATACTTTCACGTTCAGATTATAAACTTAATCTGAGACTTAGGTACATATTTTTATAGTGTTACGGACTTCCGTAACACTATAAAAATATGTACCTTAAATCATAGGGACTTCCCTATGATTTACGCTATTTTATGTAGCCGTACGAACCCTGCGTATCCGACTTGCACTTGGCCGGTTTTTAAAACCGAGAACCTCTATACTCGTATTTAAAGTAGAGTTTCATTTTACTTTTATTGCATTATAAGTGAAGCGACTTGCTATCATAAACTGACTTTGTGAAGTTTGGACCAATAAGGACGCGTTTGACACTAGTTTTACGTTTACGAGAATACCGGTTCGGCAGTTTAAGCGTATCGGGACTTGATTGTAATTGTATTATTGCAGGTTTTATTTAGCAGAATTGACCCTCAGGTCCATGTCATCGTAATGTTGCTTTATCATGCGATATAGGTAGATACAATATATTGCGTGCCAAATTGCAGCTCAATCGGAAATCGGGAAGTGGGTCAAATTTAACTTGCAAGATTTGCCTGCACACAAACGGACATGTGAAACTAAATAAATGGTCTTAAAGTATATGTTTTTAAATTTAAATCCTACGTAAGATCCTACCTACCCATATCGAGAAGTGCTTTTAACACAATTGGACTGAGATTCCAGCCCCGCCAGATTCCACTTATATTCTTACTGATAAAGTGTATGTCAAATTGTAGTATTTGTTATGTACAAAGAACGTTTGTATACCCACCAGATTGTGCGGTGAGAATTGTCTCAGGCATAGGGCGCCAAAGGTACAAAAAATTGTACTAACTTTTTGTATTATATTGTATTAATTATTAATTAAAAGCGCTAATTCAACTCTATTGTATTGGCGCAGAGTTCTATTTTCAGTGCTCTGAATTTTCACCGGCGTTCCGGATTCTGGAGCATAATAAAGTCCCAGCCCGAACGACCACGGAGCTGATAAAGAATACGAAGCTCTGTTTAGCATTAAAATAAAATTGTATATGTTTGTGATTTTGTATTTGGTTTAGTGGAAACACCCAAATGTTTGCTCCGCTTAATTCCGCTTAACTTCCGCTGTTCAATCTGAGGTTATTATTATGAACAATTTGACATATTCTGAAAACGCATTTAATTAGACGTCATCCAAAAGCTCGCCTAAACAAGGAACACTATTGTATACAAAACATAATATTTACTGTCTCAACTCTCAATTGATGTGTTGACCTTTGGGCGTTGGTAAATTGTCCTTGATATCTGAGCCCGCTTATTATTTTAAATTCCCTCACCACATAATTGCGTTGCCAGCAACTCTCCAGTGTCAAATGACACGCCACAAGTCAATTGGCACATCGGCTGCGGGAGTCACGGATTGCCAGAGTTTGTAGCTCCAATTATTGCGCATCAATTTTTAGCAAACAGTAAGTATGTTTATGATTGTAGGATGATTTTGCACAGTAAAAATATAGCTAAATCACTGTGGTTTAGAACTAACCTAACCTACACAATATTCACTGATAAATTATAATAGTAGATAGGTATTAAGTAGGTGTAGTAGCTTAAATAGTTACGCCGCGAGCCGTATGTAAATGCAAGTCTTTCCAGCGAAACTTAAATTTCCAACTTTACTGGTTTTGACTTTAGAGTAAGTCTTATATTGTCTTAAGCCCTAATTTATATTGAGTCATCAGGATTTGAACAACTTAGAATATTCCAGATAACATGTTGCTTTAGACCTAACACAATCGATGTACTTTACGTAAAAGTAATAGGATACCCAATAGAGGATGAGTAGAATAATATCGAAATATTTTACAACAATGCCTGTGGATCGCGTTTGGGCTTTTAAGGTATCTTCTATTCAATTGAATTAAACATAATCAACAATCCTACTAGCAGTCCCGACCATAGACTTATATATTATAATATGTATATAGACGAGGCATTTTGAGGCAAAAATGTCCCCATTTAAATGGCCCTACTTTTGTGGTTATTTGGGGTCATTTTGACATTTGATAAAATGAAGATTGCTGACATATTTTGAGGTAGCTATGGTCAAATCAAGATGGCGTAACTTTTTCTTGTATGAAGATTTTTTCTGTCAACTGTACGTCATACTTATAGTGCAAGATCCAGTATAAGTAATAATAGGTCTTTACCTATGAAATTTCCATTCTGCAGTTCTGGCTATTTCAAATCAAAATAATTTTTGTTTGGCTAAGAATTCTAATTTCAAATTAATTTTATTTTAAAAACATGGAATTCCTATTCCGAAAGTAGTCATTTGTTTATTGATTAGTGTTACATTTGAATTGCATTTCAATCTTTTTCGTCATCATGGATACGTTAAAAATTCGAGTAATTATGGAATATGAATACCGTCGTGGCAGCAACGCGGCACAAGCGGCACGCAATATCAACGTTTACGGAGCTAACACTACAAACCAACGCACCACCTGTTATTGGTTTCCTCGCTTCCGTTCTGGAAATTTCGACCTGAAAAATGACGAATTAAAGGCGATTGCGGAAGCTGATGATACACAATCTACGGCTGAATTAGCAGCAGCTTTCGACGTTAGCGTTAAAATCCATCCTGGGATCCTGGTTCAGCACCTAACCAATGCCCTAAACGAAAACTTACCCCTAGAAAAGTGATGGTCACTGTTTGGTGGTCTAGCGCCGGTGGATTCATCACAGCTTCTTACCAAACGGGGTGAGCATTACTGCAGATGTGTACTGTGAAGAACTGAACACAACGATGGAGAAGCTGGCACATCTCCAACCAGCATTGGTCAATCGCTCGTCTCCGCTGCTCCTGCACGACAACGCGCGACCTCATACTGCACAGCAGACGGTCTCCAAGTTGCAAGAACTGGGGTTGGAAGCTCTCCGTCATCCGCCCTACTCACCAGACCTTGTGCCTACATACTACTATTTTTTCCAGAATTTGGATAACTTCTTGGCGGGAAAAAAATTCAATACCCGAGAGGCAGTACAAAATTCTTTTGAAGAATTTGTTGCCTCCCGTCCAGCTGATTTCGTTAAGAAGGGCATCAATAAACTGCCACTGCGTTGGCAAAGATGCATTGATTGCATGGGTGATTACTTCGATTAATACAAATAAAAAATACATGAAATTTTTTTTCATACAAAACGGCAATTTCTTAGGTAAAGACCTAATATATACCCCCATTGATATTTATTAGTGATAAGAAATAAATGAAAGATAATATTCACATTGACATATTGCAAATAGGTTGCCTAGTAAAATTGCGCCCTAAGGGCCGATTCACACCGAAATGTCGGCGTAGCGGCGAGCAGCATAACTGTCATATACTTAATTTTAAACTGTATTTTCATTACAATAAAACACAGTTTCGCTTGAGACAACCGCCGCCGCTCACACCGCTCACATGGCCGCTACGGTCGCTAGCGGCCTTCAGCGGCCATGTGTTTTATAGTAATCAAGATAAAGTTTTAAATTAAGTATATGACAGTTATGCTGCTCGCCGCTCGGCTGAAATTTTTGGTGTGCATCGGCCCTTAGGGCGCAATTTTACTAGGCAACCTATTTGCAATGTGTCAATGTGAATATTATCTCTCATTTACTTCTTATCACTAATAAATTAAAAAGGGCGCAATTTAACTGGGCAACCTATTTGTAATGTGTCAATATTATTTATCATTTATTTCTTATCGCTAATAAATAACAGACAATAAAATAAAAATCTCAAAAAAAAAAAACACAAAGCGTGCTATTTTGTGTTTTTTCCAAAACTCCCCAGGAAGACTCTACCATTTTACTGAATCGAATGACTTGATTCACTGACTGAACTTAGAAAACGGTGTTGCAAACATATTATATAAAAATTCTTTTTCCTGCCTTTTCAACTTGACACCGGCAATCTATAATATAAAAATGAATCGCTAAATGTGTTGGTAAGCGCATAACTCAATAAATAACGCCTGGACCAATTTCGCCAATTCTTTTTTTAAAATGTTCGTTGAAGTTCAAGGATGGTTTTTACGGCGAGAAAAATTCTAATAATTGCCGGAAAACCCCTAAAAACAGCCCTTTTCTTTTTCCCATACAAACGATTTCTAACTAAAACGTAGAGTCAATTTGAGCTTTATCGTTATTGCATAAAGTTCATATATTACAAACACTCACTGTTGTCTAAGCAATGCTACATTCCTAACGTCAATGAGTCAATTTGCACTTTATTACCGCTGTACAAAGTTCAAATTCAATCATATCTATCAAAACAGTGTGCGTGTTTGCGTTGGAGCACAGAATACATCGTTGGAGGATTTAATGTCGCGCTCCGAAACTTTTTGGTCGGCTTCGCGATATTATTTCTTTTGTTTTAAAATGCATCAGTTTTCACGTCATTACATCAGTTAAACACAAACCGCGTTACCAAAAGTGTTTTATTATTTTAATATCCCTATTTTACATACATAAAACATTGGTACGGCTTAAAGGATTTGACTCCAAGTCATATCAAATTTAAAACAAGCACAAAAATTTAGGGTTAGTACCACAGTTTTATTTTGTTAGTTAGAATATATTATGTACATAAAGTTTCAATATAAGGAGTATTTACAGAACAGATTTAAGTCACTAGGGCGAGTAATTGTAGAAGGGAGGGAATCATATAATGAGGATTGTTTTTTTGGACAGTGAAAAAAAAGTTCCGCTGTCAAGTGTCAAATCAAGTCACTTTTGTTTTGACTTTTATCTTTGGTATTGAGTGCTATTACATAATAAATTATATATACAAAATAATAAAATATTCTCATGGTACTTTAGGGATTAAGGTATAAATGCGTACTGATAAATTTTGTGCTGTAGGCCAAGCAGGAACAATTGATAACCACGTAGTCGTGTCTATATACAGATATATACAGATAAATAAAATTTAAGTGTCTGTTTCTAATTTAAAATAAACATATTTTCACTTAATGCATATTATGAAAGTATATTCGGTACCTACTTACAATAAAATATCAATTTTTAAAATTTTTGTCTGTCCGTTTGTCTGTTTATTTGTCTGTCAGTTTGTTCCGGTTAACCTCTGAAACGGCTGGACCTATTTTCACGGGGCTTTCATGGGCAGATAGCTGATGTTATAAGGTCTAACAAAGGCTACTTTTATTTAAGGGTTCCGTTTAAAAAATGGGATTCCGTTTCCGTTAGTTCTATGCAAACGAAGTTGCGGGCATCGGCTAGTTATTTAATATATATTGGCAGTATATATATTAAACCATTGCCGGTGTTATATTGGTATATTAGCAAATTAAAAAATTTACACTACTAATTACTACATATAGTTTTGTTCTATTAACGAACTAAGTTGTGAGTGTATGAAACTTACACAGAAGTTTAGCGGAGAATTTGGAGTCGCACATCTTCTGTTCCACAATCAGCCGTTCCACTTCTTCGGTGATTGACTTGTCAGCGGCAGGGACGGATCGCAGCCACCCAAGTACTTTCGCCGTTTCCTGAGGGGGCGGGGGGGGGGGGGGGTATTAACAAAAAAGCGCTTTAAAATTACTACTATAGGACTTTGTCGAAGTACACGTATCCATGTAAAGTTTCATCTTTTTTGTATGAACCGTTGGACGGTAAGCCAAAGGCGGAAGGACAGACATACATGACGATACTATAAGGGTTCCGAAGCCTGAACTACGGAACCCTAAAATGATGAATACAAGGCTTTTCTAATGTCGTTAAAACGCTGTCGAAACATAATATCGTTTATTGTACAATAATTATTAAGTACCTGGGTAACCGAGGTTAGCTCGGAGTTCTGATAAATTAAAAAAAAAAAAGGAATCACAAAAATATTTCTCTGCCAGGATTCGAACCCACCACATTCTGAATTTTCGAACAAAGCAAAAATTATACTTAAGTACCTACGCATACCAAGCTGCCAATCGGACTGATAGGATAGAGTCGAAATTATAGATATATTGTTGCACGGCGAAAGAATAAACATATATAAGTTAAAAAAGTTTCCCAGTGACAAGACCAAGCTAGATCGAGGTTCCTCCCCCAAACTCCCTGCATACAAACCCATCATGGTAATAATTGTAGCCCTTGCCGAGAAACCGATTACATAAATATAAAAGATTGTGTCGTTTAAAGTATAAGATGATGGGAAAATTGTTGACGTTGATATTTCTTTGAAAATGTAAGTCTATGTAAGTGTAAAAATACATTTAGCTAGAAGCAAACCTCAGTGCGACCGCATTTGATGAGATAGGATGGTGTTTCGGGTAGTCTGAGTAGAATACAGAAGTGTATGAGCGGGATGGCCAGTAAAATCCACAGCACTGTTTTAAACTGTAGTAAATCCCCCAGTATAAACACGAGAAGATTACCCATTGTCTGAAAAGGAAAAAATCTTGTTTAACATTTTTTGTCAGTAAAATATTGTCAGTTTTTTATATCTATGGACGCTTTATACCGTACCACGTCAATCTGGCTCCGTGCTAAGTATTCGAAGAACTTGTGTTACGGGGACAAGACAACGGGAAAGTATATTTAATACTTTTATATTATACATATATTCAAGATTTTTACTATATTATACACATATTAATTAATCCATGACCCAGGAACACAGAAAAACTTTTCGTGCCTTCGACGGGATTCGAACCCGCGCGCTAAACCACTGAGCCATAGAGGTCGTCTTGTTGGATTATCAGATGGAGATCTGTGAAGATCTATGGCTTAAGGTCACCACAATATAAAAAAAGTGTGTTCCTTTAAAGATTAAGCCTAGATAGAAAACTTATGGAGGTATGTTCCTTTTGCCCCATCTTAATTATACAAAAGGCAAGTACCTAACCCCCGATAAATTTGCCAAGAAGTGAGTGATCTGATTATGATTTATAGCCAAGAATGCTCTCGATGGTGTCAGCGTTGAAACAAAAAATTAACTAGATCATAAATCGGTTCATCCGGTTGGGAGCTACGATGCCACGGACAGACATACAAATGGAGTGTGTCTGTACACACACAAATGGAGAGACACGTGAAACTTGTAACTCTCTTCTGTTTTCGTTGGAGGCTAAAAAAGTATATACTTATACAATAATTATTATCATTCATTCAAATTTTGAACTAAACTTTACAAACAGACGAGCGATATGGAGCGATTAATTAATGATGCAGAACCCCAATTACTTATACTGGCCAGTATATCTGGCTAGCCTGGTGGACTCTGGAGTCAATGCTCGGGAGGCCAATTACAAGTAGGTAAGCGTTTCCATTTTGAATTATGTTATTCGATTCGTAGAATGTCCCTTGTTACGGAGAGTGTTAATGTGATACGAGATTCTCTGGTCAATTTTACTCATAGGATGTGTAATGCTGAATTCGTTACGGTTTTTAATATTGCTACAAAAATAAAATACATAGTTTGTGATGTCCATCTATTAAGTACCTACGGCCTAATAGGTAGGGTAACTGTTAAGTCTACCCATCGTTTTCAAAGTAGACACCTAATTACGGGATTTACCAATCTAAATTCCTTTTGACGTGAAACGTCTTTAAAATCGCGCCGAAACATACGGGTACCAGGTTTAAAAACTGGACCGTAGCGAAAAGGTCTATATCATCGTACCTTAATAATTAAAAAACTATTAGTCTTAGAAACAAAAATGTGGTGTAAATATTTCACTTATATAGTCAGCTCGCTGTTATGACATTGAGTTCGTGTCGGGGTCAAGCGGGGCGGCGGGGGAGGGATACTGCGATAACTGTGCGAAACCGGCGCTCACGCTTGTTTCTATTCAGTGTAACTCGTGACTCCGACTTTATAGCGTGGTGATTCTTTCGTGTGTTTGTCAAGTTTATTTGAACCGATTGATTTATACAAAAAAACAGCGTCCATCTTGTTTTCATTTCAATCTTTTACTTTAAAAGCGATTCGCTAACATAGACGTTTCACGTTAAAACCAACGGCCGTGTGCCCCGACACAGCCCCACCCGCTTTTTTTTTACTGTTAAAAAAACTCTTGTCCACTTTTTTAATGAGAAGTAATTAGAGTAGAAATATTATTTAAATGAAATGAAATAAATCCCTTTATTGAGAAACAGCGACATCAGATCTTATCAAAAGCTAAATTTGTAGAACAATTCACAGACTTTCGTGGCCATACTGTAATCCAGTATCACTAACTCCTATCTAAACCTGAGGTAAAGTATCTACCAATAATATTTGGGTCCGAAATGGAGTAACTATAATACAATGATATACTTTAATAAGTAAAGTAAGTTTTTCAGAGAAGTCTCGTTTACAAAATATTAGCTGCATAATAAGATGGAAATTCCTAAAACTTGGGCGTAATAAAGGTCTGAAACCTACATACTCAAAAATATCGAACTCGCAAATTATACATTCGACATCTATCCTTCAAAAGTCGAGTAAAAAATGGGTCGGACAAAATACTTTGCCCTACAAAACGTCCGTAATGGGCGGAGTCCGTAATTCAAATCTGTTATTAGAATATTAGTCACGTATAAGGACAATAAAAATAATTATATTTGTATCCCATTTTTCATGCAGATCTAATTAAGTAAGAATATAATATCTTCTCGTATAAATCTATTGTCTATTAGGGATATTCTCAACAACATTGTACGTATCGACTGTTGCGGAACTCTGTATTGTAATATTTACTATGTTTAGATACTGCACACAGCACGTTGCACGTACCTACATAATATTATTCGAGTACGAACGTGATAGTGATCTAATGTTTGCAAAATGTTCACTAATCAAGTTAATAACAATGTTTGTATTGGAATTTTAAACTTTAAGTACTTACTTAACTTTAAGTAGTTACTTAAACTTTAAGTAGTTACTTAAAGTACTACTTAGTTATAATTTATTCAACTTTATAAGGCTGTATTTTTCAATGCTGGAAATCTCTAAGGGTCATAGGTTTTTTTTTGCTGCGTAGACAACGCAATGTTTTCAAGCTACGTAATAAAAATATTTAAACACCCATTTCAAGCGGCAAATAGCCGCTAAATGGCTGTGAAATAAAGAAAGGTTTTTGACGTGAAACGTCTTTAAAATCGCGCCGAAACATACGGGTACCAGGTTTAAAAACTGGACCGTAACGAAAAGGTCTATATCATCGTACCTTAATAATTAAAAAACTATTAGTCTTAGAAACAAAAATGTGGTGTAAATATTTCACATATATAGTCAGCTCGCTGTTATGACATTGAGTTCGTGTCGGGGTCAAGCGGGGCGGCGGGGGAGGGATACTGCGATAACTGTGCGAAACCGGCGCTCACGCTTGTTTCTATTCAGTGTAACTCGTGACTCCGACTTTATAGCGTGGTGATTCTTTCGTGTGTTTGTCAAGTTTATTTGAACCGATTGATTTATACAAAAAAACAGCGTCCATCTTGTTTTCATTTCAATCTTTTACTTTAAAAGCGATTCGCTAACATAGACGTTTCACGTTAAAACCAACGGCCGTGTGCCCCGACACAGCCCCACCCGCTTTTTTGTACTCAGAAAAGATTGAGTTGTCAGGGCCTTTAGTCAAGATGCATTCGATTATTTCGACGGCGAAGTTCGAAATCAAAAATGTATGGACGTTGCTTGTGTCATGCGACGTCAAATCATATACATTTTGTTTTCGAACTTCACCGTCGAAATTATCGAATGCATCTTGACTTAAGGCTCTGTACCTACTGCATTTTATATAACGCCTCAGTATATAAAGTAGGGTTGCCTTCTCTTTAATTTGGCAACCCGGACAGGACGTGTGAAAAACGATCGAGCGAAGCGAGCGTTATATTTATTGATTATTATTATTGAAGATAAAATTTGTCCACTTCCACTCCATGTCCGTCCGTCCATGTCCACTTTAGAAATTCTTTATATTTTCCGCAAATCAATGAAGTCCGGCCCGGACGCTCCCCGGGTGTCCCCTCGCCCACTAAACTAGGACAAATATTTGGGGTTCTTTGGGCCCTCTAAACTACGACAAAACTATATAACAGGTTTAAAGATAATAGGTATAATATGGGTTTGCTAAGAACGTGATAAAACTTTCCACCAATAATACTTATATTTTGAGAATTTAAACCGATGCTGTTAGCCGTTGACTCGAATGGAGGGTCGATGAATACGGTTAAAACACACAACATCACGAGGTTTTTGAAAAAATTAAACCATGACAAGTTTTAGCTTTTCCTGTGTAAAAGCCAATATTTATTTTCCGTTTGTTTTTATTTCGCGCGCCGACAGTGCGTGAAATGCGTTTGACGTTATCAGGCAGCTACAAAACTTTATTTTGCAACAAAACGCTACAAAACGATTTTCGTAGAACTACAATCTATCTCATGGGAAAAGGACATTTTACGATTATATACAAAATATTAGTAATAGTAAAATAGTAAGGTCCGATATTAACCTTCGGAATGATAGCAGGGTGTGCCAACTGCCAACAGCCCACTAGGTCATAAAAGGTGCTGTAACGTTTCATGTGTTTAATCAGGGTAGTTATGTTTTTGTATTAGCCTATCTAATAATACCTAGATAATTAGAAGAATATATACCACTTATTTGCAAACGGTCTAAGATTTTGTTATATTTACTTTACTGGTGTTGCCGCACACCCCACTATTCTTTCACGTTTGTGTTGTATTCCGAAGGGCCGATTAAAATAGAAGTATTTCTGTTGATAGCAAGGCTTATTAATAGTTATATTGACATATCTTTAGAATACCTAGGATTCAAAGCACATTTTTAAAGAATAGATAATTACTAATTACATTAGCTGAAACAAAAATGAATTGTCCTTTTTGTATGGTTTTACGTACGAGACCAATAAAAAATTGTGACCGTATGTGGGCAATTTTATTTTTATAATTTACTAGCTGGTGCCCGCGGCTCCGCCCGCGTAAATATATCCCACGGGAAAACTGTACTTTTTCGGGATAAAAAGTAGCCTATACTTTAATCCAGAGCCTAAACTACTGAGATGCCAAATTTTATCGAAATCCGTTCAGAAGTTTGCGTGAAAGAGTAACAAACATCCATCCATCCTCACAAACTTTCACATTTATAATATTAGTAGGAGTAGGATTATATTGAATAGTGACTTGGCAATGAGAACTTTAATATATTAACATTATGGTTACTAGTAGCTTAAAGCCAGTGCTAACATCTTATTACCTGCAGTCATTCTGTTATTAATTATGATTGTGTTAACGATTTTCATTTCATTCATCATTAGAAAACTTAACCATACCTATGTAAAGTTTTCAAAATTTTCTTTAAAACAATCTTCGAAATGAACATACGGTTAACCCGCATTGTACCACTATTGAATCCTTATTGGCATAGTGATAACATTGAAATGCTTTTCCAGGTTTGACAGACTTGCATGGGTCTAATCTATATATATATTATCTATCTTATTAATATTAAAATATGAATACTGGTACTGGACATTTATCTCTTTCAGTAATCATTGTCAAGTCACTATTTAATATAATAAATGATAAGAATAAAATTTTCCACATACAGTTACAATTTTTTTATGAGTAACTAATTAAAGGGACTATCTTGAATTTCACTTGGTCTCTACGATATCTCATAACTTTTTGCAAAGAAAAAACTTGGCTTTTTTCATTTAGGTAATGTTTTTGTGGGATCTTCATTTCTTTTTGGAGGTAACCCGAAGACCAAGGAATTTGGGGTTTTACAGACCGTGAACCCACTTATAATTTCTTACTTACGTAATTGTTTACTATCAGGCGGTCCATTTGCTTGTTTCTAGATGTATTCCATAAATAAAATCCCACCGTCAGGCCTACAATTTCTTTGACCAGGTTAGGGTTTGGAGATAAAACAAAACAAAAACTAAACGCACTTGTAACTCCTCTGGTGTTGCAGATGTATAAGTGTGCAAACGGATCATCTTATGGTAAGAAATTACTACAACTTCATACTATCAGACGATCCGTTTGCTCGTTTCTAGATCTATTCCATAATTAAAGCGATTACCGCCGATCATAGACATCTGCATGTCCAGAAGAGTTACAAGTGCGTTCCCGATCTTTAAAACCACCAACCTCTGATGGTAAGAAATTATAACAATTATTATAACCTCCAGGCGAACGGTTTGCTAGTTTTTAAATTAATTAGTAAGAACTTATTACGATTTCATACTAACAGGCGATCTGATTGCTCGTGTCCAGATCTATTCCATAGTTAAAACGTTTACCGCCACTCATGGATATCCACAACACCAGAAGAGTTACAAGTGCAATTGCGAGCATTGCATGAGGAAGTAATTAATACCTGTGTCCCACTTTGGGACACCGATATCTTCCTCATGCTGTGAGATACAACGCAAGTGCTATTTCCTATCGATTTTCTATGAAGCCGTCTCATTTATCCGGTCAAGTGGGTCCATTCGTCCCGAAGCATCTACTGTAACCTAAAAGAACTCACCACTTCTCAATTTATGAGATTTTGTTATATAAATAAGGATTACAAAGTTATTAGTAAACTTGTATTCATACATATTATTCCTGTGAATACGTTAAATAAAAATTCTAAAATCATTATTTTTTATATTTTCCCTTTATATGTAGCTAATAACCTAGCCTGACAGCAAATTTGAAATGTCTAAGGCTACTAGAAGTATGCTTTTAATTTTGCTTAATCTGCCTACCTCCATATAGATAGTATAATACCTATCTATCCATATCTTTCAAAATCGCGTTCTTTGCCCCTTAATATCTCCTAATCTATGCACTCGATTTTTGTGAAATTTAAAATATTAGCTTGTGTTATTAACGACTTCTCTTCAACAAAAAATCAGACCGCTAGATTTGTTACAATCGAAAATATGGGGGCACGAAAAAGTCGCGAAATGCTTCGAAAAAAGATAGATACGGCCGCTTAATACTTGAAAATTAGGAATGTTCTAAAAATGAACCAGATACTTTCTGGGAGTGAACCCCCGTTAAAAAAAAGAAACAAGCATGGTGCGCCATATATCAAAGGAAAATTGTATTTTTACCCACGACGGAACGGAGCAGGTGTACATACGTTTGGGGTGAGAGATTGTGTGTTTATGTGTTTGTAAGTGCGCACGAATGTTACCATTTATCTCCAAAAGAATTAGACTGAATTTGATGCGGTTTTCAGAGATGGCTTTGGAATTGTTTGGCGAATGTTCCTAGATAGGTTTTATGATGATAACTCGCCAGGGGGCGCCGTTGTTGCCATTTATTTTTTATTTGTTTTCAATGCCATTTGCCTGTGTACCCTGATCATCGTAAATTATTTTCTTCATACTGCATTAAATCGTTGATAAATATACATTTACTTTAATTAGTTTTTAAATCTGTAATTTTTATGTACCTAATGTAAACCAATTTATTGAAATAAAAATATTTTACGTTATTTTTTATCGACAAATGCCTTGAGATAGAATTATATAACTTGAATAAATATAAGGAAAGTTAAAGTTTTGCGTAAAAAAATAATTTTTTCCTTAAAATAATGAGTGGGCGTTTTGGCACGCCCCAAGTATCTATTCGTGTACGAAGAAAAAGCATATCCTTCCGAAGGTAAGTTACATCGAACTTGAATATCGAACTATCACCACAGATTACTAAATAGTTGGTATGTTATGCTATCACCTAAGTATTTTACCAGGTTGTGATAATGTATGAATAAGTAAAAATACCTGTGAGAATATGACGAAGGTGCCGGTCATGCCGCGGATGCTGTCCTCGCTTATCTCCTTGACGTACAGCGGGCAGACCACAAACCCGCCGCCCGAGCCGAAGCCGATCAGCGCCCGGGCTACGATCAGCGCGATAGGGTGCGCGCTGATCAGTTTCACTGCCCAGCCTAGCTGGAAACCGACGAAAATACGAAGAGATAATAAATAATTTTGCGACTTTTGATAATAATTTTCCTCCACATAAACTTTAACTGTGCTACATTTCATACTCCTCTAGCTCCGTTAGCAAAATTCTCGTAAAACTACTTAAAGTTTTTGCACGTACTTATATTTAAGATTTGTTAATTAATGGTGGTACGTTGCAGCACACTTAAATATTAATTATCTACACAATATATTGAAACCATAACTTAGTAATATATTATAATATATATTATTTGCCATAACTGTGATGGAAAGGATCATAATATATAATCTATCTTAACGACATGCCATAGATCATAAAAAGGGATGGAGCTGCAATTTAAGGGAGTGTCAATATTTCATAGGTGCTCCCATAATATGTCTTCTATCTATATGCCGTGTTCACTAAACATCCTAACATATGATTGAAGTATTTGTCAATATTTTTTTACGCGAATATCAGCTCCGTGCAAATATAGCGAAGTGACTTGGTGTAAAAGCGTCTATCATTTGTAAAAATAATTTTTCGATCAGGATTCAGAGGTCCTTCAAATTTAGTATGCTCACTTAACCTTATTTTCACGACCATGTGTTTACCATGGCTTATATTTATTTTCGCCTATTTACGCGATTGCTTAGCTTGCAATTTTCCAGCGTACTGTAACTAAATGTAAAAAACAGATAAATGATTGGTCTCGGCGCTAGACTAGATACCGCTTTCATACTTGAAAAATGCGGCAGCAAATAGGATGCCGAAGTCGGGATGCCTGAGCCCGTTACATTGAAATCTTCGTGTCAGATGTACATACCGAATTCACGCACACAAGAAATTGTCTTTGTTGATATTATAAATCCACACTACAATAACGAGTTGCCGCTAGGGCATGCATATGGGGATCTCGGAATCTCGTAATATCGGAATCTCGTAATATCGGAATCAGGTATTTTTTTTAATATCGGAAATTGAGTGAGCCAATATCGTAATATCGGAATCAGGTATTTTTATTTCAGTTTTTTAATGACACTTTTAATCACGATTACTGTTAATGCAATTATACTATACTCGTGAGCCTAAAGCTGCGGAGCACCCAATCGAGCCCTTAATACCCAAAACACAAATCGTTAATGTCTCTCACTCTTATTTTTTTTGACAGTTCTTTAATAATAATTGTAAGAAGTTTTATTAATATTAATAATATTATTAATAATACAAATACTACTTTTTTCTTGCATTTAATTTTGTGACTTTTTTACTAATTTAAAAACGTTGATTTCAAATGTTCGTGCGAATTAATAAAAAGGTATTTTTCTTAGAATCGAAGGCAGGTCATATTCGAGCCCTGACGTCATTGCGACCCAAGATTTATGCTGCCCATAAACTGAACGATATGACTGGGGTTGGTGCTGGGAATTACCTCTGTGAGGCAGAGTATTCGTGCTGCCCAAGGTACCTGTTTCTATTACGTTGAAGTGCTGGACAGTCGAGGTAAAGGTCGCAGAATCTGCAAGTCGTTGTATCACTAATGCCTATTTTGTTTCGTTAAGATTCGTTGTTAAAGCCTGGATTGAACTCGTTGGAATTCTCAATCTCTGGAATTGCAGCCCATTTCTTTATACTTAGGCTGTCGCCTCATTCCTTGAGTGGTCTCTTGGTAGTGCTGGGATATATTTTATAGACCGGTTCTGGGTCGGACTTCCGGCCCCAGCCTAGCCAGCCCATCCGCGGTTTCATTGCCGGGGATGTTGTTGTTGGCCTGGAACACATACCAGACGGTCCGTTGTCACGTCCTAGCGTGTTTAAAGTCTCAACACAGTCCAAAACTAATTTAGATGAAATTAATAATCTCAAAGCATCCTAAATCTATCCTATCCTTTTTTATGGACTAGGGCCATCTTTAGGCTCTCTGGTAAACAATCAATAATAGAGAAGATCTCAACCTGTTGCAAATTCTCCTAAACAAGCATATTTATTTGCCTGTAGGTGGCATGCCTCTGAAGAATCCAGCGCCCGCCCAGTTATTTTTCCTAGAACCGTCCGTGAACCAGATTATTTCTTTATATAAAATATAAAAATATTTATTGATTTCTCCGACACTTTAGAAAATATAAATTTAACATCAAGATGTATAAAACTAACATATAACTAACATAACTGGTGCCCTAAGTAGGTTGCCCTGAGTGAAGGGATTGGGTGAACATTAATTGGGATCTTTCCCAGACCCCTAGACGGTATGAAAACCTTCGAGAAACTGTACCAGGTTTTCATATTATAATCTAGTACTTAATATATTAGGCCCTTACATAAGAAATTGGCGTTTTGTCGTACTGGTTACTTTGATCTCAAATATATCTTCTTTGGTTAGGAATTCCAATTTCAAATTTATACCGCTATTTACTCATGCATTTGCGTTTCGAAAACCGTAATAATTTTTTTAATTTAGGTTTAAATTAATTTATAATTTTTTTATTACTTGTGAAATGTGAAAAAATTGTGCGTGATATGAGTTTTTTTATTTTTCCTATGATCTTGAAGCTAATTTCAAAATAATAAGTAAATATTATTTCTTTTTTATTTATGACCTGTGTAATTGTAAAGTGTGTAAATGTGAAATATTAATTACATATATTAATTTTGAAATCTTAGTTACAAAAATTAGTTAATTTTTATAATGATTTGATTTTTAAATTTGTGTTTAATCATAGGCAATCTATTTTATGACACATATTGGCTTTGTAAATGTTTTGCTCAATTCCGATATTAATATCAGAATTCCGATATTGGCATACAATATCGAAACTATATCGGAATTGTAAGCCGTCAGATATTGCATGCCCTACTTGCCGCATTCACAGAGTTGTTGTTGTTAAATAGCGCGGTATCTTGTCGAGCCCGAGACCTATCATTTATCTATGCGTAAAAATAAAAGAATTACCGAAATAGGCAATGATGCGCAGAGCAGAGCGTTTTTCCGCCCAAACTTGTCAGCGGCCACTCCAAAGACGAACACTGCTATTGGCGCGAATATAAACATGATGGACGCCATCCAGGACACGTCTTCTTCGGAAAGAGGAGTGTCAGAGGGAGAAGAGTCCCCCATGAGGAGGACTTTGTTTGGAGAAACCCACCCCATGGCCGTCCCGTAGGCGAGTATCGGCATGCATACTGAAAAAAAAGGTCTTTTAAAAATAAAAATTGTGGGCCTTAAGTGCTGTGAGTGCGTTTCATATTATTTTTTAAGAATAAATGAAAACATTGTTTAAACAAAAATTTCGACCGTTCCTCGAAATGACATAAGGTTACTGAAAACAACCCTGAGGCTCTGAAATCCATGAAGAACGAAGTACATCTACTTCGTTCTTAATGGATAGAATTATACTTATGATTATAATGATTATAGAACCTATTCTTTACCTACTAATCCATAAAGAACGAAGTATATCTACTTCAGATGATCTATGGAATTCAGAGCCTCAGGGTTGTTTTCAGTAGCTATATCTTATAAAAACGAAATATAAAGAAACCTATGTTAAAAGATAACAAAGATGTTGACTTATTCATAGAACGAATATCTAAAACAATCGTCGAAACAATTAGTTCAATAAAATGTATAGGCCAAGAACTATGAATTATAATTGAACTGCCACCTTGAGTAGGTGAAGTCCTATATATTTTCAATTTACCTACTTAATGACAAGGAAGATACTATTTTTGCTCGAAGGTTAATTGTATTCGACCAATTGACACTAGTTTACAATCAGGGCTTTTGTGAAAAAAGTACGCACGCTACGCGGTTTTAACAATACCTACTAGAGGTTACACTTTGGTCGAAATTCGCCTATCATATATAATTTTATAATATTATATATACTACGTAATAAAATTAATAACACTTTATTTACTAATACCACTTATAGTTTACAAAAAAAAAAACATATTCCGAACCTTGTCATGTGACAAACTAAAGAACAGTGGGCGTTTAAAGTATATCTGCCAAAAGTTAGTTCAGGCGAAAAACATCAGTATTTTATTATAAAGAACCTGAGCTACATCTAAATACTAAATAGCTAGATCTCGGCATTTTAAATCCCGACCTAGTTTTAAGGCTTTCATAATATGAACATTGTCTCTTTAACGAATGTATCTTTGATAATACGATTTGTCATTTGAATATTCCATAGCTTCATGTTCTTCATGAAATCTTCAAAATATGTCAAGTAGTAATATACGACTGTGTTTCGTTTTAAGTTAAAATTATAACATAGCATTATAGCACAGATCAGAAAATATATAATATACTTACGAACAGAGAATCAGATTTTATAGAACGGTCCAAATCGATGCAAATTTGAAAATTTTGACGTCCCCTTTAACGGCCCACATTTTTTCCACAAATT
This sequence comes from Phengaris arion, assembly GCA_963565745.1. Classification (NCBI taxonomy): domain Eukaryota; kingdom Metazoa; phylum Arthropoda; class Insecta; order Lepidoptera; family Lycaenidae; genus Phengaris; species Phengaris arion. Next base: position 18,476,985 of record OY751432.1, read on the forward strand.
CGTGGACACAGCGTATGCTTGTAGTAGTGCAATCAAATCGAAAGCTAGCTATGTAGCTGTAAATCTGTTCGTCATTCTTTAATCTGTGATTATAGTAAGAAATAATTTTATATACCGACGATACGACCTCTATGGCTCAGTGGCTCAGCGCGTTGGTGCTCAAACCGGGGGTCGCGGGTTCGAATCCCGCCGAAGGAACAAAAAGTTTTTCTGTGTTCCTGGGTCATGGATGTGTATTAAATATGTGTATAATATAATAAAAATCTTAAACATATGTAATAGTATAAAAGTATTAAATACTTCCCGTTTTATGGTACCTGTAACACAAGTTCTTCGGATACTTAGCACGGGGCCAGATTGACGTGGTGTGAAATGAAAAAAAATAAAAAATACCTTACTAGGGTTGTCAGATTTTTTTAGGCCATAAGGGACAACTGTTTATATAAGCCAAAAAATATGGGATTTCAGTTTTTTATATAAAAAAAACGAGCGAGTCTTACAGTAGTCGCATATGATGTCTATCGATCGTTGAGTTAACAACTGACTCGGACCACCTTTATATTAGTTTCGACGTCGCTGCTTCCGCGTCGGAGCTTGGCCGACCAAGTCCATCTGGCGGTGGCCCAAGGTGGTCCTTAAAGAGAATGACTAGGTAGTTTCTTGAAGAAGCTGCAATTGTCGCGTCTTGCTCTGCGCTGGGCGCTGCCTTCCACCGACGATGTCGACGAATGTGCAGAATGGCTTAAAAAGACGATGCACGGCGTCTGCGATGCCTCTATGCCATGCGTGGGGCCGTTCCAACCACGGCGCCAAACGTACTGGTGGCGTCCCGAGCTGCTCCATCTGCAGCAAGAATGTACGGCGACCCGTCGCAGCCACAAAAGGTATCGCAAACGGCGCACAAGAGGTCAACAAGAAGAGGAGGAACTGTACGCCGCGTACCGTACAGCCTGCCTCACCCTTCGCGACGCCATTCTGCAGGCGAAGTCTGACGCTTGGCAGGAGTGGCTGCAGACACTGAAAGAGGATCCGTGGGGAAAACCGTACAAGTGGGTGCGCCAAAAGCTGCGACTGGCTGTGCCTCCAATAACCCAGACCATCCAACCGGAGCTCCGAAACAGAGTCGTGTCGGCCCTATTTCCATCTGGGGCCGAGTAGTCGCCACTAATGACACCACGAACGGAGTCCGAGATCGTAGGAGAGGAGGAAGTGACGCCCATTACATCGGCTGAACTAGCGGTGGCGGTGCACAAGATGGGCCTAAAAAACACGGCCCCCGGCCTCGCCGGTGTGCCGGGTCGCGCTTGGGTCCTTGGGCAATGAAGTACATGGAGTCGCGGGCACTGGCCGCATTGACTAGCTGCCTGGTCCAGGGCCGAGTACCCTGACTATGGAAGACGGGAAAATTGGTGCTTCTGAGGAAGAATGGGCGACCTGAGGACCAACCATCCCCGTATCGCCCCATCGTCTTGCTGGACGAGCTGTGCAAGATGTTAGAGCGAGTTCTAGTGGGGCGTCTCGTGAAACATCTGGAGAGCGTCGGGCCAACCCTGAGTGACAATCAGTACGGTTTTCGCTCAGGCCAATACAATAGGGGCGGAGGAGGAAGTGTCTCGGGGCGGGGTAGTGATGGCTGTGTCGCTGGATATCTCCAACGCCTTCAACTCCCTGCCCTGGACAACTATTAAAGACGGATTACGACACTACGGCGTTCTGGGATACATGCGTAACACCATCTGCAGCTATCTCTCGGAACGCTCCGTTCAATTCCCGACTCAAGAAGGCTGGGAAGAAAAAGAGGTGGACTGTGGCGTTCCGCAGGGGTCGGCTCTTGGTTCGACCCTGTGGAACATCGGATTTGACCCAGTGCTTCGCGGTGCCAACCTTCGCGGAGTAGAGGTCATATGTTACGCTGACGACACATGTGTCGTCTGTCGTGGTAGGACCCATTGCGAGGTGGTAATACTCGCGACAGCGGCAGTCGCGCAGGTGGTCCGAAGGATCCGCGCGCTGGGCCTTACGGTGGCCTTACAAAAGTCCGAGGCCCTTTGTGTTGTGTGTTTTTGTGTTGTTGAAATATTTAGGAGTCATCCTCGATGGTCGGTGGTCTTTCAAGGAGCATTTCCGCCGGCTCTCCAAGAAGCCTATAATGAGACAGAACATACTGTTACAAAATTTACACCTCAATATCTTTCAGAAGGCAAAAATTACACCTGTTCTACAGTTGAAGATTAAAAAAAAAAGGACAAAATTGGTATTTGAAAATTCTATGAAGTCACATTTATACAATAAGCAAAAATTTGATAGAAAGAGGAAATATCTAGATTTGAAAATTAGTGATTTTGTATATATTGAAAATGGAAATAAACTTAAAGATCGGGCCTTTTGAGGTTTTGAAAAAGATATCTGACTCTATATACAGAGTAGACACTGGTCACAAGAAGTGTGAAGCAAAATTCTATCACATTACGAAGATGTTTCCAGCTCCTACAGCTGCAGCGGTCGGAGTTTGATCTGGTGGGGGAGATGTAACCTCATTGCTTCTCTTTGATATACTTTTTAGACTTGACAATGAATGTCAACTGTCAAGGGAATGAGACTTATATTTAATTTCTTATGAATAATTTGTTTGAAAATATAATTTAATTTGTGAAATATTAACATTAAATGTTGTTTCTTTAGTTGTAAAGCAACACATTATCTTTTATTTCCATATTGTTAAACAATATTATTATATGTACATACCTATATGTATAAGGACGAAGTTGTGTTAAAATTAATAATTTTACTATCAAAGGATTTATACAATTGTTGGTGCTGGTACCAGCTTCAAAACGAAGAAGATTGAGTAGATAAATAGTAAAATTTTAGCAGAATTTAAAAGGTATTAAGCTATTTCAACCATAAGAATTATTTCGTACTTTTTAGTGATTTTAAGACTGTTATTGCTTTACTTTGGAAGACTTTTTTAAAATACATTTTTTTTTCTTTTCAGTGATATTTTGTTATTATTAACTAGTACCTGGGAGACCGAGCTTTGTTCGGAGATTTAATAGGACGATAAAGAATCACAAAAAAAATATATCTGACCGGTTATCGAACCCGAGACCAATTCGTAAACAACACACAAATTACATTTCTACCCTACCATCCAGCTGAAGCTACATTTTATTGCGGCGAAATGTACGGTTCCCGCGAGATTTCCTTTTGCGCGCACGAAGTCGCGAGCAACGTCTCCTATAATATTTATATCATGTGTTTTCAATGTCGATTTGAAGCACTTATAAACAAAACACCTCCATGAAGTTAGTTGGAGCAAGAGGTCCCACAGTCACGATTTCTAAAATTAAATCTACTTAAAACGCCTAATGTTTAATCGGCCGGCGCCATGTCTCAGATTTGTTCATAGTTAGTGATCATCTTCTACGACGGCGGCACTGAAAATTTCGGGAATCAAGGAAGTGACACAACATTACTATTTAAAAATGTATTTATTGCTTTTCGAAGTATTCTCCGCGAAATTTGACACATTTTTCCATACGATGGAACCAATCATTGAAGCAACCATTCCATTCGGAAGTTGGGGTCTCCAAAATGGCCGTTTTGTACGCGTCCACAGCCTCTTCAGGTGATGAAAATCTCTGACCACTCAATTTATACTTTATTTTAGGGAAAGTATAGAAATCATTAGGGCTTAGGTCGGGGCTGTACTGCGGATGGTCTAATAATTCTATGATTTCTTGCTCTAAAAACTCTTTTGTTCTGTGCGCGGTGTGAGAACTCGCATTGTCGTGATGGAGGATGATGCGGCGGTTGCAGTTCTCTTTACGGAGTTCAGAAACGACCTGTGGCAAACAAATGTTAGCATACCATTCTGTATTAACCATTCTTTGTCCCTCAAGAGGAATAGTCGCAACATGGTCGGTTTTGGAGACAAACGTGGCCACCATTTTTTTTGCAACACGAACAATTTTTGTTGGCTTTCACTCATTTTCGAACACCCAAACTCGTGACTGGTTTTTTGTTTCGGGTTCGTACGTGTATATCCAGGATTCGTCACCTGATACGATGTTGTATACAGCATTTGAGGATCCTGCGTGGAATCTTTCGAGAGTTCTGACGCACCAAATAACGCGAGCCGCTTTTTGCTCTTCACAGGGCAAATGCGGTATCCATCGGGAAAACAACTTTTTACATCTAATTGTTCATGCAAGATTATTTGTATTTGACTCATGCCAATGTATAAAGTTGCCTGAATTTCGCGGTATGTCACATGTCGATCTTCCTCAATCAGCTTACGCACAGAATCAACGTTTTCTTGGGTGACTGCAGTTTTTGGACGACCTTGACGGGGATCATCACTGAGCTTGACACGTCCACGTTGAAATTCAGCAAACCAGCGATAAATTGTGGTTTTGAATGGGGCTTCATCACCAAATGCAGAAATCATCCGGTCAACGCACTGTTTTTGTGTTAAACCACTTCGAAAGTCATAATAAATCATCGCTCTAGAATTTTCTCGAGTCAATTCCATTTTCTCAACGACTAAACAAGTTTGACAAGACCTTGTGACAAGACTGAGAATCTTTTTTTTAAATAAATAAACGGTATTCGATTTTTAAAACCAAGGAGTTTTAAATTAAAAAGATTTTAATATGACAGGAACAGTGAAAATATTCCATTCCCGATACTTTTATTGCAGCCCTCGTATATTTAAAAAAAAACCCTTTTCTCTTGGTCATTCATTGCTGTTAGACCAATTTTCATAAATCTTTTTTGTGGTGTTTGTGTTGACAGAAAATGTTGCGGGGAAATTAATAATGTGTAAGAAAACTTAATGATCATTAACTTTTTTAATAAGAGTTTCCTCGATTCCTGATGGATCCCATCGTCATCGTTGTTAGGGTTTACAGGCTTGGCACAACATTACAATTTTTGGTAGCTGTGAATGTTCAAATAAATCGATCTGTGTAAAATACTATGAGAAATACCTATATCAACATAATATGATGTATGGTGTGATGATGGTTGTGGTGATGATGATTGTTATTTAATAGTGACATATGCTTGCAGTTCTTTAAACAATGTTGATATTTCCAAACGTGTATCTTTAAAGACTGAGGAGTTCTATTCAGTCCTTTTGGATCCAGGGTATACCTTGGCACAACATTTCACTTTTAGATACGTATGAATGTTCAAAGAAATCGATATCGGTGTAAAAGACTATCAGAAATACCTAGATATCAACATAATATCATGGTGTATGGTGTGATGATGCTGGTGGTGCTGATGATTATTTAATAGTGACATTTGTTTGCAGTTGTATAAGCAATGCTGAAATTTCTAAACGAGTATCTTCAAAGACTGAGAAATGCCGTTCAGTGCTTTTGGGTCCAGGGTATACCTTGGCACATATCACTTTTTGGTAGCATATGCTCGAGTTACTTCAAAAGAAGTCAAAATTACTATCGGTGTCCCTAAAATTTTGAGGACTTCTCTCGATTCCTCATGGATCCCATCACCAGCGGGCTTAGCATGGCGATCCGAAGAAATAAATTTAAAGAAGAAATATTATATCCAAAAGTTCGTTGCAAAATAGTTCTTAATCCATTGTAACAAGGTCGTTTATAGAAGTCAACATTTCTAAACAGCCATATTTTTAAAATGGCTGCCGGGTAATCTTCTGTCAAAAATGAACAAATATTCAAGTAAATGACTGAACGTAAAGAAACTATTTGTCTAGGAGCGCCATGATATGGAGTAGTTGACATTATTGTAAGACTATTTGACATTGAATTAAGAAAACGTTTCTACTTTAGCTCTCAAAAGAGGCCATTTTGTGAGCTCATGTTCGGGAAGAAAAGAAATGTTGTTTCTCATAACGACGATGCGTTGACCTTGCTGCCTTGCAATAAGACCTATTTTGCTCCAAATGGTAATAGTGTTTCTTTAATCTGTCATTTTGTCGATTCTTCGGTGTTTCTAGGATGCGTATGCTAAACCTGCAGGTCTACCATTTGGTGACAATGAGACCAATTCAGGAGTCAACTCTTTACATGAAAAAAATAATTTTGAAAATCGTTCCACAAACGGCGGAGTAATCGCGTAACATAGACACAAAAAAAACATATACACAAATTGATAACCTCCTCCTGTGTTTTGGAAGTCGATTGAAAAGTATGAAATAATTCTTATTTTCTAAATAATGTCCCTTTTAAATTCGGCTAAAATTTTAACCATTTCTCTACACGTCGGTACCAGCCCAAACAATATCCTGATAAATCATTATTTTATAAAGCTCACGCTTAAGTTGACTAGTACCGACTTCAAAATTATGAAGATTGTGTATAGAAATAGTTAAAAATTTTGGCGAATTTAAAAGGAGAATTATTTAGAAAATAAGATTTATTTCATACTTTTTTGTGTGTTTTTACTTTGGAAGTCGGTGTATGTGTATATATCTATACATGAGATATGTGAATTTTTTAGTCAGTTTTTTAGTACTACATTCCTTAATGCCTCTTCATCACTGAGTAGGGACGTCACATTAAGCGAGACTACCAATTGTGACATTAGTAATATCGAGGTTGACATATTGACAAGCATTTAAAATCCCTAGACCTTAACAAATCTGCAGGCCCAGATGGTCTACCTGCGATATTTATTGTTAAATGTGCAGATGAACTCGCTATACTAGTCTCATTGCTCTTTAAAAGATCTATGTATGAGGGCTTCGTGCCATCTCTATGGAAATCTGCTTTTATATCTCCCATACACAAAAAAGGGGACAAAGATAAAGTCGAAAACTACAGACCAATCTCCAATTTTTGTCTGTTGGTTAAGGTTTTTGAACGAATAGTATACAACCAGCTGTACTGTTGCCTTCGACAGAACTTTGCCCCGCAACAATACGGTTTTTTAAAAGGCAGGTCCACCACATGACACATCCAACCTCATTATGTTCACTGATTTCGTTACTGAACACATGGATGATGGTTATCAAGTCGACGCAGTGTATTCTGACTATAGTAAAGCTTTCGACCGGCTCGATCACAATATACTCCTTAATAATCTCTATGAGCTAGGCATAAGGGGAGACCTCTTAAGGTGGTTCTCCTCGTACGTACAAAATAGATCTCAATCAGTCGTATGTAACGGCTTTATGTCTTCATGGATATCCATCCCCACGGGGGTCCCTCAAGGTTCTCTTTTAGGACCCCTCCTCTGCATTTTGTTTATTTATGACATTGGTAACTGCTTCAAATTTTCTAAATTCTTGATGTTTGCTGATGATATGAAAATTTTTCGCCCTACTAAGAACCTGTCCGCATACAACTCCAGGAGGATTTAACTCGCTTAGCAAACTATTGTCTATGTAACAAGCTTGACCTCAACATAGACAAGTGCAATGTTATTTCCTTTAGTCGTAAGCATCACCCTCTTATTTACGATTACTCTGTCGCCAATAAATTTTTGTCTCGCATCTCCATCATTAGAGACCTGGGGATTCTATTAGATAGCAAGCTCACGTTTGAATCTCACATGGATTATATCATCACCAAATCAGTTAAAACCATGGGTTTCATCATCCGTAACACCAACCACTTTAATAAAATGAAAACACTAAAAATACTATATTATGCTTATGTGCGTAGACATATAGAGTATGGTAGTCAAGTTTGGAATCCTTTCTTTGCAACTTACATAAATAGAATTGAGAAAATTCAGAAAAAATTTACAAGGTATAAGGTACTAAAGGCTTTAAATTCAAGATACTTTACCTTAGCTGCAATGAACGATGCAATCGCTTTAATTTTCTACCACTTATAACTAGACGAAATATCGCCGATGTTAGCTTCCTGATGAAATTAGCTCAGTCAAAGTTAGACTGTTCTGATCTTTTAACTAAACTGAAATTAAGTGTTCCATCACGTCATCCTCGAATTATAAATATTCTTCACATTCCTTATGTACGCACAATGTATCGACAAAATTCTTTCCTTCTTAGATCGTCGAAATCGTTTAATATGCTCGTCAAGTCCGAACCAGGTATTGACCTGTTCGCTAGCGGCCTAGCATCTATCAATACCACTATCCTCAAACAGTATCAAAGTATAATCGGCTGATGTAATGGCTCTCTTACTAACACTATACCAACTTTTTTACTTAGTTTGTAGTATCTTTATTGTTTGTTAGTTGTTGTATTTCAATAGCTAGTTGTCATTATATTTCAAATTTCATTTTGTTTATAATTTAGTTTATAAAAAATTTTACTAACTTTATTTTTACGAATTTTCTTTTGTAATTAGTTTATATAACTGAACTATCTGTGGAGGCTTGTAATTGGCTTTTTTATTCTATCTCATAGTATACTGTAATATTGATAGCTGTAAGCCACCCAAATAATATAAAATAAAATAAAATACTTAGTATAGATAGATTACCTACCTACTTATTGAAGTTGAAACCAACGTTTTGTAAAATAATACGGACACATAAATGATTTATACCAAATTCTTATCTAGATACTTCAGTAAAACACGTAAAACACCGTATCAAATGAAAATAATAAAATATGAAACGTAATATAAAAGGTTACATAATATGACAATTAATAATTTTTAAACAAAAAATTAAACCGACTTCCAAAGTAAGAATACACCAAAAAGTATGTATGATATAAATCTTATTTTTCAAATAATTCTCCTTTTAAATTTGGCGAAAAATCTTAACTATGAATTCCTCTACACAATCTTTATTATTTTGAAGTTGGTACCAGCCCAAACAATATCCTGATAAATCATTATGGTCCTCTTCTTGAATGGAATAAGAACTACCTAAATAAACGGTCTTACCGTGTACGTATCGGTGAAACGCTCAGTGACGAGGTCTTAGTGACAGAGGGCACGGCACAGGGATCTGTCGCTAGTCCTCTCCACAACATCTCCTACGTGTCTATCCACGTATTTTAAGCGATAAAAGAGCTAATAAAGCTTATCTTGATCGAAATCATAAGATAATATCGCAAAACGACATTATGCTGTTTTAGAGAATTATCTCATAATTGTATGTGTGACATATCTGGACTTTTTTGGTGCGGTTTAATGTGCATGTTGATCCTACATTATTTATATTAATAATTTGTGATATAGTCTGTTATGGGGCGAAATGAGCGCACTAGTTTCGGTTCATACTTGCGTGGCTATCGAAAGCAAATTGTATCAAAACAACGACAGGCGGTCGTATCGCGGCATCGGCTGTTGAATGCAATTTTGCGCAAGCACTATATTTATTGATATCGCAGTTTTTGTAACTACCCTCAAAATATATTTTTTTTCTAATAATGGAAGAAAATGAGACTGTTGGGGCTAATTTACCGTGTAGTAGTGAAATTAATGATGTAATTGCGGATGTAAAATGTGGACGTGAGTTGAGTGAAGTGCTAGAAATGGGAAAGATACTGGAGAATAACTCCGAGCTAAATAACGTCAGGCTGGTTGAGAAAAGGAAGAAAAGAGAAGAAGATAGCAGCGAAGATGAATTTACTGAATTCGTTAGGAGAAAACCAAAGAGGTTGATAAGAAGTAACTCGAATAATATTAGAAATATGGATGTAGAACTTCATTTGTCTCAATCTGGTTCAACCGAAAGTATATATGAGGTGTGTGTTACATCCTTAAAACCTCTGCCAAAACAGATGGCATTAGCAAGACTACTTAAAGAAGAATACATTAAAAATGTAACTAGAATTAAATACAAGAGCATATACAAAATTTTGGTGTGCTTTGCATCCAGTGAAGATGCTGAAAAATTATTAAATTCTACAAAATTTGCAGAGTTAGAATTTAAATGTCAAATGACGTATGATACTAGTAGATCTTATGGTGTAATTAAAGGAATAGATTTGGAACTAAATGATGAGGAAATAATGAATATTTTACAAAGTGAAGTAAAAATTTCATCAATAAAACGTCTTAGACGAATTAACTCAGAAGGAAAATGGGTAGACAGTAAAACCGTTCGTCTATGTTTTAAGAGTTCATCATTACCTCGTTTTGTTCGAGCTTATGATTACCGTATAAGTGTTGAGTCTTATGTGTTCCAAGTAACACAGTGTACAGGATGCTGAAAATTCGGCCATACCATTAAATTTTGTCCCACAAAAAAAATCCTATGCACAAAATGTGGAGGAGGTCATAATAACTGTGACATTCTAAAGGTCTTCATTTTACATTGGACAAAAAATGCCTCATGTCTGTAAAAGAAAAAAATGTACTCATAATGTCACGAATGTGACATTATGAGTACGAATAAGCGCTATTGTCTTATATAGCCTATCAACGTAAGGAAATGGCAATGGAAGAGGAAAATCGCGAATTTGACAATTCAGAGTTTATTTCCCTGAGAGAGACTACACAAGAGCTTAACAATATAGCAGTGTGACGTCACGTCGTATTATATATGAAAAAGAAGACCAAGTTTTTTTATCAGACATAGATATGGAAATGCAAAAGAAAAGTGGAAACGTACATAAAACAAAAGAGAAAAGTCGAATAAATGAGAAGAACAGAAACAAGAAAAATGTCATCGATTCGTACCGACATTTTTTATTGGGATGAATTGTTTTCAAAATTTCCTAATAAAACATTAATAGCCGGGGATTTTAACGGCCATCATGGTACTTGTTATCATCATGGTACATCATGGTAGTTGTCTACTAAGTCAGACGTAAGAGGTGTTCAATTATGGGATTCAGCTTTAGATAGTGGGTTTATGTCCTTGAATAATTTTACATCTACTCGTGTGAAATTGGTAAATGTTTTTTTACAACAGTCTTCACCTGATGTAACATTCGTGTCGTCCGATATAGCTTTGTCTTTTGATTAGCAGATGCTTAATGAAAACTTAGGTAGTGACCACTTGATTATTAAATTAGCAATGAATTATCAGGAACCACTAAACATAATTAGTAAACGGAATATAAAACTTGCCAATTGGTGTGTATATAAAGAAAAACTAACGCAATATTTTACAAATAATATGAGTCAGACTTTTAATATGAGTTTACAAGAACAATATGATTATTTTATACTACGGATATATATTAAATTGTGTTCTAATCCGGCTAGAAATTTTAAACAAAAGCCATTCTGGAATCAGTCTCTTTCATTGGCAGTTGCACAACATAGATTATATTTGACAAGTTTTAGGAAAAACCCAACACCCATCAATTATGACAGATTTATAGCTAAAGTCAAAGAGTGTAAAACAAATAAAAATGAAGGCAAATCTAAATCTTACCGTGAATTTTGTGACTCTATTGATGAAACAACTTCAGCTTATAAAAGAAAGAATATAGTTGTTCCCATAGAAAAACAGGAGGAACTATTGATAAGCCTTACCCCTGATTCAGTCCTTAACACGGAACCTATAAATTCTTCCACGAATTCTATGATTGAGTGTGATTTTACACTTGCTGAGTTAAATAACTCCATAAAGAAAAAAGACACAGCTCCAGGGAGCGACGGAGTGTTTTACACTATGATATATAATGCTTCTGATTTAGTAAAGATTTTTTACTCAATTTTTATAATCTTACCCTTCGAACTAGTTATGTACCTAACCAATGGCTTAACATCCAAGTTATTGCCATCCCAAAGCTAACTAATAACCAAAATGCAACTGCAAAACTACGACCAATTTCACTCATATCGCGTACTTGTAAAATCTTTCACCATATGATATGTAAGCGAGTAGAGTGGTATATAGAAAAAAATAAAATTTTATCGCCATATACAGTTGGATTTCGTAAGTGTCTATCAAGTATAGATAGTTTATTTAGAGTTATTAGCCAAATACAGATAGGATTTTCAAAAAATATAACAATGTTGGCGTGTTTTGTTGATATTGAAAACGCGTATAATAATGTTTTAATTCATAAAATCGTCCAGAGCTTAGATGAACTCAAAATTGGTAATAAAATGGGCAGATACTTTTGGTCGTTTTTAAGCAATAGAAATTTATTTATTAAGGATGATGGTGGAAATTTCATTGTAAGTAGGCGAAAACATAGAGGATTGGCACAGGAAGATCCTATTTCACCACTGCTTTTTAATATCGTAACTAATAGAGCATTTCAAATTATTCGGAATGTTATGGTTTCTCAGTACGCTGATGACTTCGTGTTATTTTACAGTCATAAATATATTAATATATGTGAAAATAAGATCCAGGAATCTCTTGACGCTCTTGTTCTGATTTTTGGTGAACTTGGGTTAAGTATATCCCACCTTTAAGACTAAATTTTGTCTTTTTAGTAGAGGACATAGGAGGATTCTACCGCGTTTGAATATATGCGACTATCTTATGTCCCATTCAGAAAACATCAAATACCTTCCTAGGTATGTCGCTCGATCAAAGCCTTATGTGGCGTAAACATATTAATGAAGTTTCAGAAAAATGCTTCAAATAACTTATTCTTCTAAAACCTTTGTCAGGCTCTAGTTGGGGTGTTCACCCAAAACACTTAAGAAGGTTATACATAGCACTTATAAGAAGCAGAATGGATTATGGATGTTTTCTTTTTAATCATTGTGGTAAGTCACACTAATCAAAGCTGGATAAGCTGCAGAATCAAGCCTTAAGAATAATTGGCGGATTTATCAAAAGCTCTCCAACTCATGTACTCACTCATAAGACGGGAATATTTAGCGTATAAAAATATTATTTAAAGACACTGTCATGGCAAAATAATGTAACAATAATTAGTATTGTTAGTGAACTGCATAGGTTAAGCTTATCGCGATATTGGCAAAATAAAAATAAACCCCTTTTTACTAAAATTTACAATGAAACCAAAAATGTCAATGTTCATACGTCATATCCTTTACAAATGTTTACACTAAATACTTGGATGTCCTGTATTGATTGAAAAGAAATAGTTAATGTTACTTTAGATAGTATTTTTATGGCTAAGAGCAGGTGTGAATCTAATTCACTTAAAGCAGATATTGTAAAAGAATTGTCAACAAAATATACTGGATGGACTCTTGTATTTACTGATGGTTCCAGACACGATTGTGTTTTTTTTTTTTTTTGTTAAATAAGGGGGCAAACGAGCAAACGGGTCACCTGATGGTAAGCAACTACCGTCGCCCATGGACACTCGCAACATCAGAAGAGCTGCAGGTGCGTTGCCGGCCTTTTAAGAGGGAATACGCTCTCTTCTTGAAGGTTTGCAGGTCGTATAGATCCGGAAATACTGCTGGTGACAGTTCGTTCCAGAGTTTTACAGTGCGCGGCAGAAAGTTACGCGAAAAGCGCACGGTGGAAGACTGCCACTCATCAAGGTGATGAGGATGGTATGTTTTTCGCGTGGGACGATGGCGAAAAGTTGCAGGTGGTATGATTCCGAACAATTCCTCAGAGCACTCCCCGTGATACAACCGATAGAGGATGCAGAGTGAAGCTACATCTCGGCGTAATTCCAAGGGGTCCAAGCTGTTTGAAACACTATGGCACTCAACAACTCGAGCGGCCCTTCGTTGGATACGATCCAGAGGGAGCAGTTGGTATTTTGGCGCCCCTGCCCAGAGATGAGAACAATATTCCATATGAGGCCGAACCTGCGCCTTGTAGAGTTGTAGGCGTTGGTCCGGACTGAAGTACTGTCTCGCTCTGAAAAGAACAACAAGCTTCTTCGAGGCTAATTTGGCCTTACCCTCTAGATGATATCGGAACTGGACTTCGCTCGATATGTTGACGCCAAGTATCTCAATGCTAGGGGAGATGGTTAAAGATGTGCCCTCGAAACGAGGATATACGACCATTGGTGACTTTTTAGTGGTGAACGCGCAGACTTGTGTCTTGGCGGGGTTGAATTGGACTAAGTTACGTCTACCCCATTCAGAGACTTTCTCCAATGAATTCTCTATTTTAGACACAAGTTCGTTTCGACTCTCAATGACATTTAGCCGAGAAATATTGGGAGAGCCGGTATATACAGCATCACCTGTACTATCATCCGCATAGCAATGAATGCCGTTGGTCTGTAACATGTCATTGATATGCAGTATGAATAGGGTAGGCGATAGCACACAGCCCTGAGGGACACCAGCATCAACAGACTGAGTTTCCGAGCATTCGCCGTCAACTACGACCTTTATGCTTCTATCTGCTAAGAAACTAGTGACCCACTTACATAATTTCTCGGGCAGCCCGTATGATGGAAGCTTTGATAGCAGCGCTTTATGCCAAACCCGATCAAAGGCCTTCGCAATGTCCAAACTAACAGCCAATGCCTCTCCCTTCGACTCAATTGCCTGAGCCCAACGATGAGTTAGGTACGCCAAGAGATCACCAGCCGAGCGACCCTTACGGAACCCGTATTGTTTGTCGCTTAGTAATCCCTGGCCGTCCAAGTATCGAAGAAGCTGGCTATTGATAATGGATTCCATTATCTTCGAGAAGAGAGAGGTTATAGCGATTGGTCTGTAGTTGGAAGGATTTGAGCGATCACCTTTTTTGGGGATCGGGTGCACCAAGGCTGTCTTCCAAGAAGCCGGGACGATGCCAGAAGAGTAGGAGAACCAAAATAGACGCGTCAAGACCGGAGCCAACTCTGGAGCACACTTTTTCAACACAATAGGAGGGATTTCGTCAGGCCCACGCGACTTTTGGATATCAAGGGAACGGAGGGCTTTTCGCACTGAGCGCTGATGAAACCGAATATCCGACATGATGCTCGTGCATCGCGGTATGGTCGGCGGTTTCTGCCCCCCGTCATCCAGGGTCGAGTTTGACGCAAAGAGCTTGCCCAGAAGATCGGCTTTGTCCTTTGCGTCCTGGGCCAACGATCCATTTCCTACGTGTAGGGATGGTAGGGTTGGCTTGCAGAAATTTCCTTCAATAGCTTTGGCCAGAGACCAGAATGCACGGGTTCCCGAGGGGAGGCGCTCAAGTCTCTTACCAATTCTATTGACGTGCTGTTTCTTTGCCCGAGTGATCTCTTTCTTGAGGGACCTAGAGGCAAGGTTGTACTCCTTTTTATATGTGCTGGTATTTAAATCCCGAGCAGACACTGCATTGGCCCAGGATTAGTAAGCCTCCTGCTTCCGGCGAGAAGCTTTTTTGGGGGATGAACTAAACCAGGGACGAAATCTGCCGCCAGTTGGCACTACAGAGGACGGAATGAAAAGTTCCATCCCTTGCATCACCACATCGGCAACAGAGTTGGCAGTGTTGTCGGGATCATCCGGCGAGAAGCACACGTTCACCCAAGGATAGGATGCAAAAAACGACCGCATCCTATCCCAGTCTGCCGACTTGTAGTGCCACACACGACGGTATTTAACAGCACGCTGTCGTAACACCGTCGTAAGTGGCACAGAACTCCTAACAAGGCAGTGATCCGATGTACCAAGTGGTGCGATTACGGATATTTGGTAGCTGTCAGGTTTTGAAGTCAGCAGAAGGTCCAACAAGGAAGGATTCTGACCATCCACATCTGGGATTCGCGTAGGCGTAGTGACCAGTTGTGTCAAGTCGTTCACAAGGGCAAAATTGCAGACAGATCTCCCCGCATAATCAGTTTTACTGGAATTGAGCCAGTCGGCGTGGTGGGCATTAAAGTCGCCAAGTATTATGATCTCTGCGGATGGGATCTGCCGCTGCACAAAATCTGAAGCAGCTTGCAGGTGTTCCAAGAGTCGGTCCGTCTCGGGGTCACCACTATGGGACCTATATAGGCACGCATAGACGCGAGGGTGGTCGTCGCAATCTATGCGGAGCCTTAACGTTGACAGGTCCCTGTCCTCAAGATTGCTAAGGCGGCAAGAGCTGATATCATCTCTGACATACACACACACTCCAGCTTTGGGCAGAAAGGAGTGCTCGAGAGAATAACCTGGGTGGGAAAGGTATGATGTGTCACTCGGAGATGATATCTGCGTCTCGGTTAAAAATAGCAAAGCCGGCTTTGCCGTCTCAAGGTGGTAATGGACGGCATTAAGGTTGGAGTGTAATCCCCTGATATTACAAAAGTCCATGTTTAATATCGAGGGGGGTGCCTTTGTGCGTTTGCTCTTGCCCCGAGCAGATTGGAGCGCAGTTTTGCCCTCCCCAGAATACGAGGGGCAGCCCGGACGTCCACGTTCAGTTCTAGGGGTTCCTGAGCATGGACGTCCAGAGAGGGATTCTCCAACGCAGTTGGCACCCTCCTGGGGTAACAAATTGCTTTTCAACTGCGGCATTTCTAGGGGGGTAGGGGGTTGGGCCTCCGGTAAACTCACTCACTCGGCGAAACACAGCGCAAGCGCTGTTTCACGGCGGTTTTCTGTGAGCCCGTGGTATTTCTCCGGTCGAGCCGGCCCATTCGTGCCGAAGCATGGCTCTCCCACATGAAAATCTCCCAAATGAAATGGTTTCGGGGTGGCATTTTTTGACGTCTCTGCGGGGTCCTCTGGGTGATTTAAAATAACGTCTAAGATATCTATTATATCCACGGAGCTCATTGCAATTTCGGAAGCATTGTTATATATTAGTAATGACTTATTGAGAAGCAATAGCAACATATCAAAGAGAATTGTGATTATCTCGGATAGCAAAAGTGCCCTTCAACATTTGGCTCGGTGCGCTTCTGGAATAAGAGGTGTTCCGGTAGCCTACGAAATTATTAAGAAGATAGTTAATCTTCAAGAGAGCAATTGTATTCTGAGAATGCAGTGGGTTCCTGGACATATTGGTATCAAAGGTAACGAGGAGGCCGACCGATTAGCAAAATTAAGTATTCTAAATGGTAGAAAGATTAATTATGAACCGGATTATTCTGAGATTTTAATTTTGTTTAAAAAGAGTAACTACGAACATTGGCAAGAATATTTTAATGAACAATCGAAATTTAAAGGTATTTGGTACAAAACAATGCAATCGGAACCTCCTCGTATACCGTGGTTTGTAACGCCGGAGTTGGATCGGAATATAGTTAAAGTTTGCTTTTTTGATGAAAAAGGTTAACTTACCTAATTGTGAGATGTGTGATCGGATCGAAGATGTACAGTATATTTTGATGGAATGTGTCAAGTATCGGAGTAAAGGATAACTACTGTTCCAAAAATTGAATTGTAATCTATATGAAGTAGGGCTTACACATGTAATACTTTCGGACCCAGCATCGGAACAAGCTATTATGCTCTATAGAATTTTTGCTAGTATCAAAGATAGTATAGTGTAAAATATATTATGTATAGGGTACAATGGGATTGAAATATTATCTTTAGATTATGATTAAGATTAGAATTATGTAAATTAAAATCTAAATACTTATGATTAAACAAACTCAGAATTTATACTACATACTAAACACAAAATAAAGTTATAAAAAAAAGACGCTTGTTGATACTTTTTCTTTTTGGCAATCGCGGTTGTAAAGGTTTTGCATTCCGCCAGTGCCGAGTATTGATATATTTATTTACATTAAACGAATTACTTATTTAATTTATAATAGTAGCACTCAATACCAAAGATAAAAGTCAAAACAAAAGTGACTTGATAATGCACTTGACAGCAGAACTTTTTTTTCGATGTGCCAAAAAAAAAATTACCTCCTACAATTCCTCGTCCTATCAACAATAAATATGTCTAACTAACAAAATAAAACTGTGGTACTAATCCTAAATGTTTGTGTTTGTTCTAGGTTTTAGATTATTCAACAGAGTTCATCCAGTACATTGTGCCCTTGTTTTTAATTTTATTCATAAAACCTACTCATAAGGCAGAGTTTTCGTCAACACACTCTGAAATTGACGAATCACTAAGGAGCCATTTTAAAGAGTAAAAAGAAGAGAACTTTTTTCGAATGGCAATGATCCGCATTCCTTTTACGTAGATCTTATAAAAAATATGGATATTAATATGTTAGAGAATAATATATATATTAATATCTACGTGAAAATGAATGAAAATCAGTTTTCTAAACTTTATTTGGTATTTATATTATTAAATATTACATTTTAAAAAGAAATATTGAAGGAATGTATAATCAATAAATCCGTTCTTTGTAGAAGTGAAAACGAAACATTATTTAATTCGTTCTTTGTCTGTAGATGATGCTTAAAAGTTGGGTAAGTGATCTCAATGACGTTATCAACTAATACGGTCTTGAGATCATACTATGAATTAAAGACCATCTTGAGAAGCTAATCGTTACTTTAGACCGTCTCAGCCAAGAATGGTCTTGAGGACGAGTTTTAAACGGTTTATTAATACGGGCCTAACGGCCGCACTCGGAGACATTTAATGCTTACTTAAACAGTCACTTAGTACAGATTTTGACAGAAACTGTAAGGACTTTATGTCAAAGTCTGTACTAAGTAGCTCCCTGAGTAAGCTTTAAGTGTATGTGAGTGCGGCCGTAAGAGTGCTAAGTAAACATGGATTAAGAGTCTTGAGTCTTGATAAACGATAGTCATTTTTATTTTTTTAATAATATTGTTTTTTGGTACATATTGTATGAATGAATTTGCCTTGTAAGGAGATATTGTTACCTGCTTTGAGATAACAATATCCCCTTACAAGGCTTACTACAAAGTCCAGGACTTCTATTAAAAGTAGAAATTAAATTGTGTAAGTACATTATACTATTTTTGGAAAACATAATTTTTCTACAAAATTATTTGAATATACATTGATATTGAATATACAATACACATCTTGAAATTTTGTTCATACAGTATAATTTAGTTTATATTCTCTTTTCAATATTAGAAGATTTTATATCTTCATAAAAGCTATTCGTTTTATATACCTTTGTATAATATGTATAATATTTGCGAAATAATTATACGATCAAATAATTTTGCATCAATTCAATACTCATACCTGAAATTGGCAACGCAAGAGTAAAGTAATTTTCAACCATCGATAAAGGTTGGAATTGCAATTCACATCCTATAATTAATACTTAAAGAATTTTCACTCACCGACGATAGACATTAAAACCTGATTGTGTTTGCTTCCACTTTGCTGATCTGATTTTACTTTATATAATTGGTTCACCATGTTGTTACTTTAAAAAAAAAATATAATTAAAACAGCTTAATTTTTTATTACTTTATCGGATCTACTGGTGATAATAATTTTTGATTTTGCTTTTGAGTTCTTTTTTACAGAATATGTCCAGCCGCACTAGCTACTAACACTGCGCACGAGCAATAAGGAAACGTGTGACTGCGTGGCCGGCCTTATATAACTACACTTGTTCACTATAATATTGGATAACAACAATTATTAATCGTTTGGAAGATTCCCCGGTGCTACGCTGTAGCTCGTAGCACGCACTTCAAGAACAGCTTCTTCGAATAGTGTTATTGTTTTACCCCCTTACTAATAAAACTTTATAAATAAACTTTTGACTTTTACGAAAATTAGAAGACGGTACATAAAATACTGCATTAACGCCCTTCCGAACTTTAACTGCAGTCTGAACTGTTAAAATTCATTTACACGCACAGTTTGAAACGTTTGCACAAATCGGTTTTTGGTTGGTTTGTCTGCAGTAGGTACAAACCATGAGGGTTTCTAATCTTTATTAGCACAAAAGTTTTATCCGCAGTCCAAACAGAATATCCGACATCCATCCGTGGCTTACAACGCTATCCCAATGGCGGGATTAGTTTTGAATAATTGAGACTGTAGGTAAAAATAAAAACAGTGAAATGTTGTTATTATAACAAGAAATATTGCAAGAAGCCATTAAAATATCGTTAATATTCATAATTCTAGTTTCGATGTCATGTCATTTAGAGGGTTAGGCCAAGTTAGCCTAACTTGGCATTGGACTTGCAACTGGCCAGCCGCAAGCGGAATTTCCGGACCATTACGACCTCCAAACCTTCAAGAAAAGAGCGTCTTCATCTTTGAAAGGCCAGGAATGAACTTGCGATTCCTCCGGTGTCCATGGGCGACGGAAATCGCTTTCCATCAGGTGATCCGTCTGCTAGTTTGCCCCCTATATTTCATTTAAAGTGATGAAAGAGAAAAAGTGATGTCATCTAAAAGGAATTTTTGTTTTCGCGTTATCTTAGTAGATGTTTAGCGAGGGTTGCGGGGTAAGACCCATTTGTATGATATTCTGTCAGTCAATGTCATACTGGTATATAAATTACTTTGCCGATTCGTATGTGTAGCGATATTCGAGGTAATATTATATTGTATATTCACAGCGACACGCAGTTTCATAACAAAATAATGTTAAACTCGTATAATAAATTTTTAAAATATTATTGCCACAACAACAACTAATTGTAATATACTTAAAAGTTAATATTAAGGTTATGGTTTGTGTCACCTTTAGTTAGAACATCTGTGGAAGTGGATGACTAACTGTTAACCACATCTTACACATAAAATTATCGTATCACAGACCACAGTGTTTTACAGTGAGTTACAGAACTCCTCCAAAATGGCTTGACCGATATATATTAAATTTTGTTAAGTTGTGAACTATTTTTCATACCACCATATACAGGTAGGAAGTGTATGCAGTAGGTGTAGATTGATGTAAGTAGTTGTAGATGTAGAAACTGTAGGTGTATGTACTATAAAGGTAGTTATTTAATAATTATTCCAGTTCATAGTTATGACGAAATAAGACTTGTTGGTACAGCCAGTATAAATATAGGTATTTTGTATTTAGAACTCAATAGTTATTTAAATACATATATAAATACAAAACGTCCATACGCTATAATAATCGTAAATCGTATTGTCGTGATGAAGGATGATGCGGCGGTTGCAGTTCTCTTTACGGAGTTCAGAAACGACCTGTGGCAAACAAATGTTAGCATACCATTCTGCATTAACCGTTCTTTATCCCTCAAGAGGAATAGTCACAACATGGCCGGTTTTGGAGACAAACGTGGCCACCATTTTTTTTGCAACACTCCGTGAACGAACAATTATTTTTGGCTTTAACTCATTTTCGAACTCGTGACTGGTTTTTTGTTTCGGGTTCGTACGCGTATATCCAGGATTCGTCACCTGATACGATATTGTATACAGCATTTGAGGATCCTGCGTGGAATCTTTCGAGAGTTCTGACGCACCAAGTTACGCGAGCCGCTTTTTGCTCTTCACAGAGCAAATGCGGTATCCATCGGGAAAACAACTTTTTTACACCTAATTGTTCATGCAAGATTATTTGTATTTGACTCATGCCAATATCTAAAGTTGCCTGAATTTCGCGGTATGTCACATGTCGATCTTCCTCAATCAGCTTACGCACAGCATCAACGTTTTCTTGGGTGACTGCAGTTTTTGGACGACCTTGACAGGGATCATCACTGAGCTTGACACGTCCACGTTGAAATTCAGCAAACCAGCGATAAATTGTGGTTTTGGATGAGGCTTCATCACCAAATGCAGAAATCATCCGGTCAACACACTGTTTTTGTGTTAAACCACTTCGAAAGTCATAATAAATCATTGCTCTAGAATTTTCTCGAGTCAATTCCATTTTCTTAACGACTAAACAAGTTTGACAAGACCTTGTGACAAGACCGAGAATCTTTTTTTAAATAAATAAACGGTATTCGATTTTTAAAACCAAGGAGTTTTAAATTAAAAAGATTTTAATATGACAGGAACAGTGGAAATATTCCATTCCCGATACTTTTAGTGCAGCCCTTGTATATGGTTGTTTTTGTAATTTTATGAAGTTTTTAACTAATTATTTAAACAATTGAAATATAAAAAAAACGATTATAAACAATAAAAAAAATTATTTAAGATACTTTTTTTTTTTAATAATCATCATTTCACCTATGCAATAATTAAGTAAAATTTTTTTTTTTAAATCCCAAAATAGTCTTATTTGTTTATAAACAATTTCTTAACAAATGACGTAAAATTTTTTTTTCCAATGTTAATTAATACCTATATTAGATGCGAAAACAGCAATAATAAGATATTACCAAAAAAATTTTTTTTGATAACATTTTTTAGAAATTTTATTTTTAGTTAATTTAAAAAATATATAATTAACAAAATAATTAACTTTTTATTTACTTAGTTATTAACTTTCGTTATTAGTTTCGTTTTACTTTCGTTAAAGTTATTAACTAAATACCTTTTTTTTCTTATTTTGTTAATAACAATCGCAGTTTTTATGTGCTAATACACCCTTTAAAAACATTTTTCTAGACGTCATTCCGAATCGAATGAGCTATTGCACATATTTTGAGGAGCTTTATTTCTATTTAACACGTTTTTGAACCTGTTAACTAGACTATAATATATTATCCTTTATTTATACATTGACTTCAGTAATATTTGTATTTATTTTATCTTTATAATGGCAAGTGGATTTAATTCTGCAAAATTGATATAATATGTAACTAGGTATTATTATATATTTGTTTTTAAAATCATATCTTTTGTGTAATTTCCTTTATTGTGATTATTTTGTATTATTTGCTAGTTTATCCTTTGACATTGTAATAATTTTATAATGAGTTTTATTTTCCATACTAAACAAATTGACTATTTATACGAATCTTTAACTTTTATCTAAATGTTATTTGTTAAATTTATCTCCCTAGCATTGTGATGTAATTTAATCTACAAAACAATTATTATTTTAATGCATTGCACGCAGAATGGCAATGGCTGTATTGGCAGAATGTATCAGCAGCTCTCACAGAATATAAGACATTATGTACTACACTCTAGCAATAAAGGAATTTGATTTGAATTGATTTGACAACACTAGATCACACTCTGCACAACAGACGTCTACCAAATTAGAGGAGCTTCAATTGGAATGTCTAAGACATCCACCGTACTCTTCGGACCTTGCTCCAACAGATTACCATTTTTGTCGAAATTTGAATAACTTGTTGCAAGGGAAAAAATTCAACTCCGATGGGGCAGTCCAAAGCGCCTTCAATGATTTTATTGATTTTTAGTAAAGGAATCAATGAACTACCTATGAGATGACAAAAGTGCATAGATAGCAATGATATACTTTGATTAAATAAATATATTATGTTTAAAAAAAATCGACTTCATGATCCTCCTTTACAAAACGCCAATTTCATATTATGTAATGACCTAATATTAGGTCCTCAAAAAGGGTAGTATTTTGCGTTGAAATATTATGAGAATAGAAACAGTCATAAAAAATATTAAGTATACAATCTATTTTAAGTGTAGGTACCTATGTGCGGCCCAATACGAAATGCAAGTCATTTTATCGGCAAATGTATTTATTTAGTAACGATTGTAAGGTCGAGCGGTACGAGATACGAGGAAAAAGGTAAGGTACCGCGGGGGAAGGGTATTTACCGTAGTGTTAGCACAACGGCTAGTATACTTACTGAGTTATCTTATACACAATCGATATTACGACCTCTGTGGCCCAGGGGTTAGCGCGTTGGCGCTCCAGCCGAAGGTCGCAGGTTCGAATCCCGCCAGGTAACAAAAAAGTTTACTGTGTTCCTGGGTCATGGATATTGGATATGTATGAAATATTTGTATTATATAATAAAAATCTTAAATATAAGTATAGTATAAAAAGTGTTAAATAAATTTCCGTTGTCTGATACCCGTAACACAAGTTCTTAGAGAACTTACCACGGGACCAGATTGACATGGTGTGTAAGCGTCCATTGATATTATTATTATATTATTACAATACCGAATTTCATCAAATTCCGTTTAGTAGTTTTTGGACGAAAGAGTAACAAACATCCATCCATCTATGTATTCTCACAAACATTCACATTTATAATAGTAGTAGGATGACAAGTCATGAGGCCCTATTCGGGCACTCATGTTGGAGACATTTTAATAAGTGGTAGAGGCCTGTCCATAAGACTGTAAAATAAATGTTTAAAGGTTTACGGCCGAATACTGAAACGTTGGTTTAATGCTCTAAGACTGAAACGCTAATCAAGATTAAGAGCCCTCCTGTTCACAGGGTGTCGCTGTCTCTGCTAGCCGAAATGACAAGGAATAGCATGTGACTTGACTTGAGCGTCACTTAATGAAGTATCGTTTCAGTATTCGGCCATTTAAGCAATAATTGAAAAGAAAATAATTAAAACATAGTGTTTTATCGCGTATGTATGTATGCGAAGTATATATTTTCATATTACGTGATATACGAACGTATGACTTTGTACGAAACGTAAACATTTTACTTCAGTGCACTATGTTCCTATTATGATAACTATTTGTCATGGAATATTCTGAATTTCTGAAATTTCTGATTGAGTGAACTTTCTCTACTAGTATACTAGTATTTGTGAATGTTGTCTGTAACCGAATTTTCCGAACATTTTATTTTTACGTTATAGTACGACTTATATATCAACTTTCTTGATTGTGTTTTTTTTAAACAAAGAAACGAGACAAAATAGACTAAGAAGTCGTAGAATTAGTAATACGAGGGCGGCACTGAAAATTTCGGGAATCAAGGAAGTGACACAACATTACTATTTTTAAAAATGTATTTATTGCTTTTCGAAGTATTCTCCGCGAAATTTGACACATTTTTCTATACGATGGAACCAATCATTGAAGCAACCATTCCATTCGGAAGTTGGGGTCTCCAAAATGGCCGTTTTGTAGGCGTCCACAGCTTCTTCAGGTGATGAAAATCTCTGACCACGCAATTTATTCTTTATTTTAGGGAAAGTATAGAAATCATTAGGGCTTAGGTCGGGGCTGTACGGCGGATGGTCTAATAATTCTATGATTTCTTGGTCTAAAAACTCTTTTGTTCTGTGCGCGGTGTGAGAACTCGCATTGTCGTGATGTCGGATGATGCGGCGGTTGCAGTTCTCTTTACGGAGTTCAGAAACGACCTGTGGCAAACAAATGTTAGCATACCATTCTGCATTAACCGTTCTTTGTCCCTCAAGAGGAATAGTTGCAACATGGTCGGTTTTGGAGACAAACGTGGCCACCATTTTTTTTGCAACACTCCGTGAACGAACAATTTTTGTTGGCTTTAACTCATTTTCGAACACCCAAACTCGTGACTGGTTTTTTGTTTCGGGTTCGTACGCGTATATCCAGGATTCGTCACCTGATACGATGTTGTATACATCATTTGAGGATCCAGCGTGGAATCTTTCGAGAGTTCTGACGCACCAAGTAACGCGAGCCGCTTTTTGCTCTTCACAGAGCAAATGCGGTATCCATCGGGAAAACAACTTTTTTACACCTAATTGTTCATGCAAGATTATTTGTATTTGACTTATGCCAATATCTAAAGTTGCCTGAATTTCGCGGTATGTCACATGTCGATCTTCCTCAATCAGCTTACGCACAGCATCAACGTTTTCTTGGGTGACTGCAGTTTTTGGACGACCTTGACGGGGATCATCACTGAGCTTGACACGTCCACGTTGAAATTCAGCAAACCAGCGATAAATTGTGGTTTTGGATGGGGCTTCATCACCAAATGCAGAAATCATCCGGTCATTACACTGTTTTTGTGTTAAACCACTTCGAAAGTCATAATAAATCATCGCTCTAGAATTTTCTCGAGTCAATTCCATTTTCTCAACGACTAAACAAGTTTGACAAGACCTTGTGACAAGACCGAGAATCTTTTTTTAAATAAATAAACGGTATTCGATTTTTCAAACCAAGGAGTTTTAATTTAAAAAGATTTTAATATGACAGGAACAGTGGAAATATTCCATTCCCGATACTTTTAGTGCAGCCTATGTAATTGGGGTACATATTTTTCCATAAAATAATCAAAAGAATTTAAAAAAATACTTTTAATGATTGAAATTCAAACATTAAAACTAATATCATTGAAGTAACTCTTTATTTCTTCATAAAAGTAGAAATAATACTAGGTATATAAAATTACTTGAAACTTAATATAAGTTTTTCTTTCATTTAAAAATACCTAGAAGATAGCTAGGTATAATATTATATGCATTCAAAAGTGTGTAGTTTGAGGAATCATGTAAGTGCTTCCATTTATAAGCCTTGCACCTGATTATTTTCAACAAAAGGTGACAACTGACAGCCCTGTAGTAGTAAGTACCCAGCTGCGGTGGATCATTGACTCCCTTAAGTGCAAGGTTGTCAGATGAAGTGTTTTTTCTATTGCATTTTAGATAAGCAAGTTCGCGAAACCAAACACGATTGAGAAACCTGGGCCTTTAGTCAAGATGCATTCGATAATTTCGACGGCGAAGTTCGAAATCAAAAATTTATGGGATTTGATATAGGTCATCGCTAATCGACATGTCGCTTGCGATGCCTTATGTCAAATCCAATATTATTTGTTTTCGAACTTCGCCGTCGTAATTATCGAATGCATCTTGACTAAAGACCCAGCTGTCTCGTGTCTAAAGATAGCATGGATATTGTTTACAAATCGATAAGAATGGAGAACACCGCTGACTCAGACTACTATATGATACTTAGGGTTGCTTACCTATATCAAACAATTAATGTCTACTGTCAGAGCTGACCCAGATCGACGGCTAGAGAAGTGGACCAAAAATTAAGATTAATTATTTAGGTATATCGCTGGTGGCTTCCGTGATTGTTGAGTTCGGACTTCGGACACGGACCTCTTTTGAATATGAATAGATTGGGCGCTGTCGTGCCTTATTTAGTTAATGCTATTTTTAGGTTTTTCATGATGTACCCTGTTTAACCGACTTTCAAAAAAAGGAGGCGGTTATACGTTCGGCTGTATGTATTTTTAATTTTTTTTTTGTATGTTCAACGATAACTCCGATTTTCAAAATTACTTTTTCGATGTAAAGGGTTATTATACTTCAAAGTTAGTCCCGTTTTCACAAAAGTGGTGACCTGATGATGGGATCCATGAGGAATCGAGGGAACTCCTCGAAATTTATATGGACACATATAGTGATTTTAATTTAATCAGAATTAACCCAAGTATATGCTACTAAAAATTAAGATTCTGCACCAAGGTATACCCTGGATTCAAAAGTACTAAACATAACTCCCTCGGTCTTTAATGATACGCATTTGAAAATTTAACATTGTTTAAAGAACTGCAAGCATATGCCATTGTGTAACTTACAGTCATCATCATCATATATAATAATACCTAATGGAAGCATGGCGCGTATTCATTTATACATTCGATTGTTTATTTTAAACGTTCTTAAAATGTATTGATAATAATTTAACAAATATCACTAAAAAGGGAAAAAAATATTATTAATTCGGTTTAATTTTATTTGAAAAATTAAACCGACTCCCAAAGTAAAGACGTCGGTATCGACTTCAAAATTTTGAAGATTGAGTAGAGAAATAGTTAACATTTTAGCTAAACTTAAAAGGGGAATTATTTATAAAATAAGTTTTATTTCATACTGTTTTGTGCATTTTAAATTTGGAAGTATAATTTTTAATTTAGTGTATACAATTTTTATGATTTTTTTTTAATAAACTCGTAAGTCGATAAAGTATAATATGTGTCCCACTTATGAATAGCCGCCTAATTTTAAAAATATTGATTTAATATGAATATACCTAGCTAGTTTAATTATTTATATTGTTACTCAATATTATTTTTTGTTTACCTATCAATTACGGGTTTTGCAAAATGTAGCTTTTTATCGAACACTTTTTTTGAGTCCAACCTGTTTGAATAGTTGGCCCATAATGAAAATACTAGGAAGTATAGATGCCCCTTTTTTAATCTTTTATTTAATAAAGGTCATACATCCTAAGATTAAGCCGGCCATATATGCCTATGCTGCTATTATATGCTTTATGTGTTAACCAAAAAATCGAACCAAATTTTATAAGGTCATTCTATGTTTAAAACAGCAAAATGTCTTCATGAAATATGGGCCGAATAAAGAAAAACATTTTGCTTTTTTTAAATATTTTAATTGTTATATAAGATATCCGCGGGGAGCCGCGGGAGAAAGCTAGTTTTGTATAAATACAAAACACATGTCACTTTGCAACATGACGTGACGTGTGTTATATTTAGTATACCTTTACTGTAAGGGTCATCACACCGGAACGCGACTTGACTAACGCGGCGCTACATTTTTAAGACAGCAATTCAAAATTAAACTTTATTGACTACACTGTACAGTGTAAACAAGAAGATTCATGTTTCATTGCAAGGCGCCGCGCTACGCAGCCCGGTTCAGCTCCAAATTCTAACTCTTACAATGAACGTGTCACTTTGCAACATGACGTGTGCTATGTATAGTATACTTTTACTGTAAGGGTTAACTCACACCGGAACGCGGCTTGACGAGACGCGGCGCTACATTTTTAAGACAGCGATTCAAAATTAATCTTTATTCACTACACTGTACAGTTGTTATGGGTATATTCAATAAAACACAGTTTACCTACGTAACAAGGTAAAATAATGTAAAAAAAAAGTATACTAGAAGATAATAAAATATAGAAAATACTTGATTTTAATTGGATGGAAATGTAATTTTGTTGCACAGTGTATACAAAAATATTCATGTTTATTATATATATTATCATTGCAAGGCGCCGCGCTACACAGCCCGGTGCGGAGCATTCGAACTCTTACAATGAACGTGTCACTTTGCAACTCACACCGGAACGCGACTTGACGAGACGCGGCGCTACATTTTTGAGACAGTGATTCAAAATTAAACTTTATTCACTACACTGTACACAAGAATATTCATGTTTCATTACAAGATGCCGCGCTACGCAGCCCAGTGCAGCTCAAAATTAGAACTCTTACAATGAACGTGTATCTTTTTGTGTAGTGAATAAAGTTCAATTTTTAAGCATTTTCTTAGAAATGCAGCGCCGCGTCTCGTTAAGTCGCGTTACGGTGTGAGTTGAGCCTTACAGTAAAAGGTGACATGTATTTTGTATTTATACAAAACGAGCTTTTCCTCGCGGCTTTTGTTCCTAAACTATACCACTATTACTGGTCATGAACATGTTTAAATGTTTAAATTAGTAAATAGCGATATTTTGAAATTGGTATTGTGATAATGTAAAACAATTTTTCACATATTGGAAAAAAGGAAAAACAGTGAACTAATTAGTATGCTATTACATGCAGGTTATTATATCCTATTTTTCCTATAATCAGAATTTTGGAAACGGCTTAAACAATTTCAATGAAATTTACTATGCAGGGGGTTTTGAGGGAGAAGAATCGATTGGCAAATTGGTGTCTCGGGTATGAGTCCCGGTCAGGCTTTTATTTTTTGATAATTTTTTTAAATACCTATCGCCATTGGTTAATTTTTTTGTACCCTAGTTCGAAAAAACATTAACAGATGGTAACTATACAAGAATTCCGAGTAAATCTCCGTCTCCCATGTATTATTTTTATTAATTGTCTCGTACAGATGCCGCAGTCACATGCCTGAATCTAGACGAAGATTCGAGATGAATATTTTAAAACTACATGCGAAAAACAACGGGATAAACAAGATTATTCAATTGTTCAGTATAGTAAAACCCTTCCAGTAGATATCTCTTAAGTACCGCGGGGTCACTGGTGTCAATTTGCAAGGGGAACGAATATTGAAGTAAGTTCATGACCTTTAGGGGTACCAATGAAACTGAACGACATCAGCTGGATGTAATTTTTACGAAACTAGCAATATTACGGAATACCGTAATATTGCTAGTAGGCATAAGTTTGTATCTATTACAATTTCTATTATATATAAAATAAATGCTTTTATTAAAGAAATTTTTTGTGATTATAATTTAGTTTGCAAGTCAATGAACATTAGGTCTTAGAAACTACGAGTATATTAAAGATACAGCACTGAAGTTTGTAGTGGGCTTATAGTAGTAATTCCTATGTATTATAATATTATTTGTTTATATTATGTAGTGCGTTTATAATCTAGACGCCTGAAAATTATTAACAGCCAGCATATATACAAAATTGCTATATTGCTATAACATAATTCCGCACTAAACGACATGCTGAATTTATGATATTTATGTTTTGGGAACATGGAACAGTTACAGAACCTTGAGAAAATTATCATTTGGCCATTTGGTAAAAATAATATCAGTATCAAGCGTTCTAGCACACTACAAGGGTAAACTTGTTAAAGACACGTGACAATAGAACCTAAACAAAACTATTTTCTGTATACGATAAAGAAAGTAAAGTCGCTTAACTTACACCCTTTCGTTATAACAAGAAATACTTTTTGCAACTTTCTATTAGTTAGCAATTAGTGTTCGTAGACAATGGTCAGTCGACGATAGGCTTTTGAGCTAAACCAGACGTTCTCAAACTCATTTTTGTCATGGCCCACTTTCAAAATTTTGCTGGTACCGTTGGCCCCCAGCAGCTTTGGCATCCAACCCCCTTCTCCCCTTTACAATTGATACCGCGGTTTTTTTGGCAAACCAATTATTTTACACTTTTAAAACAGAACTTAGGTTAACTAGTAAACTATAATAAAAATGTATGCGAGTAAGCAAAAAATTTTGCCCATATCATTTTAGGCTTTAAATTTGTTGAAAACTAATAATGATAGGTAGGGTAGGAAGTCAAGCCAACCATAAAGTTCTTCACTATCGAAACCAGAAAAATTTTTGTGGATATCAGTGGCTCACGATTTGTGGCCCTCCATTTTTTTTGTCACGCCTCCGTGGCTTCCAAGGCCCCCAGGGGTGCCACATGGGTTACTTTGGGAATCAATTGGCTGAACTCTCAAGTCCGAACCCCTTAAGAAACTCGAACCCCTTTTTTGAGTTAAAGAATAATAGAAAAAAAATTATAAAATAGCTTCTAGATTTTATTAAAATAAAATTGTTCAATGCACTTGTTAGACCCATTTTAGAATTTAACAGCAACATTTGGAATCCGCACTATAAAATATATATTAAGCGCCTAGAAAGTGTACAAAAACTCTTTCTTTGCAATTTGTCCTTCAAAGCTCTGTCTTTGTAATCTCTAAGGTCTAAATAACTTCACCTTACTAACTTTCGACCGCAACTCCGTCCAAGTAGAAGTCGATTAGGATTTTTAATTGTTTTTACGTTATTGGTTTTATTGTAAAGCACACTTTGCGCGCAATGACACTATGTAAAAGCCTTCCGATGCATGCGACGCGCGACTCGAGATCGCGACCTGAGACCGAAATAGGGTCGCGGAGCCACTGCTTGACTACTAATTAATATAATAATAGTACGGTGACTTCCGAGACATTCTAATTTAAAATACTATTTGCGTCGCACCCAAGCATTGATGTGAGTTTAACTTTTATTGAATAAAAATGGATTGAGTTTTTATAAACATATTGTGTCAAATTAAGATGTAATTTAAATCAAAAGCACTTAGGAGTATTGATATCAAAATGGATGCAAATCACTCACAAAATAATTTTCTACCCAATTTTAACAATACAAAACAAGTCTTCCATCAATTATTCTGTTAAATAATTTTTATGCAATATTTAAGGTAGAGAGGACGAAGGAATGACATTGTATGGGATACAAATTTTGTCATCCCTTTTCACCAAATCAGGGGTAGAATTTCGGAAAATCCTTTCTTAGCGGATGTCTACGTCATTCAAAAAATACACCTAAGTTTCACGTCATTGCTCTCTACTATCAGCGGCTAGGCTGTGCTTTGATCTGTCAGTCAGCCATTGAGGCATTCAGGATAAAGCATTTTCAGGTTTCTCTACTATCAGCGGCTAGGCTGTGCTTTATCTGTCAGTCAGTCATTGAGGCATTCAGGATAAAGCATTTTTAGCTTTCTCTACTATCAGCGGCGAGGCTGTGCTTTGATCTATCAGTCAGTCATTGTGGCACTTTTTTTTTTAGTCCCCTATCGTGAACAGGGCTCGTTTTTTGCTTATTATTTTTGTCTTTCTTTGTGTTTTTCTTTTTCATAGCCTTACATTGTACTGTTTTTACATTATTTCCATTAAATTTATATTTACATATTTTCCTCTTTAACAATACTGTTTACTACAATTAAAATATACTACAATTAAATATGCTGACAATATAGTGCCAAGCTGATAAATAATTCTAAAATTTACAATACAGTGTTAAAAGTCACAATTCACAATAAAATATTCATTTTTCAATATAATAATGCAATAGCAATAAAACTTTGGTATAAAAAGTAAGGTAAAAACAATACATTAAATAGATGATAAAAGCAAAAACT
Source organism: Phengaris arion (assembly GCA_963565745.1). Lineage (NCBI taxonomy): Eukaryota > Metazoa > Arthropoda > Insecta > Lepidoptera > Lycaenidae > Phengaris > Phengaris arion. The sequence continues at coordinate 18,509,164 of OY751432.1, forward strand.
AAAACTAAAACTATAACAATATTTAAAAGGCCTACGAACTAATATCACAGCAGTTTCACCTCACCACTACAATTTCTCTTATTTACTATATTTACGATTTTCGCACAGTATTTAAGGAAAATTTGCCTGCGCTTTCCCCCCAGGATTGAAGGCAGATTCTCATCCGTCATCGCGATGTCCAATTTCTGCTCAATATCATATCTATTGCTTGCAAAAATTGGGCACTCGAGTAGCAGGTGACGAACCGACTCCTCAACTCCGGGCTGACATAAGCACGATGGATCCTCCTTCAGCTTGAATCTGTTCAAGTAGAAGGCGAATCCAACGTGACCAGTCAGTGATTGTGTGGTGTGGTGTGTGATGTCTATTTTCTTAACTATTCTGTATGCAGCAGCAGCGCTTGGGAAAAAGAGCTTAGTAACTCCGGCCGTCTCTCCCACTTCGTATTTCCTGTCCCATTCCTCAACCGTATCCTCTCTGAAGATACCCTTGACGAATAAAACAGGACACAGATCGTAGTCAGGTTTCCTTTTCAATCGCAGCGCGGCCTCCTTGGCTAATTCGTCAACCCTCTCATTCCCTCTCAACCCTGCGTGCGCCTTAATCCAAAACAGGGAGACCTCCCGCCTCTGCAATGCAGCTTTTCGGAGAGCCACCCTTGTTTGCACTGCCAGGGGATGAGGAGAACTAAGGGTGACTGCCTGGAGAGCCGATCTGGAATCGCTAAGGATACCGACTTTCGCCATTCCACTCTTGCAGGCTATACTTACTGGCACTCTGGAGCGCTAGAAGCTCGGCTTGGTAGACGGTGCAATACGGCGGCAATGCAAGCTTGACGTCCTTTGTCTCGGCCTCACCCTTCCATACGGAGAGTGCGGCTCCGACTCGATCCTCAATCTTGCTGCCGTCCGTATAGATCCTATGGACGTGGCTGTTAACCACGACTACATATGAGTCCTCGTCCACCAACCCGAACCTCAGCTCTACCTGCTCTGCCGGATGTGGGTCCTCAATCGCTGGAGCCATTCGTTCCACCTCCCTGTCTCTCAACACACTCGATGCTTCGAGTATCCTGAGATCAAGAGGGAGTATCCCAGCCAACAGCATCGCAGAGTTCAGGGAGACGGTCCGATATGCTCTGCAGATCTTCTGGGCAAAACCCCGTTGGACGGAGTTGAGCCTTTTTTGGACACCCATCTTTTCCATGGTGGGTGTCCACGCTGCATGCATACATGCATACAAAATAGTCGGTTCTATAACCGCTGTATAAATTAGGTTTATTACTTGGGGGTTAAGCCCCCACCCTACACGAGCTGTCCGCGATAACAGCTTATAGCGGCTGATGGCCTTTTGGCAGACGTTGCTGACATGGGCGTTAAAAGTCAGCCTGCTATCGATTGTCAGGCCCAGGATTTTTATTTCTTTTTTATAATCAATATCCACACCCCCCATTTTCAGTCTGGGTTTGTCATATTTAAGTTTTTTAGTAGATAATATGGCGCAGGTCTTGTGTGGCGCGAATTTTAGTTTATTAATTTTCCCCCATTCGGTTATTTTATCAAGAGCCTTATTTGCAGCCCTCTCTATCTCCAGTGCTGTTCCACCCTCAAAAACCAGGACTATGTCGTCGGCAAATGCCTGACAAAACACATTCATTTCTTTTAGCATCCATAGCAGGGGGTCCAACAAGAGGTTCCACAGGATTGGTCCACCTATAGACCCCTGCACGCACCCCTTGTTGGTCTCCCTGCTCACTTCCATTCCAGCATACCTCACTCTTACTCGTCTTTCACTCAAAAAGTTGCAGATCACTCGCCTTAGGCTCACCGGACACCCAACGTCTGCCAGTCGAACCCTTATGGCCGGCCACCAAGCACTATCGAAGGCCCCCTCTATGTCTAGTGACACAACAACAGAAATATTTTTCTCCTCCCTGTTCTTTCTGATGTGGTTCACTAACCTGTAGAGGGCGTCTTGGTTGCTCCTCTGGGGCATGAAGCCATACTGGTTCGGGCTTATTTTGGGCAGCAGGTGGAACCTGAGACGAGCGACCAGCATCTTTTCGAAGATCTTGCCGAGAACAGGCAGGAGGCCGATGGGAGGTAGGCTTTTGGTACCCTGTATGATTCCTTTCCCGGCTTCCTCAGTACTACCACTGTTGCCTGCTTTCACTGTTTGGGGAAAAGTGGAAAATTTATGGAATTTTTTTTTCCACTTTTCCGGGAAAACTTCTGGTTTTCCGATTGGGTCCTATAGAAGTACCCTCAGGCTGCCGGGACTCGAAAACCGTACCTCTCTGCGGCTCTTGGTTCCCGAGTTATTTAACTTTGAAGTTTCCCAAGATGGCCGCCCAACTGTCAAAGTTAAGTTTTTGTTCCTTATAACTCCGTCAATTTTTATCGGTGCGGACCGCGGTTTCCTTACCTGGGGGGTAAGCCTACCTTGGGCTTTTAACGATGGGGGAGTTTGGGGGGGGTTACAATCCCCCTAAAATTTCCCAGATAACCCTCTGGTTGGCTGCTCCTGCTATTTACCTTTCAGGGGAGGTGTCGCTCGCTGCTGTACTCCTTTTAGATTCTAAGTTATACAGGTTTTTGTTTTTGACAAAATGGCGGACAAATAGGCCGCGAAACGTCTTTTGGCCGTATCTCCTGTGTTTGTTGACCGATTTTAATTAGCAGCGTATCAGGAGAAAGGTCTCTTTTTGGGCTATCTACCTGTAATAGTCTGGACCACGTTCACACTCCCCTTGTTCCCGACTTATTCTGGGAAAACACCTTTTTTCCCGTAACTCAGGTCTGGGACGTCGTAGAAAGGTGTTTGATATGTCACCTGTTAGGGATTATTAGGCTCTTTCTTACTCTTAACGTGTCCTTTCTCTCCGGCGATGCCTGCTCCCTTGGTACGTTGTTCCCTAAAAAACTGGTTTTTCCGGGTTTCCGGAAATTTTTTGTATGGGGGGCTTACCCTTTTTTATTGGTGGGTTAAGGCGGTGTTCTGAGCCTAATTATCAGCGCCTCAAATCCCACGCGTCTCAGCCGGTCTTCTTGTTATTGGTGTTTTAAGTTTCACTTTTTATAATTATATAACTCACCCCGCATGGGCGATAAAATTTTTCTTCTTGTGGCTTTTAATTAATAATAATTTTCTTTTTATCGCACTTTGAAGTTTTAAATTTTTTTCACTTTCAGTTTTTCTAGGTTTTTCGCACTTTTCCACTTATTTAAGGTTGGTGAATATCACCTGCGTGTGGGGGGCGCTGAGACGAATGTGCCGGTACTTTGTTCGTCGAAATCGGAGCACTCTAACCCACTTTTTTAAATTTTTTAGTACGGAGCGATTCAAAAAAAAGATTCTTCTCGGACCGCAGATGGACAAACTCCATTGAGGCACTTAGTATAAAGCATTTTCAGGTTTCTCTACTACGAGTATAAGCGGCTAGGCTGTACTTTGATCTGTCAGTAAGTCATTGAGGCATTCAGGATAAAGCATTTTCAGGTTTCTCTACTATCAGCGGCTAGGCTGTACTTTGATATGTCAGTCAGTCACTGAAGTATTCAGGACAAAGCATTTTAGGTTCCCGTAGTTCACGTCTCGGAACCCTTGTGGTTTCGTCATGTCCGTATGTCCGTCTTCGGCTTACCGTCCAAACGGTAAGTGCTAGAAAGATTAAACTTTGCATGAACATGCGTATTTACCACGTCGACAAAGTGCGAAAATAAAATCACGAAAAGTGTAGGTTATCATTAGATAGGTATTTTAAAAACATTAAGAGGTTGCTAAGATGATTTTTGGTTTAGGTATCCGTTTGCGATATTAAAATTTTTAGTACAAATAGGACGTCCCCCACCTCCAAAAGCTAAACGGCGTGTTCGAAAAATCTGTAAAAAAATGACCATCATGAATTCCATGTGATAACCTTTGAAGGAAAACTAAAACGGCTTATATGACTTTGTTAGTTCTTAGTAGTTAGAAGTAGAGATACTTACTTGTAAATGAGCTTACTTGGAAAACTTTGTGCAAAAATAACGAAATAGTAAGGAATCATATAAAATATTGATTTAATGGTCCGTGGAGTCCGTCTAAGTCCGAATGTCTCTAAGTTTTTCACCATTCATTCTAATGTTATCCTTGATTGTTATATCTCGTTGAATAGCAGTTTTCAGCTTAGATGCTTTTCTACATATCCGCAGAGTAGGCGCTGTCAAATATTTTTATTTAAATAAACCTTAAAGAAAAAGTTGGTATTAAAAATTATAAAATAGCTTTAGCTATTAGCTACATACAAACTATAAAAACAAAGAAATAAATAATTAAACACAGATTTTTCAAACAAAAAGACATATAAAATAGTAAATTAAAAAAAAATAATATTAGTCCAAAATATTTAAAAATATTAATTTTGGAATATGGGTTTCATTGAAGAAAATATTGAAAATGATGAAAATAACAACCTTAAAGGGTTTTTAAATCGACATAACAGTTTTTATATAAGAGGTGTATTAGCTCATTGTAATATATATATAATATATTAGGAGGCACATAACATGTGCCGTCATATGATGACGTCACAAGGGCAATTAATCATTGTTCAGTTGAGATATTTATTTAAGGGACGGTCTCCAGCTAGTAATTTATTATATACTATTAGTAGAATATAATAATATATCTTCTCAGCGTTACGTTGAATACAGTGTACCTACGCTCAAACTTAATCACAATTTACTATTCATAAACCTAAATCGACTGCAGCTACAAACAATATCGTAACTGCAAATCTACTACTTTACAGAAGAGCGATTTTAAGTTTCAGTTGCGATATTTAAAAAAAGTAAAATTAGAATATTCAATATAACTAATGTTTTATGTGTGAAATAGTTTACTGTTTTATACTATCTACAACAGTTTTTTTAAATTATTATAGTTTTTGAAATATTTCACATTCGATACATTATTTGGTTTCTACTGAATACATTTTAATCAATGTACCCGTTTCGATACTCTTACTCGACAGATATTTTTATTGGACCATTGAATGTGGCACTTTCAATTATATTATTTGATGCATTGCTCAATTTAGTAATATTAGACCAGAAGGTCGATTCTGCTATTTTAATCTAACAATAATGCAGCTTCGATACTTTTTCGATATAGTCCGGATCCTATCAAACAGCAAAATGGTATACTAAACTTCAAACAAACGTCAAACGCCGAATTTCACCGCGATGCAATATTATATTGAAGCGAAGATTTAGATTGAGTGAACCACTTATCCATATAAAACGGTACCTATTCTCTTATATTTATAAACTTGACTCCAAGTTGACTGGAACTGAACCGTCAACCGGTTTTTTTTTACTTTGACATGTGGGGATGTCACAACATATATAACGAGTGCACTGGAGACCGTGCCTTCTCGCTCACACCACAGTGCAAACGCGCCGCTGGCCAGCAACGCGTCAGGACAAGTTTCCTGCGGGTCGCGTCCGACGCGCTCTCGCCAGACTCCCGCGCGCTACCGACCTGACTAGATGATAATATATTCACTGTACTGTTTCCCGCGTTTTCGTCTTTGTAAATTGTTTTATACTTTTAAATTCGACCTTTAAGTTAGTAATATTATTTGTAATAATTGAAACCAATGTTAAAAACACTATATTGTGAAATTGTGTTCCGTTTAATAAACATTTTCGGTTTTCATTTATTAAACAAAAATATTCATTTACGCACAAATCACTTTTTTGCCTTCCCCTCTCTACCCGCGTGGGGAATGTTTTCCGTCCATCTCGAAAGACAAAAATATTGTGTATGCGCACACAAATGTGCATAGCCACGCCCCAATTGCGATGATTTTGTATAATGTTTAAAAAAACACGAGCAGGAGACACGCCTTAACTAACAATAATTAGCAACACTGGATCGTACAAACGTCAAGGTACAGCTGTCTTTGTGTTTGTGCTCGCTTTACGGCCCGATTCAATAACCTATCTATCTATAATTGTTAAAAACATCGTCATTCAATAATTTGACGGTTTTTGCGTTACAAATTTGATGTTTCTAACAAATAGTTATTCGTAGATAGGTTATTGAAACTGGCCATGAATTATCAATTGTAGTCAATGTAATTTAAAAATGACTGTGTTGGGATTGTGTTGGGTTTGTAGTAAAATACCGACTTTCGGTCAGTTTATGATAACAGGATAATTAATTATTTTTAATGAATTGATGGGTAAGTTGAAAGTCTAAGTAAAATACGAGAGTCGGGCCTCTGTTTCGATATGCAAACCTTCCTGCATTTCATGATAGCAAGCTGTTACTGCTGTATTTTCTAGGATATTTTAGACGAAAAAAGAAAAACACAGCGAGATATTATAAATTATGGAACCAAAGTATCCAACCTAAACCAATAAATGGCATGATATGCCTTTAAAACTTATTTTAGTTTGTTTTCAAAATAAAACTTGAAATTTTATTCTAAAAGTGACGATATAAACAAATAACTTTATACAAGTAATTATTATAATATATTGTTTTGATCAAACTTTAATGGCGTTTGCCGGCTGCACGCGCGAGGCCTAAGCAAAATGTAGTAACGCCATCTGGTATTGATTTTTAGAAAAAATCGGTTGTCTGTAAAGTCGGATTACTGACGATAGTTGAACGTCAACGTCATAAGAAATGGAACGCCTCAGAGCGAGGTAACGCCGCATGAGTTATGTTTAGCGAGGTAACGCCGGCAACGTCGGTAACGCTGGTAACGCCGGTAACGCCGCATGAGTCATGTATTTCGTGCGTGCAGCCGGCTCCATCGAATTATAAGACGTTGTCACGTCAAAAACATTATTCTTTATACCTGGCTTATGCTTAGTGCACGGGCGAATTATTTTTCGTTGTAGTAAAGCGTTCAGATCAGTTTGCTAGTGAGCTCACACATATGTGAGAATAAGGCAGATTTGCTACCCCTATAGGACTTAAAAGGTCTTTGTCTAACCCTATTCGTTCTCGGTGGTCGTCACCTACATACATACCTCTTTAACCCAAAATAGGTGTGATCAATTATTGTGCTAGTAGTATGTGTGTATTATAATTATAATAATTACTTGTTTTGAGTAATTTGTTTTGTTCTAAATCGATTACAACAAACTTGTTGTACTCGTAACTACGAGGGGAGTTTGATAACCTCTCGGCCTGAGTTACTTCGCCTCGACTCTTTAGCGTTTTGCTTATGTCACGTATAGTACCAATATTTATTAGTATAAAAACCAGTATATTTTGTAAATTGCTTCTTTAACAAAAATAATCTAGAACAATGATCCGCGCTAAGTCAGCAGAATTCTGAAATCTCGAGTTATTAAACAGTGAGCAGTTAGTTTGTAGTCTCGTAAAGAAGGAATAATAATAAGAATATATCGTCATCTTCATTTATGATAATAAAAATGTGATTAAGCAATTTCCAGAAGAAAGAGAGACCTTTAAACGCAACAACTCTACCTCAGCTACTCCGAATCGTACCAAACCGAAATAAATGACTAAAAAGTAAAAAAAAAATGTACTGAATATATATAAATATAAAATTGAGGCAAGTAGCTAAATAAGTACATATAAATAAAAATACTATTTATATTTTTTATCAACATTAACGCACGAAATTAATAATCATGATTTCAATACATTTAGGATTAACTTCACGTCAAGTTACGTCAATTTTTGTTAGAGACTTTAAGATTGAAGGCAATCTAAGATTTTAGATACGTTATTATTTTGGGGCGTTAGACAATGTTAATCAATGACTATCGCGTAATGCGTGGCGCGTTTGGTAACCACGTCAAAAACCTTCCACTCAGAAGTTCAATCGATTTTTTGGAAATGTTTTTCTTCAAAATGAATAAAATGTTATTCGTTTAAAAAACGTAAATAAAGTTTAAATTTATCAGTGTCATAATAAGCCCAAAAAGAGCCTATACTGTCGCTGAAGATGGACAAAAGCAAAAAGGAGAATTCTAAGTCAAAATTCAGTGTTAATAATTATGGCTATATTATTTTCATGGGTTTGGAATTAATTTTTCTTTACGTTTCTTTTCAAAATCTACAGTAAATTTTAAAGATTTTATATCTTTAAAAATGACTGTAGATTTTAATATAATTTCTTAGTTATTGCTAGTAAAAAAATTGTGCAGTAGAGGCTGAGCAACGTTACGCTTGGATTGGCAATTCCGAAGACAACGCGGTCGTTTACGAACCCCTGGTTGCGAGACACGCTATAAAATAAGAAGATGCGAAGAATCAGAAAAAAGAAAAAGAAAGTAAGTTAGCTGTTCCCCAAGGACGCGTCTCAAGTGATGTTTCATGCGACAAACAGCAGCCTCTCATAGACCATCTGCGGTTGGCCAGGATTGAGCGTTGAAGTGCCACTGCATTCCGTGGTTGTTTAATACTTCAGTGTTAAAGTGTTATTGCACAGCCTTTTCATGTTCGTGTTGTGAATTTCTTGCTGCGTCAACAAAATTCGTGCCATAGTCGCTGTACATGTGTCTTGGCGTTCCTCGGCGAGCACATAGGTGCTTGAAAGCGGCTAAAAATGTTACGGAGCTCAAGTCAGAGACCAGCTCCAGGTGGATAGCTTTTGTAGCCAAGCAAATAAAAAAGCGATGTAGTCATATAAAGATGTTTAGGAAAAGATTTCAAAACTGAAGATAGGCTATGACGTACTATTGACAAAAGAAAACTTCATACATTAAGTTACGCCATCTTGGTTTTCACCATACGTTAATTGGTTAAAATGGCGTTAATCGGTTAAAAATACGGTTAAAATGGCGCAAAAATATCAAAAGTCGGGCCATTTAACTGGAGACACTTTTTGCCTCAACATGCCTCGGCAAAAAAAAAGTCATCCTTAAAGTAAAAAATCATCTCATATTGGGTGAATATCCGCTCAACGCAAACTCGCCCATATAAAGGAAGATTTTTTTTTGAGTACAACAATTATTTTTCTGCCTTTACGTCTATACATAATAATCAGTAGATCATATTCCCAAAATATCCGTAATTGATTTTACCGAACCTTATAATATAATATTTTCAATTAGTCGCCGCGAGTTATTATTGTCATCGGAAACATGTGCCCACGTTAAGGACTAAATTCTTAATTCCTATAAACTGTCTAATTATTCCACTTGTACTATCCTGTGTAGTGTAAACACATATAGCACTTCTCTGATATTTGAGCATTATGAATACTATGCTATGAATCAATATTGTCTTAATATTATTACATCTTGAATATGCAATTTATTCATTTACAATAATAATTGACAGAGGAAGGTTATAGAAGTCAAACAGTATGCACGAACATTTGACCTGACCTTGAGTTCATCACTCAAGTTGTGTGTTATTAGCCTAATTGCTTGTTTTAGATTTTCCACTCACTCCCAATAATATTAATCACTTAAGATCTTTGTAGAAGGTCATTGTGGTTTTTAGCCTTCGCTACTGCTCTTATTTTTTAAGCGACATAAAAGGCAAAGGAGCAGTGAAATTGCAATTATCCTCGCTCATCTGGTTAAGCAACATCTGAGTAGGATACAAGTGCGGTGCCGCCTCATTGTTTTTCATAACACGCGTCACTAGTCGATACTATAGAAAACTTTTCAATTGAAAATCCTGTATTTCGGATTATCTATTCATCCACTCTCATATCTCATTAGTCATATTAAATCATATTGATATCAGAGGGTGTAGGTACACCGAAACCTCTGAGCGAAAATTTGTATTTGTCGTACGATAGTACTGTCTGAACTCTGAATACGTTAATGATGGTGCGCTAACTTAAATAGGGTTAAAGGTTCGTCGAAAAGGCTTTTGTATATTATGTTCATAATTTAATATTATGTAGTAGGTTAATATTCATTACAAATTTTGTTTTTGAAAACAAATACAACGTTGCCTGGCAGAAAAAATGAATACTAACCGCCCGCGACGCCGGCGCCGTGTCGTTCATTAAAAACCGGTCAAGTGGGAGTCGGACTCGCGCACGAAGGATTCCGTACCATTATAACTATTAGTACTAATATCGAGCAAAAACAGCGAAAAATCAAGTTTTTGTATGATGCCCGTCAAATATTTATTTTATTTTAATTTTATCATTTGTTTTTAAAGTCTCAGTTTTAAAACTCAGTATTCAGTGAACACCTGTTGCCGTTATTAATATCGATCAAAAAACGGCAAATAAATCTCTTTTTTGTATGGGAATTGGGAGCCCTTAAATATTTATTTTATTTTAAGTATATTTTGTTGTTATAGCAGCAACATAAATACATCATATCTGAAAATTTCAACTGTATAAAAAATTTCAACCGTCCAGCTATGACGGTTCAAGAGATGACAGACCGATAGATATACAGACAGACGGACGGACAGCGAAGTATCAGTAATGGGATACCGTGTTTAACCTACAAGCATTACACTAATATAAACATATTTTGGTTAAGATGTGGAGTTAGGAGTCGTAGAGTTAGGACGTGTCGAGTAAGAAGGTTGGCTCTAGATGAGATCTGATCTGGTTAACTTTTTGACAATTTGATCTCGATTTGGCATCATTTTACATGAAAATGTATTTGCGGGTTAAGCTTTACTGAAAATAGCAATCGCTCACTATATAAGATAATGTATTTTAAATTTAAATATGACACCTACAAAGATATGCGTGAACATAATATTTAGGCAAGCCGGCAATTCTGAGCGGTGAATGTAAATTTCGCGTCACGAAAAACCAAGCCATGCTAATTGCTTTTGCTGGTTTTCAATAGTAGAGGTGTCTCTATTTAATGCGATTAAATAAAAGTACCTGGGTAACCGAGCTTTGTTTGGAACGGATGCCAATCGAACTGACATAATAGCGTCGACATTTTTCATATATTGTTGAACGACGAAAGAAAAAACATTTAGAGGCTAATGATGCGCAGTTTCACAGGGATAAGACCTAGTTAGATTAGATTTTTCTCACCCTAAACTCCCTGCATACTAAATTTGATGGTAATATTTGCAGCCCTTTTTCAAGAAACCTATTATATATATATACAATATTGCCTCGTTTAAAGTATAAGATACAGTACATTGTGAGCTGTACAATATTATAGGTTTTATTTTCTTTGAAAAGTAAAATGAATAACTTTTACTATAGGGCCAACGTAGGCCATAATAGTAATAGCTCCCACACCGATTTCGGTGATGGTGGCCTGTTTCATTGAAACCAGGCCAGCTACGCAGGAGTTATGTTATAGTGCCCAAGTGTGTGCGCAGTACACAAGAGCACTCTCTCCTCCTTTTACTCTCGTAACCCAGTGGGACAGATAACCGACACGACTGGCGAGAGATTAGGCGCAGGTCCGACTTTTTACATGCCCATCCGACGCATGGATCATCTTTCTTGTCAGACAATCAGGTGATCAGCCTGAATCGTCCTAACCAAACTTGGAAACAACATTTTTTTTGTTCCAATGCGGGAATCGAACCCACGACCTCCGAGTCGAGAGCCAAGCTCTAACCACTAGACCACGGAGGCCATATATTATATAAATAGCAGACTTTTCTCAACAGTAACAATCTTGGTTGGACATATTTAAGTGACGGGATAGTACGGCCACCTTGTTAATCTTTTTTTATCTCTAATCTCTCATTCGTTTTTCATTGAAGTGACTGACAATGTATGAGAGACAATCGCGGTAAGTCATTAGTAACGTGGTTTTACTGTAAATTAGTTTCTGAAGGTTTTATTAGGTACTGTCTAAAACACGAAAAAGTCCGAATCTACCAATTTCATACAAAATAGTATTGTATTAAATAGTTACTAAACATTTAGTTACATTTCATTATGAGCCAGTTTCACAATCTTCTTTTATGCGTTTCATAGGTTATTTGGAAATTTTGTCGCTGTTTACTTTATATAGAGCGACAGAGGTAAAATATGCAAATAATCTAAAACTTATGAGTAGATTGTGAAACGGGTAACAGGTCTATAAAGTTCTTAATGCGAGATTACGATTAATTTTTATTCTTATATTGTCTGATCATAACCAAAGTTGTATTTTATCTTTGATCGCTTATATGACATACTACATGGCCTATATGTATCGTTAAAGTTTAAATAATGTATTCCGAAACTAACAGTAATAGCGCTGTCCAAACTTCAGATAATTTATAACGAAGTTGTAATTTAATGTTTTGTACACTAGGATGTTTGTAATTCTGTATACCTATTTTGTATATTAATAATTACGTGGTTTTTAATTAAATATGGTAAAATATTCGAATATACTAGTAGAATCTCCTATAATTATTTGAAAGTTATAAGAGTGTAAGAATTAAGAGATTCAAAATACTATAAAACTATTTTGTCCATAGAAGCTGTTTATTTATATTATACTAGCATTTGCATTTGCGACTGCGTCCGCATGGGTAGACGACGAAACTTAGGGAATTTTCAAAAATCTTTTCTTAATAGATGTCTACTTCATAACAACTATCTGCTTGTCAAATTTCAGCACAACAATAGTTCACTCTTCGAAGTACAGAAGTAATATTAAATATGTTAGGTAAGTACATAGTTGCGTAATGGGATAATTTATACAAGTAGTTACATGAATTCCAACGAAGTTAGGTAATAGCCCAGCTGATATATATATCCTGACGGACATTTGTGCATCTTTTCTTGAACTTTTAATTCTTCTATCCAAAGTTTATGCGTCACTTTATACAGCGCCTTTGACTCGTTTTTCATGCTTCGAGTTTTAGGTTTGGTTTTTTGTATCTCGTGTCTACGGCGTATTAACTGCCTAGTCCGGTCTGTAATCATTGGTTGTTTTGTGGATTTTATATTAGGTTTTTGCGCATTTAGTACCCTGGTTTCTATAATATTTACCAATTTGTCATAATATTGCTGTGTTGTTCGTTTGTTTACATAAATTGTCTTGTAAATAAATAATTTTTTTAATAAGCCATGTAGGTTTTCACGAAATGTAGAGTTTTGGTATTTAATATTTTTATTAAAACTTGTTGGACTTTTTTGGGGTAGCATACTTTTAATTTTTATTCTTACTGGTCTATGGTCTGATGAGTATTCAATATTTAGAACCTCAATGTTCTCCATGTTCTGTGGAAAGTTGGACAGAATATAATCCAATTCGCTCTTCGTTTTGCCGTCAGGCGATCTCCATGTCCAAATATTTTTGGGTTTCTTATCAAAGAAAGTATTAATAATTGACAGCTTGTTTTCGTATGCATCTATTTTTACCATACTACCATTCTTTCTCCTGGAGTATTTCTGATGCCATAGCCAAAAGGAAGCCAATTTTGGCATTAAAGTCACCCAGTACTATAATCTTACTGTTGGTTGTCATTGTTAAAGCTTTATCTATGGTTTTATAAAATTCTTCTATTTAGTTTTTGTCAGCACCTTCTGTTGGGGCATAATCTTGAACAATAGTAAGTTGGAAGGTTTATTATTTTTATTTTAATTTTAATAAAGCAATCCGTTCTGATAGCCTAATTATTGCCTCTACATAATTTTTTAGATGTCTTTTTATTATAAATTCGACTCTGTAAAGTCCTGAGGTTTGAAATATAAAATCTTCATATACAAATATTGAATTTTCCACTCTTCTCACCTCTGACAGTCCCATAATATCAAACTGTATGTTTTTCATCGAATCTAATTATAGCTCAAGTAATCGTGCATGAGACGACAGACTCCTCACGTTATATGTTATTATTTGGAGTGATTTCTCTGGAGGGTTGTGATCGCAAATCAGTGACCAGCTGTATTGGAGATATTGGTGCAGGGGCTCGTGCTAGTTGCTATTTATTATCCATCGAGTTGTCGTTGTTTGGCGTTTGGATATTTTTCGAGGGAATTATATGAATATATTTTTCATTTTGTTGTGTAGTATTTTGATTGGTTTCAGAAGAGATAACTAGTTTTGGTTGTCGGATAAGAAAATTTTCCAATTTTTTGTTTTATTTTTCTTACAATTTTGTTTATTGTGATGATGATCCGTGGTAGCTAATTCTGGTGACTGTGACATATTTCTCTTATTGCGTGATGTATTGTTGTTTTTGTTCTCCAGTATGATAAGTTTGTCGTGTTTTACTAACGCAGTTTTGCCTGATTCTCTCTCTTTTTTTGTTGGATTAGTAATTATTTGCGTTTAATTTATACCTGTAGTATTTTTTAAACATTTTTTATTTTTCAATATGTTTATTTTTAAGTCCATCGTGCTAAATGTTATGACAGCAAGTCTTATTTTTTCTCCTTTTTCCGACTCTTCTTACAGCTTCTATGTGGCTTGTTTGGTAATTGGCGTTAAAATGTGTTTTTATAGTGTTTATTATAATTTGTTAGATTTTTTGGTACATATGAGAGAGATGCTTAACACAGATACGCCACCTATAGCCTTTTGGCTAACTATATAGGCTTTGCATATGACATCTGTCATATGCAAACTTGCATATGTCAACTTTGCATTGACATTATCTACTTTTTATACCTAAATAATTTATGCAACATTATCCTGTTGCCACTATAACAACAAATACAAGAAAAATACGAATAAAATAAATATTTAAGGGGACTCCTGTGATATTTTTGCCGTTTATGGACTAAAACCCACAGACTAAGCGACGTGAGGACTTACAAAATTATGTCCGGTCTTTAAAGCCCCGGCCTCGTCTCATTATTGTGGGTTATCTTAGTCGAATTGGTTCAAACACTTTCATAAAGATGTGAAGAATTTGTACTAAATTTTCTATTGAGCGTTTCATGGTCAATTTCATCTACTTATATTATGAACAGGAATTATTTGTGGTTTTGTATGTTTGTTCCCGATTTACTCAAAAAATAGTGGATCGTGTTCAAAAATTTAAAATGTAGATAGCAAATAGGCCCAAAGGGGCCGTGGCCGATCGGTTATATTTACGACGTTGCCATGAGCTAGGACAGTACCTAAACGAAATTTTGTGTTATCTGTTCTTCTCAATTCATATTTAATTTTGCGCCTCAATCTGACCTTATCAGTGTAACACTTGCTATTATCAAGTCCAAACCGAACTGGCGCTGGAAAATCCCATTGAAAATTACTATCCCCTATACTACCAATCTATCTTTTTTACAAAATATAATCTACAAAGAAATTCTTACTCAGTAATTAAACACCCTTTCAGTAACTAACCCGTTAAGTAACAACAGAATTAAGTGTCTCTTTAACGACCATAGCAGACTTCTGATATTTCAGAGCGCTCTTCCCGGAAAATGGATGCCTCCAGGCCTTAAGGCCTAACGTTTAAACGTTTGTTTACTAATTAAACATTGAAGGTAGAAGAGTTTTAATTTTACTGTGATATCGTAGTAGACAGTTTTCCTGAGAGTAGTAGGTATCTGTTTGCCATCTTTGATCGCCTTTCCAAGTTAACACTCATATGCAGGTTGGCAAAATAGAGTATAACGCGGTGATACGAACGAAAAATATTTTCGTTTGTATAATCTTTAATCCTTAATAGATTGGAATAAAATTTATTATATTTATTTGTTATATTATAATATATTGAAATTAAAAATTCCATTCCAATCTGTCAAGGATAAAATATGATACAGTCGAAAATGTTTTTAGTTCCTGCTATCACCGCGTCATACTCTTTTTTGCTAAGCTGTACCTATAAGATAGCAAGTGACTCTTTTTACGTCAGTCTCTTACGAGTTACGACATACCTTAAATCTTGCTTAAGTTTGAATGGCTATATAGGTACTGTGCCCTATAAATAATTTCCTAACATAAGTACTTAGTTATTATATTATATTATATTATATTATATTATATTATATTATATTATATTATATTATATTATATTATATTATATTATATTATATTATATTATATTATATTATATTATATTATATTATATTATATTATATTATATTATATTATATTATATTATATTATATTATACTTACTTACTTCATACTTAGTTTATTTAATACTAACAGACTCGACAGACGTTGTGCTGTCATGACTGTGAAATGAAATAATTAAAATATAACCAACTACCTACATACAACTACAACTTCTATACCAACAACTGCACCTATAGTTATATTAGAAAAGTTAATATGGTCGTTAAGTTTTCTTATACATTCACGTTCCTTGTACCTGTAATTAAATTTAATGTTCAGAAGAATTTCTTGACAAATTTGATTTGACAAATTGACAAAATTGACAAAACCGGTTCTACTACCTTAACTAAAGTAGTTAGCTATACCTAGGCGGTCGCGGATTTTTTATAATTTGATATTAGTATGTTCTTTAATATTGTAGACTATTATTTTGTTCTGTCCTGTGGCTCCATCGTTCCATCAATAGTTCACGCACCGTATGCGCTGATAGACATTTTATGGCATCTTCTGAAGTGAAAGTTCTATACAGCTCTATATTACGATATTAGAAATAGAAAATGTATTATATAACGTTTCACTTCTGCCGCGTGTACTCCGTACATGTCATTTCTTTTTTTACATATTATTGAAGTTTTATCAGGTGTTTTATTCTAGTTATAAAATACATAACCTATCTTTATATATATAATTCTACTGTACGTGTGTATGTCACTGAACTGGGCGGCTATGAACGGCCGGACCGATTTGAATGAATATTATTGTATGCGTTTGGGTGGCGCCCTGGATGGTTTAGATTTACAAATCAGCCCGGCAGGACGTCTGTCGGGTCCGCTCATTTATTATAATATAATGGGAGTAATGTTGCATTCTAAAGGTATTTTTTTTTTAATCGGTCCAGTAGTTTTGGCACAAATTGGGAACAAACATAGAAAAATACTAATATTTCCTCGTTTTAGTTCTGTTTCAAAATTAATTAAAACTTTTAATATTTCACAATTCCGGATTATATCACTTTTTTTTATCCAATAAAAACAAACTGCAGGCTCAATGCCCGTACGATTTTTACCCAGATACGACAATTAGCTCAGGACCTTTATAAATTTTCTACAATTATTTTACAGTAATAAGATAGAGATAATAGAATTATATCACATAAACGGACGATAATATGTAAGCAACTTTATCCTTGTTCTAATCTAAATTATGTGGGCGAAAATTAGAGAAAAGTATTTTGGGCCTATAAATATTTACGAATGGTTCAGATCACACGACCCGGGCGAGCCGGTGGGAGCTTGTATTAGGAGTGGATTTCGAAAACAAAATAATATGTTACTTAAGCCGAGTAATGCAGGTAAATATATACTTAGGTACTCTTGTGTATTGCGCATACACTTGGGCATTATAAAATAACTTTTGCGTAGCTGGCCTGGTTTCAATGAAATCGGCCACCATCACTTGAAATCAGTGTGGGGAGTCCGTATTATTATTAGTGTCTGTCTTAGCAGTAATTACGCGTGAGCCGAGACAGCTGAGAACCTCAAATAGGACAGTCTATGCACAAAGTGTATGTAAGAAGGTACCTAGGTACACCTAGAATCTAGATACAATTTAAAGATATAAATTATATTTTAAGAGGAAACAGAAGGGCCACGCAATGTATGGAAAAGCATACAAACGTAGTCCCCTGTTTCCTCCCTGGATAATGCCGGCAGAGTAAGAATTTTTTACCTGCATATTTATTGATACTATTAGCATGTCTCTATGATTTCTTTTTTTTTTCATAAATTAATTATTAAAAGAGATATGGGCGTTCAAAAACGTTCAAAAACAAAATCAAAGAAAAATGGCTAGATTTTCCGCTGTGTTCAAACATCTAGATAACAAAATTGACTAAATTATATAAAAAAATTAAAACATAAGAACACAGTTCAAGCCTTTCTTGAATTGTTAATGAAAAAAGTACTTAAATCGGTTCAGTTTTGGAGAAGGAATCAGGGGACTACGAGTCGTTGATTTTTTGTACTTTTAATATGTATTTTCAGTTCAAGTTTCAGTTGTCTGTCTCTATCGCACTCTCACACATTGATAGCTAGCTTGTTCGGGCACAGTGGGACAGCAATATATTTTACAAATACCTATTTTTCATTTCTCTAGCCCTTGATGTTTCCTCTTAACGCACTTTTAAAACAGAAAATTACATAATACATTTATTTATGGACCACTATAGGCGGTTCTATAACTGAAATAAAGAAATATTTAAATATCCAAGAGATCATTTTTATAATTTAACAATGTATCGATTAGATTATAAATGTTAGCTGTAAAATTCACAATTATTATTATCTTTTGTTCTTGTTTTTGCGAAGCAAGATATAGAGAGAAAGAAGACATTATGACAATGGACTGTTGTAATAAGTTTAGAACGAGGCTGATGTATTTCTCATAAATCATATCGACGGTGAAGTGCCAATACCTCCTAACTGACATTTTTCTAGAAATTCACTTTTTTATAGGTTTGAATTTAGAAGCGTTATTCGCATGTCTTAGCAAAAACTCCTAAGTGTATTTTTAATTGCAACCGCATTCTAATAGAATGTGGAAATACCTCCTAACTATACCAACGAATTTATTTTATGGCATTACCTCCTAACTTTTACAGGACACGTCTATACGTGTTCTTTGGTTATTTGCGACTGACAATTATAGGTAGTGGCGCCGGCCGCCTACGCGGAGTCGACTCGCGGGTGCAGAAGAGGCGGGAGGGAGGGTATTAATCGCGTAGTCAGTACTCAGTTTGAGGCGATTCGTGTTAGTGCGTGTTTGTTCGTTTAGTTTACTCGTAGGTATAGTAAAATAATTGCAAAATAATATTATTTTTGGTGTTATTCACGGATTGACGAGTTCCAAAGGATAATAGGTAAGATATACAAGTCACGTTTCATAATAATTGTGGTAACATAGTTCAATTAATGAGGGTAATTTAAACGTTTCAAGTTTCTTTTTTGTAGATAGCATATATTTCTTCTACGTTTTTGTTTGATGTTTGTATTTAGGAGATATTGTCTTTTTATTGTTTCAGCAAAATGTCTCGAATGGCAAGGCGTTATCAGGGAGTACGAGCAGGACAGATGATTAATATACTGAAAGGTCGTGAGAAGAATACACAACCTGAAGCTACTATTTCTCCTAACCCAGGTAAGCTGTTGTATTACCTACCTACCTACTAAGTTGTGATTTCTGTATTAGCAAATTCTAGTAATGATGCTAGATTCTGATATGTTTTCAGATACGCTTGATCAAGTGACCCCTGAAGCCAAAACTTTAAGCTGCGATAATGGTGACTATAAAACAAAGCAGCGATGTAAGATTATTAAGTCGTATTCTCTTTCAAATCTTATAAAGTGTAAACGTTTTATAACTCAACGACGTCGTTGCACTTCACTGCCACCCACAATTACAGTACCCTATGGAAAACGAAATACTTTAGATATTTTCAGTGATGTTAGTTTAGTTGATAAAGGATGTAGTTTGTCAATGTCCGCTCTCACTTACGATGATACCAAAGAGTTCGGTAAAAAACGTTCTTCCTCAGTACCACCTTCATTTTTCTTTAATTACGAATATACTCAGATACTTGAATCAGAACCTGATAACCTAATAGACGAAAGGTATTCCTATGATGGTGACTATTCTGGCAATGATAGTGACATAACTTACTGTCCTAGTCCTGATCATAATCAAGAGTCTAGCAGTTCTATTCCAGGGTTACTTTTAGATGAACCGTCCACGTCATCAGGCATTTACCACGGTAACCCAAACGAAGGAAGAAAACGCCAAGCTAAAGGTGACCCGGATAACTGGAAGAAATTAAAAAATAAGAAACTTCGTATGTTAGGAGAGGAATATTTGGGATACACAAAACCAAAGAATAGAAAACTAAGACAAGATAAAGTACGACCTGCTAGAAAATTAGGTGATAGGTGCAATTCTCAGTTTTGTAAGAAGAGTAAGGTGCGAAATTGTGAAAAGTTTACTGATGAAAAACGTCAAGAAATACATAACAGTTTTTGGAAAAATATGAACTGGGACCAGCGCAAAGTGTATGTAGCCGGACTTGTAAACCGTAAGGGTACGAAACGCAAAACAAGTGATCATGATTCGAGACGTGAAGGTACGTTCGATTACTTTTTGCCAATTAACCAAGGCCAAAATTTACAGGTTTGTAGAACAACATTTTTAAATACTTTGTGTCTGGGGTCATACACAGTTCAATCTTGGGTCAAAAAATCGAGTGATAGAGTACTTCCTTGTCAAGAAATTCAGAACGCAATCAGGGTCAGAACGCCACAATCTGGCACACAACGAAAACTTCTAACCGCACGCAATTTTTTGGATAATATTCCTAAGTTACCCTCTCACTATGCCAGGAAGGAAACGTCAAAGTTGTATTTAGAACCTGTCTACCGTTCTCTGAGTGATTTATATAAACAATACAAAAAAATGTGTACTGAAAACGAAGAACCTGTACTTTCTCGCTTTACTTTCGAGAAACTGTTTCACGATAAAAATCTATCCCTATATACCTTAAAAAAGGACATGTGCGATACCTGCTGTGGCCATTCAGTAGGGAATATTACTACTTCCGATTATGAACAACACATTAAACGCAAAAATAGAGCAAGGCAAGAGAAGGAGACGGACAAAAAGAAAGCTACATCCGGCGAATTCATTTTGTTGTCTATGGATTTAGAGTCGGTAAAAGTATGTCCTTATCTAACAGCCAGTGCATTGTACTTCAAGACAAAGCTTACGTGTCATAACTTTACGATGTATGATTTGGTTACCCACCAAGCCTCCTGTTACTGGTTTGATGAAACATGCGCAGATCTTACCGCTAGTACTTTTACATCTTTTGTGTCTGATTATATCGTGAGTTATTGTTTGCCTAAAGGATTGCCTATAGGCATTTATTCAGATGGGTGCACCTATCAAAATAGAAATAATATAATGGCGAATGGGTTGTTGAATATTAGTGTTGAACATGGTGTGACTATCACACAGAAGTACTTAGAACCTGGGCATACACAAATGGAATGTGACGCAGTCCATGCTGCAATCGAAAGGAATCTGAAAAATAGGGAGATACATCTTCCCAGCGACTATATTACTATAACAAAGGAGGCACGGATAAATCCTTTTCCTTATGAAGCTATTCAGATTAACTACGATTTTGTTAAGGATTACAATAATAAAAAAAATTGGAGATACAGCACCATACGACCCGGTCGAAAAGCAGGCGAGCCTGTAGTTGTTGACCTGAGAGTCATCCAATATAGAACAGACGGCACTATTTATTATAAAATTAACTTTGATGATGATTGGACAGAGTTACCTGCTAGACCGAGAAAACTGAATTCTGTTACTTACTCAGCTTTGCATGTTAGACCAATTCCCATAGCTTCTACCAAATTTAATCACCTTCAACAATTAAAAGAAGTCTTGCCAAGAGACTGTCACTCATTTTATGACAATTTACCTCACGAATAATCTGTTCATGTTTATAATAGTAATTGATTTTTGATGACTCGTTGTTTTTTTAAATTACTAAACTAAGTAGCTACATTCGTTGAATTGTTTTTGTAAGCAAAAAAAATGCTTTGTTATATTGTTTTTGTTTATTTCCTTTTCAGAAATTAAAGGTTCTCATTAAAATCGGTGTTTTGTTAATTCCATTACCTTCTAAATGTCGTCTCATTATCACATACAAAGAATAAGTACTAAGTTAATACCTTCTATCTAACCGAATACCTACTAAATTATCGTAAAATATATGAATTCAGCATAATATATACAGCATACATTATTATTATTCTAAATTAAAAATAATATTAATTGATTTTAAATGTATTAATAAATGAAACGGTTTTTTTAGTTTGTGTAAATTTTTGACTTAGTCAGTTAGGTGTTATTGGCACTTCGCCGTCGATATGGAAAGTGGAAACTGAGTTTTCCGTTGACGGGTAGTAAGAGTCGACGTACTCAACACTCGACAGTTGCGTGTCTCCTGGCGGCCGAGCGCTCGTGCGACGCGGACGGGCGAAACTGAATTTACCGTGCGTGCGTGCGTCAAGTTGGAAATTCGAATAAACTAAGTTCATTATTAAATATTATTATTATTTATTGGAAAATATTTGGTAAGTTTATGTTTATTTATTTTTGATTAAAAATATAGTATATACCTAATATGATAATATTAGAATCCAGATTACACTCCAGAATTAGAAACATTTAGCATTTTTTTAGGTTATAAAATTACAATAATAAATAGTTAAATTACCTTTCTTTACTTTTTCCAACTAAAATATTTTTAAGGAAAATATGTTCCTTGAGACTAAAAAAAAGAAGTTTATCTTGTCTATCCAAAAAAAATTTTCATGATTTACGATTCAGATTTTATGTCAACTAATGAGTTTATGATTATAATATATTACCTATTATAAGATCATTAGATAATAATTAGATAGATGATTACATTAGATGTTAAAGGAAGTATCGTAAAGGTACAACATTTTCCTAATAAAATAATTAATAATATTATCATTAATTTATAGAAAATGTAAGAAAAATCATTAACGAATACAACATTAAACTGGACGGTTTCACGGCCAGTCAGGATCATTAATAACGTGAAAAGTTTGAGATCTGTAAGTCCTTGCCATTTATAACCGAAGAAAAATGAATGAATGATGATGAAAAATTTGAAAAATGGCCACGGCGCTTATTGACTACTGCAATAAAACAAAATAATGGAGTTTCTGAAATCAATAATCCGGGATAGATGTTTGAGAAACAAAAGACGTGGGGCTGTTTTTAACCGCATAAAAATCGCGATCACAAACTAAAATACTATTAGATTGTACCCTACAGATCCATAGAGAAGTGGAGATAATTCATAGATAGTTAATCATATTTTAATTAATATTCGTTAAAATGAGTTAAAATATCACAGTATTGGGGCCAAAATTAGTTTCATACTTAAAAATCGATCCGCTCACCTAATTATTTAGGGTTCTGTAGTTTACGTTTCGGAACCTTTATATTTTCGTCATGTCCGTCCGTCCGTCTTCGGCTTACCGTCTAAACGGTTAGTGCCAGAAAGATGAAACTTTGCACAGATATGAGTATTTACCACGTCGACAAAGTGCTAAAATGAAATTACGAAAATAATATTTTTTGGGATACCTAAATATATACGTAAAGTTGATTGAAGATGATTTGTTTTTCGTGACTACACCGTAGTGTTTTATTAGTATTAGTTAGTAGTATTAGATAGGCCTTTTAAAAACATTGAGATATTAACATCACACATCTTTAAAGCGCATTATTTTGTTAAAATCCGGCGTCCCCCCCCCCTCCTAACCTCTCTCTCACTCGTCCCCCCTAAATCTCTTAAAGCAAATACGCTGGCTCGAATCTGAAATAATTCTTGGCGATAGTTTATGTAATAAAGTTGAAAGGAAAATGATAACGGCTTTTATAACTTTGTTCGTTAATGAGTTATAGAGACTTAACTTGTAAAATTACTACTGTAAATAACTTGTAAAAGAGCTTACTTGGAAAATTTCGTACAAAAATAACAAAATAATAATAAAACATGTAAAATATTGGTATAACGGTACGGAACAGGGTTTCGTACCGTATACCGTACGCATGTAGGGACATGCGCGAGTCTGAATCGCACTTGGCCGGTTTCTTAATGGATTGATGGAGTTGATGGAGAATGGAGAAATTAAAATAATGGTTTGCAATTTCAAAGTCTTGCTAAAACTCGAGAACGGCTGGACTAATTTACCTAATTTTGATCTTGAAATAATTGTGCAAGTTCAGAGAAGGCTTAAAAGGTGGTGAGAAGTATTGTAAATATTGCGAGGAAAATACTAAAAACGACGATTGAATTTTCCCTAATTACTGTTCAATTTGTCACTTGACTGTCAAATATTTATAGATGTGTTCAGTTCACCTGTTTGGTTTATTCGACAAAAATTGGCCGTTCCCAGTAGTTTGGTAGGTGTAGGTTTAGTTGTAGGTCTAGATGCAGTTGTAGGTATTTCAGTTCGTTGTTAAGACGGGGCGACGACGTGTGTCGGGATAGTAGATTATAAAATTACCATTATCCTATGTAACTGTAAACGACACATCTAAAATTGACAAATATTTATTGAAAAATTACAGTTTACTATTACGCCTTTCTGGGTTAAATATTGTTTTCCATAAAAAATATCACTGTCCCCTAATATTTCCTAGAAGCGTTGTCATCGATTACGGTTGTAGAAACTTGAGCTGTTAACTTTACTGTTATCTCACTAGAATTTGTTTTATCTTAAATCTTAAATGTTTAACGACGAAAAAATATTTTACATTTTGTCCTAAACAAACATTCGCAACTTAGTTACCTTGTGTAACTTTATGGAAATAAAACTTAAAATTAGTGTACCGGCTTTTTGTAATACTTTCAATAAATTATAGCCGCGTAGGCTGTATCTTAGACAAATAAATCGCTTCCCAATCACTCCAGCTATCAATTACGTAACCGTTGTGTAATCGCCGTTACTGAATATAATTACATTTTGATTATCACTATACCTTTTTTGTTTGTATCGATTACGATAATGTAATTTTTTATCAGTTTTGTTTGTCCACCAAGTGTAAAATTGTGAATATTTACATCCGTGTTATTTCATACACGATACTACGTTACTTTCCATGGCAACGCAGTTGTTATTTTAGTAAAGCTGTCGAGTTTAGTTTACCTTATATGCGCTGTTGAAATTAATTTTCTTTTTTTTTTATTGTAAATTTAACAAAATATGACTATATGCCAAACGCAAATGGGAGTAAAGAATCTACTATAAGATACACCTCCTAGAAAGTACTAAGAGTACCTATGTGAGATACAACTGAACCAACTGTTTTAAGAAAGTATTTTTTGTGATTTCTTGAACTTTGAATAGATAATTAGATCTAAATTTCATACGTACCTATTGTTCATTACAAGTTTTAAAGCTCCTTTGCTATATTGTATTATGAAAATTATTATTTTCGTAAAAACTAAGTATGTATACATACACCTTGTATAGTAACATAAAAATGTTCATTTTCCAATGAGATTTGAAATTACTGTGATCTAAACTATCATTCATATTTTATTAAACTGATTATTACTGTGATTTAACTTCATGGGGCATTAGTGTTGTTATTAGTTAAGACACATTTCAACGGCTATGGATTTGTGATGAATTGCACGAAATTTTATAGTAAAAATTATGTTTGTACCATGGTACACATTTGTTCAAATTATCGACCTCTTAGTGCCTAGATGATCATTTACAATAAAATCGCAAAAAATTTAATATCTGCTAATGTATACAAATTATAAATAGGGTTATTACGAAACTATACAAACATACAAAATAAAAATAATAGAATTTTTTATTTTACACATTTTTTGTAAAAACTTTTTTTTGTATTTAGCAGGCAAAAAATTAGGCATGAAAGAGAATTTTGGCCCATTTACCTAAACTCCTGTAGATATGCGACCTATGCCGTTGTTATCCAGATGGAATATCTAACTAATTTTATCTTTGGTCGCAGTGGATAATTGTTCCATAGTAAAATGTCCTTTGTCGCAATTATTTATAAGTACGTATCATTAGGTTTACGTAGACTATATTCTAATTTAGATTTAGTACATTAATGCATATAGAAGTAAGAAATAGCCTAATGTCTATATATAAAACTCAATTATCGAAATTATTTAAATTTATAAATCAGCAACTACAAATTGGCAGATTCTAAATTAAAATTTAACGAAATAAATCAGATAAGGATTTTCGTGTAATTGATATTGCTTAAAAAAGTTTGTGACACAGAGTACACACACACTACACAGACACTACATAGATACACTACACAGAGTATCTGTCGGCGTAGTAGCTGTATTGGCGTGAATACGAGGGCGGCACTGAAAATTTCGGGAATCAAGGAAGTGACACAACATTACAATTTAAAAATGTATTAAATTGCTTATCGAAGTATTCTCCGCGAAATTTGACACATTTTTCCATACGATGGAACCAATCATTGAAGCAACCATTCCATTCGGAAGTTGGGGTCTCCAAAATGGCCGTTTTGTAGGCGTCCACAGCTTCTTCAGGTGATGAAAATCTCTGACCACGCAATTTATTCTTTATTTTAGGGAAAGTATAGAAATCATTAGGGCTTAGGTCGAGGCTGTACGGCGGATGGTCTAATAATTCTATGATTTCTTGCTCTAAAAACTCCTTTGTTCTGTGCGCGGTGTAAGAACTCGCATTGTCGTGATGGAGGATGATGCAGCGGTTGTAGTTCTCTTTACGGAGTTCAGAAACGACCTGTGGCAAACAAATGTTAGCATACCATTCTGCATTAACCGTTCTTTGTCCCTCAAGAGGAATAGTCGCAACATGGCTGGTTTTGGAGACAAACATGGCCACCATTTTTTTTGCAACACTCCGAGAACGCACAATTTTTGTTGGCTTTAACTTATTTTCGAACACCCAAACTCGTGACTGGTTTTTTGTTTCGGGTTCGTAAGCGTATATCCAGGATTCGTCACCTGATACGATGTTGTATACAGCATTTGAGGATCCTGCGTGGAATTTTTCGAGAGTTCTGACGCACCAAGTAAAGCGGCTGCTTTTTGCTCTTCACAGAGCAAATGCGGTATCCATCAGGAAAACAACTTTTTTACACCTAATTGTTCATGCAAGATTATTTGTATTTGACTCATGCCAATGTCTAAAGTTGCCTGAATTTCGCGGTATGTCACATGTCGATCTTCCTCAATCAGCTTACGCACAGCATCAACGTTTTCTTGGGTGACTGCAGTTTTTGGACGATCTTTGACGGGGATCATTGAGCTTGACATGTCCACGTTGAAATTCAGCAAATCAGCGATAAATTGTGGTTTTGGATGGGGCTTCATCACCAAATGCAGAAATCATCCGGTCAACACACTGTTTTTGTGTTAAACCACTTCGAAAGTCATAATAAATCATGGCTCTAGAATTTTCTCTAGTCAATTCCATTTTCTCAAAGACTAAACAAGTTTGACAAGACCTTGTGACAAGACCGAGAATCTTTTTTTAAATAAATAAACGGTATTCGAGTTTTAAATTAAAAATATTTTAATATGACAGGAACATTGGAAATATTCCATTCCCGATACTTTTAGTGCAGCCTATGTATTACGTTAATTTTGTACAGATATTTATAGTTATATACAAACATGGAGTACTTACCTAAGTAAAATGTCCTTTAGCCTTCACTTGTCTATGACATCATATAATTATAATACATACAAGATTCTTGGTTCAAAGTGGAAGTACGTACTTATAAATTTAAATTCACCTCCCTCCCTAATAAATTACAACTTTTTGGTCAACTTTGGAATAAAAGCATCCAGTATTGTAACTCAAACAGTGGAAGTAAACTACATTCTTACTGGCGGCGTGTATGAAATCGTAACGAAAAGGCCGGTATTGATAGATCGAGCCTTGCGCCAGCTCAAATAAATTTTATTCTCGCCTTATAAATTCTTTTTGAACGTATTTCAGCGTTTTCTAATATTCAACACCTAACAGGGTAAAATAGAGAATGAAAGTTTAAAATTATTATATAGATATCGCTTAAAAACCAATTTCACGCCGGCGAAGCCGCAGGCAAATTCTAGTTTATTTTAAAAATCCCTAATGTCTGCTACTCTTACTCTCAATAACACTCCTTTAAAGTGAAACTTTTTTTACATCGTCTCAAACTTTTTCGTCTGTGTGTTGCATGTCGCGTGACGGTCGGCCGCGGAGTAGGGATAAAGTGAAAGGCAGCAGGCAGCAGGCAGGCAGGCAGAGCAGCCGAGGCCAATATGGCAGCGCCTATAGTTCGCATCAGCTGACCGTGTAGTGTATAGCCTAGTACTCATTTGTGCCAGTGCTCCACGCTATTTTGTTATTAAGTTTCACTTTTACCGTGGTTTCATAAAACCACACAATCCTTTTTTTCAATGTAGGAACAAATAAATAGACGAAAGAAAAATATATAAAGAAAACTAGATAAAAGAGAAAGTAAGTAGCTAGTTTCAGGAAAACGGAAACTGTCTGTGAGATCAGAGACGTGTCAAAGGTCGGATAGTCTTTCTCTTCAACGGTATCGTCAAACTTTTCTAACTAGGCAGTAACAGCACAACAAAACGTCATGATGCTATAGGAACAATATTATAAATAATTTTGTATCTTATTTTAAGGCATCCAAATTTAAATTGAGCTGACATGGGTGTTTTCTTGGCTTTATAAAAGAAACGCAGTAACTCAGCCATTTGAAAAAATGCACCGCCATTTTTATTATAAAAGAACTAAAATATTTTGAACCCGATAAAATGTTTTTTTTTTGTGATTGAAAGTGCGCATCACCTTGGTTTGACCGTTTGAATAAAAGGATCAAACAATCACTTTCATTTCTTCAAATTTTATCAAAAGAAAGTCACGGTGAACGGAAATACGATAAAAAATATATCAGAAATGTCTTTTGGTAAAAGGTGTTATATTACTTATGACTACAGACAAAGAAAACTAAGGTTAATAACATATTATTATTTTAAACTCGCCACTTGTATAAGGCATTTTATTTAAGTAATTTTTAGGGTTCCCTTATAATAATTTATACATAATTTTCAACAAGGCTCTAATTAATCTAAATCTATCACATTTTTTTATGGGCCCAAGAATGTATGAAATCATTTCTGTCTCTTTTCCATGTTGATACTACTCTTTAGGAAGTTTAGGAAAATTATTTTGAACGAAGACTGGCAATAAGTTTTGAAGTAATTTCAAAAAACCTATTGTGCGTTGATAGTTACGGAACTCTCCTAAGACATGGTTAGATTATGGTTTTTTAATTTATCTATTTTTTTATTTAAAACTCCTGATTTTCTTGTATAAAAAGTTAATTACTCTCTAACAACTCTGTCAGGGCAACTTATTATTAGAACCCTACAATTATCGTCCGTAATTTAGTTGGTTTGATGCTTTAAGGTAATTTAGTGTATTTTAATTGAAATAATATGATTAAAATCAAACAGTTGCTTAAACAAAACCTACAAAATAAACTTTGCTGTGACTAAAGTAACTATGGTTTTATTTTTGATAAGTATGCTCTTTTGATTTTATTTGGAAAATTAATTACATTTCTTACCTTTAAATAAAAGTTATGGTATGTTATTTGGTTATGAAAACAATCAAACAAAATTTCACGAAGTCCATTTCTTTAACCGACTTCCAAAAAAAGGATGCGGTTATACGTTCGGCTGTATGAAGTTGGTTCCGTTTTCACCAAAGTGGTGACCTGATGATGGCATTCATGAAATTTTATTATATTAACACATTTAAGAACTTTTAAAATAACTCTATATTTAAATATATAATTGAATACGCGCCAAGATTCCATGAGGTATTGTATATAAGATGATGATGATGATGACTATAAGTCACATATGCTTGCAGTTCTTTAGACAATGTTGAAATTTCCAAACGCGTATCTTTATAGACTGAGGAGTTCTGTTCAGTACTTTTGGATCCAGGGTATACCTTGGTGCATAATCTTACTTTTTGGTAGATATGCTACCAAAAAGTAAGATTATGCACCAAGGCTTGGGTTAATTCTGAAAAAGTTAAAATCACCATATGTGATTTTCAGAGATCACAGAGTAATGTTCAAAGATATCCGTGGTGGTGAAAAATACTATGAGAAGTACCTATTATATCATCATTATGTCATGATTTATGGTGTGATGATGGTGGTGATGATGATGGTGATAATGCTGATTACTTTAATTGAGATAGTGGCTTATGCTTGCAGTTCTTTAAGTAGCCCCGAAATACCCAAATATGTATCTATAAGGAGTCTGGAGTTCTGCTTAGTACTTTTGGATCCAGGATATACCTTGGTGCAAAATCTTTTTTTTTTGGTAGCATATGCTTGGGTTACTTCAGAAAAAGTCAAAATCATTATATATGTCCATATAAATAATGAGGAGATCCCTCGATTCCTCATGGATCCCATCATCAGGTCATTTTTTTGTGATGTGTGACGGGACCAACTTCGAAGTATACATCAAAAACCCTACCCTTTAATAATATACTGTAACTTTAATAATAACCTGGTTTCAATGAAACCGGACACCGTCACCGAAATCTTTGTGGGGATCTCCTCAGAACGATTTCGGTGACGGTGGACATTATTATTATTATTTGCACAATGGTTAAGCTATACAATGTTTAGTACTCGTCTGATACGTTGGTAAAGTCGCTTGACAGACAAGGACACAACATTGTATAGCTTATCCATTGTGTAAATATTTTTATTAGTAAGGGGCTTATTTAGTTATTGTGTAACTAAGTAGGATCGCGCGCTCACTCTCTCTCACTCTGTCACTTTTTTTTCAATACCTATCTTTAACGGCAGGAAACTTCGATTTCCGGTTATTTTTCAGAGCTAGCTTTATAACATTAAATACAAAAAAATCAGCGTTAATGGTACAAATGAAATAAATATACGTCATGAACGAAAAGTTTATACGAAATCATACAATATTACACTTGGCTGCGTAGAGGTTGCGGCTAAGCAATCAGCAGCAAGTAGCAACTGTGACATTTAAATGTTTTAAATAGACTGTTGTGAAGTGGTACGTTGGTTTTATTTCTATAAGATGTAAACAAAATGTTTCTCTAAAAGTCGAGTAATAATATTTTAATTAATAGTAGGTACTGGCGGTCCATTTTTAATTGGCACCTTATGAAAAATGGATTCCCCAACTTGTAAAAATACTTAATGAATAGATTTTGATTATCTACATTATTCATGCAGTAATTCCCTTACTATAATTGCGCATTGAAAATGTAATAGACTAGAACCTCAAGACCAATCTTCAGTCAGCACCACCGTATCAATATCAGTTCTGTCTACATTTTAGCCTATAAGTGACGAATAACTAACTAACTATAAATCGTTATCTGATCCTAAATGGTAATTCTGTGTGCCGTGTGCGATATTTTGTCACTGCTCACCGTGAAGAAGTTAACTACAATTTGTATGGCATTAAAACAACGCCCTTAGTGGAAAACAATGGTAACTAATTCGATGCAAAAAAAATTGGTTGTCTGTAAAGTCGGTTTACGGACGATAGTTTAACGTGACAACGTCATAACAAAACATTGATGAAATGATTGCATACTAACGTAACGGGACAGAGTACCGGGACAATGAGTCACCCTTTTTCGTGCGTGCAGCCGGCGTTCATCGATTTATTAGACGTTGTCACGTCAAATGGGCAGCAAATGGAATCCAGCCCGAATGCTTCCCGGACGCCTTACAAACTAGGACCAATCCGAGGAAACCTGGACGGATAGCAACCCTAAATAAGGTTAAAAAATATCTACATCTACTTTTACATAGTTGTACCACAATATAAATAATATTTTTATGGTGGTTGTACTCTAATGTGAAAATATTGTCACCGTTTATTATTTTTTTCCCAAAATTATAATACGGACAAATATTTCAGATTTTGAATGCTCTGATTTGCTTGCAATACATTTTTAAATTTCAGTACTTTGAAGTTAACAGATTTTTAGCTAGCACCAAAATTTAATTGTGAGTATTTATGAGTGTCATCTCGAACAAGGCAATATTTAATTCAGCACGACGTTAATTATAATAATTACTCTTATCTAATAACCGTTTACATAAAATTTCAATTTGCCCTTCTGGAACAGAAAACTTAATTGACTTTATTAAAAGAGTAGGTAATTTTTGTACAAAGAATTTTCGTCATTAAATACCTTTAACTAATATTATCAGGCGGCGCCAAACAAGCAAATTAAATAATAACGTAACGTAGGTACTTAAGTAAAGTAAATATATAATAACCTAACCAAGAGCATGTCAGGACATGTCTAAGGAACCCTCCTTAACTATCAACGCGGAATAGGTTTTTATCAAATAACTTCAAAAGTTTCTGTTCGATTTCGTTCAAAATAAATTTCCTAAAATGTTTTTAGCTTGATCTATCAGCATGGAAAATTACAAGTTTCTATCTCCTATAGTTTAGAAATTCTAGGGGAGGGGACCAACTTACAAAACACTTTGGAGGCCGATTACTCGAAAACAGCCGAGTTTGTATAAAGTCAACGATATCCCACACGATGGGGTAGAATGAAAAAAAAAAATTTCTTCCCCACTTCGTTCATGTTTAAATGTAAAATTCCCCTAAAATTTTAAATTATTATTATTTTAAATGCCAAAACCGAGATCTATATACAATCTATAACTATACCACATTTCATCCATTTATATTCATAATTATAGAAGCTAGAAGCGTGGACAGGCAGACAGACGAACAGAGCGAAACTATAAGGGCTCCTTGTGTATTATGAAACCCTAAAAATTGATTGCAATTCGAATGTCTCGGTAAAACTCGAAAACCTGAAAGGCTGAACCGATTTAGCTAATTTTGGTCTTCAAATGATTGTGGTAGTTCAAGGAAGGTATGAATGATGAGAAATATTGAAAAAACTTGACACAACGATTGAACTTTCCCATACTATTCAGTTTAACTGTTTATTTTATTTAAAAATGCCTGGCCCTAGTAGGTTGGCACTTGGCAGGTGTAGTTGTCGGTGTAGATGTAGGTGTAGCTGTAGGTGTAGGTTGTGGGTGGAGTTATTTATTTATTCTAGTTCATAGTTAAGGCAGAACAATGTGCGTCGGGACAGCAAGTCGTGACCTCTCGCACTCGCAGTGTCAAAAAGTTATCAGATCTCATCTAGAGCCAACCGTCTGACCAAACGCCCTAACTCTACAAGGTCTAACATATTTAAATTAATTTATAAAAAATAGTGTATTTTTTATTTATTATTTCATACCAATGAACAAAAAATATTTAATAAAGACCTACAATACTGTTCTTCAGTTTGTCCGTAGAATACATATAAAACTTTATATTATAGACAGAGTATAAAAACATTAACAACATACGTTGTATCTTAATAATACTAATAATACAAAATGATATATTATTATAACAAATAAAGCAAAATGAAATTAGAATAATGATTAGATTAATGTTTTTAGGCAGTGAGGGATGTACTATTTTTTCGCCTAGTATTCGAAAAAATTTACACATGATATTTTAGGTCATGTACCATGTAAAGCAGCGGATCTATAACACGCGTGTTTTCAGTGTGCCGTGTTACGAACTTTTTTGTAAAAATTGATGTAGGTACTTCCATACGCAGTGCAGCGGGTATTCGGTAACGGGTCCGTTTTAGGAGACATGAAATTTTAAGATTTTAAAGACATTTTAATATTATCGTCTCATAAATTTTTGCATATTTAAGTTTGTACTATAGTCATTGTGAAGATATCTACACTATCGAATAAATATAAAAAAAATAAATAAATAAATATTAGTTGTATTCATATTCATGAAATATTTCCAATCTGGACCGCTTAGTGCGACACATGTTACAACTAAAATCATTTTTAGATAAAGCCAGAGGTTTTACCCTAAATGCTAATGTTGATTTCGTTCTAATGTTCTCAGATGTGTATCAACATAATAATGTATCTTTTTTATATTTAAATGTATTAGTTCTTATTCACTGTTAAATTTATTCATTTTTATTCACTCCTTATCGCACTATCTGCTCTCCTCCTTGCCTAATCAAATAAGGAGGGTCTTGCGGCCCTCCTTCAACCCCCTTGTCTTCACCCGTGGGGGCGGCGCGGGGCAAGCAGCGTCGCTTGCATATTTTTTCGGCCGAGTCAGTGGAATCAATTTCGACTTGACCGCAAGCAGCGCTGACGACGGTGGTTGCTGATTATGTACTGTTACAGCCCTCGATTATGCTGACAGCCCTCGAGATGTGCTGACTCTGTAGTTCCACATATTAAGAAATACTTCGCAATTCACCCGCATATTTTTAATTTATATACCCACGCTTTTCCAAATCAGTCAGTAGATTTCCGAATTAGTCGACAGCTGCCCAACAACGAACCTGGTTTCTGCCTGCCGGTTGGCTTTCAGCTTAGACTACTAGGAAAATACAAAATTCGGTTCAGTGCAAGGGATAAAAGTATCCCTCGTGAATGATCTACAGAGTTATAAGTAGTGTAGTCTCTATAAAAAGTCTAAAAACTAAAGAAAATAAACGTTGTCTCCGAAAATTGTTTTTTTAAGACACTATTACAACAAACAGTACGATTTTCCTGACATACAAAAGGACGAATCAAACTTCGCTCCGCGACGCATGTTCACTGAGGCTATCGGATGCTCGGGTGACCTACATAGTGAATTATTACTTTTTAGTTGTAATAATTCACTACACAACTGACTAGATTTTGGTAGATTCCAAGGCATCCAATCTTCCTCTGAAATGAAATCTCTACCTGAAGTTAGAGTTGGTTCACCCGTAAATTAATTAATAATGCATTATTCTGACGTTGTAAATGTTTATGGTGTTTATGGGCTGTAAACATGAAACGGGGTCTGTGTTAATGCGTTGTTTTAATGACCCCAAACTGCGCTGTAAACTTTGATGGGCGTCAAAGACGTAAACAGCCGAATACTAAGATCACCAAGACGTTAACAATATGGGCTCGGTCGCGGTTCGCCATTTATTATATTGTCCAGTAAAGAATTTGTTTATTGGGGAAATTCTTTCGAAGACTGTTTTACTATTCGAGCTAAAACCTTGAGGAGGGAAACTGATTAAAGTTGGCATGGGAAAATCCTTACAAACATTAATAAAGCGCTTGCAATAGAATTGATTCTCATAAATCTTGGAGCTATCTAACATAATATTGTATGAGGTGGGTACGGTTCTACTTAAGAAAATTACTTTTTCATTTCTCATACTGGGAAAGTAGTGTTGTTTTGATCTGATTATTTTATTTTTATTTTATTTTATTTGTTCGGAAAACTTACAGCTACTTTTACAATTCAAATTAACTAGTTACTAACTAAAAGCCATTTATAAGTTTTCACAAATAGCAAAACAGAGAGTGCACATAAAGGCATAAGTAATCAGTGAAACATAAGTAATATATAGTAAATAAAGAGTGTACATTAAAGCATAAGTAAAAATATGAAAGTAAAACAAGCTCAAGATGCAAATGTACAGGAAACAGATACTTAATCTAGGCATTAGGCGTGTTAATTAGTGTAAAGGTCTTTTGAGAATTGCAACATTATAGCTATACATGGTTGTAGTAAATTATAAGTAATGCAACAATAACAAACTCTACTATAATATAATAACTTATTAATTATTATCGCTAAGCAAAACTAAACTACAGCTAGCTAATCAACATTAAAAAAGGACTTAGTAACCAACTGTCTAATCGCATGAGGCTCGGCAGTGAAAATATCAAAAGATGGGTTTACTCTAGAAAATTCATTTAGTTGAGAACTCGCTCTAAATATAAATGAATTACGGCGGTAATACGTTTTAAAAGTGGGGATATTGATTGGAACAAAACTTCTAAAATACTTAGTGGGGATACAAAAGTTTATTTTTTCGAGCAAGTATGAGCTGTCAATGTTATTATTGATTATTTTAATTAAATAAGATATATCAGTTATATTTTTCCGTACTGTCAATGGTAAAAAGTGAAATTGCTTACATCTATCTTCGTAGCTTGGCAAATAATAAGTACTTCTGAATTGTAGGTATCGTAAAAAACGTTTTTGGATAGATTCAATCCTATTTCTATATAAATCATATTTAGGGTTCCATACCTCTGAGCAGTATTCGAGTATGCTACGCACATGAGCACAGTATAAGACTTTAATCACTTTAATTGTGGTGAAATTTTTACTCATCCTAATGACGAATCCGAGCGCTTTAGAAGCTTTATTAACAATGTGATCAATATGTTTGTCGAAAATTAATTTTGAGTCCATAATAACGCCCAGGTCTTTCATATAATTAGTAGTCTCCAACACTTTATTACTAATGCTGTATGGGAATTTTAGTAAATTGATATTACGAGAGAAAGTCATTGTAAAACACTTGGAGACATTTAGGTCTAGTTTATTAACATTGCAGTAATGATTAAATCTAATCAAGTCTCCCTGTAGCAGACGACAATCATTAACAGAGGAAATCTTTCTGAAAATTTTGGTGTCGTCCGCATATACTAAAAATTTACAATATTTAAAACATGATGCAATATCATTAAGAAAAATTGCAAATAAAAGGGGTCCTAGGATCGAACCCTGGGGCACTCCCGATGGTATATAAATCCATTTAGAGATATATCCATTTATAGCTACAGCTTGAGAGCGGTAGGTTATATATGAAGAGAACCACCTGAATAGGTTTCCGCCTATACCAGCGAAGTACAGCTTCTGAAGCAGGATAGAGTGGTCGATACGATCAAATGCCTTACTAAAGTCAGTAAAGATCACATCGACCTGCTCACCCAAATCCATGCAGGAGGAGATATAATCATTCGCTATAATAAGGTTGGAGACCGTCGAGCGCCCTTTCATAAAGCCATGCTGCTCGGGTATAAACCAGCTACGCAATGTAGAATATAACTGTCGATGTACGATGCCCTCGAAAATTTTAGCAAATATACAGAGCTTGGAGATGGGTCTGTAGTTCTTTATTTCAATTTTATTTCCGCCCTTGTGTACCGGTGTTATGAAAGCGGCCTTCCAGATATTAGGTACATACCCCTCGTTTAGTGATCGCGTGAAGATCATACAAAGAGGATCGACTAGACTCTTAGCACATTTAACAATTAGTATGGGATGCAAATTATCCGGGCCAGCTCCTTTACTAATATTAACCGATTTAAGTGCTTTAAAAATC
Organism: Phengaris arion; assembly: GCA_963565745.1. Taxonomy (NCBI): domain Eukaryota; kingdom Metazoa; phylum Arthropoda; class Insecta; order Lepidoptera; family Lycaenidae; genus Phengaris; species Phengaris arion. Next base: position 18,546,073 of record OY751432.1, read on the forward strand.
TCAGACGAATCAATATCAATATTTCTTATGTCATGATTACTCATATCAACGGTCTGGAGTTCGATTGTTGAAAATTAGCCTCAAAGTAGGTGTTAAATAAGTTGCACACCTCCTCACCATTAGTTGCCAGTATCTCATTATATGTCATTATGGAGGGAAAAACATTACGAGCTTTTTTATTATCTTTAATATATGTCCAAAATGATCTAGGGTTGTTTACTATATTCAATTCAGTTTTATTAATGTAAGATTCATAGCATTGACGTTCTTTAACTCTGTTTCTTAGTAGTGAGAAAGTGTTATAATCGTTAAGATTTCCATATAATTTGTATTTGCGATGATGTTAAAATTTTTCTTTTAGCAACTTTTTTAGAGATGCGTCAAACCAGGGAGGGAAAGTTTTGGACGAAGACACGAGCTTATGGGGAATGTGGGTGTTACGTAGATCATAAATATTATCATAAAAATGTTTAACTGCTTCTTCTATCGCGTTATTATTTAAGATGTTATTCCAATTGATTGTATCGAGAGCTGCACATAAAGCATCATAATCACCCGAATTATAATGATACTTTATTCTCTCCTTGACTTCCATTGTTCTTTGTACAGTTAAATTAATATTGATGCACAATGACCTATGATGAGGAAGATCGTCCGGTACTAAAGGCTCGTCACAAGGGGTAACATCAATCTCGATATTGGAGAATACTAAATCTAACAGCCTATTGTTAAAATTACGTACCTGACTACACTGAGATAAATTACATTGTGCTAGGGTATCTATAAATTCTATTTGTGTTCGGTTAAGAGAAAACCCTGTATGCACTGAGTGATCACCATACTCATTCCAATCGATGAAGGGTAAATTAAAATCACCTATGACAATAAATTTGTCATCAGGGCATGCATTGACTACGTCGAACAATTTATTAGAAAAATTATCCAATTGAGTGTTGGAACTATTTCCCTCATTTTGCTTACAGAGGTAGAGTGTACAAATGTGAGTATAAGTAGTTAATCTACTGCGAATAGATTTTTGCGTGATGGTCACCCAGATGTCCTCAGCAGACGAGCGCCAGTCCACACGCTCCGCAGCAGCAAGGTTTCGGTGGACCGCAACTAGCACTCCTCCGCCCATAGACTGACCAGTCACACTATAGTCCCTGTCACGCCGAAAAACTAAGTACCTATCGTCAAACAACTCTTCGTCATGAATTCCTTCTAGCAACCACGTCTCAGAGATTAATATTGCGTCGTAGTTGTTAAGGTAAACATTTCTCTTAAAAATACATGTTTTAGTTCGAAGCCCCCTTGCATTTTGGTAAAATATATTAAGTTTGGAATCCATTTTTAATCAAGAACAATATAATGATGATTATCAATAATACAGAGACATTACTTAAGATTTGTAAATACATTAAAATATAAATGCTTAAAATAAATTTAATACATAGAAAATACATCAAGTAATATAATTTAAGATTTAACTCATCATAAAAAAGTATAGCGAAAATAAGTCTGTAATTATTTCCTGTGCACAGATGCCAATGACTAAACAAAATATTATGGAATACTGTAGGCATTATTATAAAAAAGGGGAAGTTTATATATTTAAAGTAACCATATTCACGAACATTCCATAGGAGACACAATCTATTCTGTTGAGTTATCGAAAAACAATACACTCTATATAATTTTACATAATAATAAAAATACCATATTGAGAAACTACAGTATAGTTCCGCAAAATACTGAATACTTATAAATGATAAATTCTGATATTTAAAAAACAGTAGGTAATATAACATTGTAGGAATATTAAGTTATTATAATATAATTTAAGTATTTTAAGATAATTACATTTAAGTTTATCAAGGAATATATCTGATCTAAGTCTAATAAATAAATTGTCTAGAAAATATAATAATATTATTATCATCAGTATATTACAGATATTTGCAGATCGAGCGTATAAAATTCATAGAATGTAGTTCAAAATAGTAGTAAAAACTTGTTAATAGTAATGTATTATAACAAGCAATTAAAGAATAGCAAAGAAAATGTTGATTACAAGTTTTAATCAAAGTTGATAATTTGTTATTTCTGTAACGAATACAATTTGTCCGTATTATTATCTGCTGAAAATAAGGTAGAATCATGAACCGCCCGAGCGGCCACCGTTTAAGCGAGAGGCGTATATTACACAAGGTAACGTTATAGTGATGCACCGATATATTGGTACAGGGAGAAATGACCCGTAATCGCAAGTAATTACGAACATTTGCATGCGATAATTGCATAATAAGGGGGATACTCACCTGTAACAGTAGGTCCAGTATACGTACACTATTCAAGACGAAAACAGCCGAGCGATAACAGACAGGTTTAAGTTCAGTGTTTCTCAAACCATGTATAGCAAGAACGTTGCACAAACTTAACTTCAAAAACAAGAGTGTTAACTTAGTTTTTAGTAACGTAACGATTATTCAATGAGATAATAATTGGCTTAGGTGAACTAGATGATCGCGTAGGTACACGTGCAATGTAGTTAATATCCTCCTTGTTTATCGCATAATTTGCGACAGATCCAATTTTTAATGCCAAGTGAAATAGGTTTTCTTCCTTTAACTGAGGGATTCCTTTAATTTCGACATTATTTGCCCTAGCCCATTGGTCTCTCGTATTAATTTCATCATTTAATCTTGTTATTTCTCTCTGCAGACTGGGAATGTCAGACGCAATCTTCTCAATACTAGTTACTTTAGTGTTCAAACCTTCAACACTACTGGATAATTTTTCCGTGCGATCATGTGCCATCTCAACAGAGGCTTTAAGATCAGAGATATCACATTTAATTATCTTGATGTCTTCAATAACTGTTGCAAGGGGAGCCAGTTGTATTAAGATTGCGTTCAGTTGGTCTTGAATTTTGTCCAATTGGCTGGACGAAGGAAGCATGGGAACCGGTGATGCGCATGGACTCGCCTTGCACTTTAAACATCTCCATGCATTCTTCCTCTCACCCAAGCGTCTATATCCTGACTCAGTGACCCCAGAGCAAGCAAAATCATATTGATTTTTACATACACTGCAAATAGGTCCATCCGAGTGAGTTTCATTACAGCTGCCGCATTGAAACATGTTGAGAATCACTGGAAATACGTTCGACAGATAGTACGCGTGGACTCGCAAGCAACACCGATCGGTGACTGGGAGATTGGGTGGAAGATGCTGCTTTCCTTTCATAGGGAGCGAAAAACTTATACAAATTCATTCCGGCCCGAGGGTCTTCAAAACTTCAAAAATAGAACTGCTGTCAGCTGTAAAGAGTTTTATGTATTAAAAAATGACATGACTTTCTAAACAGCCAGTGTGAATTTAGCGCAAACTCTTTGAGCGGAATAAGCCGCGAGTGCCGCGACAATTACGCGGCGAGCGGCAAGTTCCATATTTAAAATTTAAAAAGTCAACACAAATTGGCGGGATACTAAAATCTGTTATGTATGTATCTGTGACGGACTTTTGTGCTAAGATTTGAATTGAATATTAAAAATGAATTCAAGCGAAATATTGACACCAGATTCCATTACAGACGAGGCAAATTGTGTCATAGAAAATCTTTTGCCAAAAATAACAAAAGAAAGATATATAAACACATACAATGATTTTATGAAGTGGCGAGAAGGCAAGAATATAAAATCGTTTTCCGAAAGTGTATTTCTTACATATTTTAATGGACTGTGTAGCAAATTACAGCCTTCAACGGTATGGAGCCGATATTCAATGCTCAAGAGTACACTTAATGTAAAACACAATGTAGATTTGAAAAAAAATCATAATTTAACAGCATTTTTGAAAAGACAGTTGCACCCTGCAACTGTCTTTTGAGGTTTTCGCAGGTAAGAGTAAGAAATCTAAAGTTTTCACATCTCATGAGGTGGATTTTTTTTTCATTATGCTCCTGACGAGATATATTTGGCAGTGAAGGTAAGTTTACCTAAGTATTTATGGATTTATTCTAAATATGAACGTATTTATTACACAAATACTAAAATAATTACATGTTTTTCACAGGTCGTATTGATACTCGGTATAAGCGGCGCTTGCAGAAGCAGTGAACTCACAAATTTGACAATTAACGACATTGAAAGTCAAGGCGATTTATTATTAGTAAAACTGACTAAAACAAAGACACATATTGAGCGCTCGTTTATATTAAAAGAAGAGTTTACACAAATAGTAAAGAAACTTCAAAAAATGAGACCTAGTGATGTAAAAACGGACCGCTTTTTTCTCAACTATCAGAAGGGAAAATTCTATAAACAAGGGATCGGCAAAAATAAAATCTCAGGTAGCCGAAGCAGATAGCAACATATTTGAATTTACCAAACTGTGAGCAGTATACCGGACACTGTTTTAGACGAACTTCAGCGACACTTTTAGCCGATTCTGGGGCAAACATGACTACGTTAAAAAGACATGGAGGCTGGAAATCCAGTACAGTCGCCGAAGGCTACATAGAGGATTCAGTCCAAAATAAAACTAAATTTTCAACCAAATTAACCGAAACTATAAAAATACGCCCCAATTCGCCTCTGCCGACAACATCCCGGGAGTGTCGCGATGGAATCCATCGTCTGATAAAATACCAGAGTCTCCTACTTTTACAGAGATCCAGAACAGCCAAATTTCTCAATATATATCAAACAATATAAATATTCCAAACAAAAATGTAACTTTTAATTTCACGAATTGTCCTAATTTGACTATTCATTTTAAATAAGCACTACTAATATATTATTATCAATAAATAGCTTAGATAAACAACTAGTTTTATTTTCCTCATATTCTAAATGAAAAGTAGAGTGTTTGCCACGGGTAAAAGAATCAATTCCTAATCGGACTATAGCCGACAGTCGTAACTACCTCGGGAATTGATTCTTTTCAACCCTAGGCTAACAATCTACTATTTATGTGTTGAATACAGAATACTATTAGGTATTTCCCTGTAATTTTTTTATTACATAAATGGATAGTGCTCTGAAAAATAAGACAGCTTATAAAGAAATCGTATACTAAAAATCAATATTTTCAAAGAAACCGCGGATTTTTTGAAGCACCTTTGTGAGTCTTGTGAAATTGCCCCATACAAAAGTCGTACATGCAGGTGACGTCAATCTTCTTCATCACCGGGAAATTGTAACTGTTCCAACTTTGCAAATCACACGCTTGTATAGAAATTATATATATATATATATTATATAAAGTTGTATTAAAATGCTTTCATCTGTTTGAGTGCTCCCTGCCAATGGACGCAAGTGACGGAGAAACTCGGAAGGTTTTAGGCTGGTTCTATGAAAACTGTTCCTCTGTACGTAAGTATATATTTTTACTCTGTGGTAGTGTGGACCATTAACTACTTTTTTACTTTCATAGCTGATACTCAACATAAAAGTTTACTACCGAAGGTAAGGTCATTTATGACAATGTGAGGAACGTAAAAAGAGCCAAACGTATTATTATGTCATAGTATGATACAACAATAATAATTAATTAAATTATTGGAAATGTTGTAATAATAATATTATAACTGTAAAATTTTCCCTTTACTCTTAGTCGCGAGAGCATTAATAATATTATTTTCTATTGGACTGAGATACCAGGTCCGCCGTACAATGTACAAGGCGCTAAAGTTGCGAAAAATTGTACAAACTTTACTTACATTCTGAGAAGTATCAATCTTATTTTTTTGGTTTTAGAATAACGTAAGGAACAAAACTTATTGAAGTCATTTTTCTCTATAGGTACTTAGTATGAACAGAGATATGAAGGTTAAAAGTGTAATGATTTTTATTTCTATGTGGATAAGAAGACATTATTTAAAAAACCACCTTTGTCAAATTAGAAAGTTTTGCAGTAGAAACAAAAAACTTTTTCACATCTCCTTATTTAACTATTTATATTTTACTTGCTATTTATTATGATTTGCACTATATTAGCTATCATTTTGGATATTTTGAACATTTTTAAATATTTGAATTCCTATATAAATCTTGAGCTAAACTTGAGAAGGAAGTGACAAAGGTTACTTTTGATGGGAAACTGGAGGTTAAAGTGGGACATAGGTAGTTCTTGAAGAAAATATTTCAAAATAAAAGACAAGGTAATTTATATATTTTATATTTATTGGTGCTTTATATAAAACAATAATCATTTACACTTATTCCTCACCACTACTGTTATCAGAGTTATCAACATCAGCACTTACATCATCATCGGTGGTGTTGAGAGTAGAATAAAACTGTTGGTTAGACTCTTTCAAAAATGGGACTAATTTTTGCAAATCATTTAGTTTGGCAGTATTTATTGGGATAGGCTTTGTGTAGATAGGGCTTAATGTTATGTCTTGGGGCATTTTTTTATTATTTCTGATTATGCAAGACCGCCAAGGACCAGAATAATAATCTCTCACAAACAATAATGGTGATTCTTTGTTTATTTTGTACATCCTCAAATTTTTTAGCTGTACAGCTGGTTTAGGGGATTTTAGGAAATATGGCTCTGTTGCTTTTTTGATGTCAAACAACATGCTTTGATCTACCTTAATTACATTGAATGGACTTGGAGACTGTCTACATCCACTCATAATGGAATCCCAATCACTTGGTGTTTCAGCCTGTTCCTTTCTCTTCCTCTTTTCTATAATAGCAAAGTCTTGGTCATTTGGCAAAAAAGAATGTCCTCTGATAGGAAAGATGTAGGTAATGTTGTCAAATATATGAAGGCAGTGAACTAACATATATAGAAAATGAACCATTACATAATTTTTATTTTGTCCAGAGCATCCATCTGAAAAGAGCACTAATTTTTGTTTTACATCTTTGTGTGTTAAATATTGAAACAAAAGCGAAGTCACATCATTTTGTCCCTTTTTCCCAACACCTTCATGATAACAATACAAAGAAGCATCATCATTGCTGAGGTCATGCAAACCAAACACATAATACCATAGCTGTCTGCAGTAAAATACAGTATTAGTGGGAATATGTGGTAATGGCAAATTCTGCATATAATCAAATGATATCACTGTGACTTGACCTTCTCGTGCCCTTTGTTTCCATAATCGTTTAAGTTCATAAAACTTTTCAGCTTTTAGAAGATGAAGATTCTTCTCTGTGATCATTTTATTCTTCTCAGATTCATCAAGTCTACTCTCAAGTTTGATACGAAATTGATCACAAGCAGTACAAGTATCAGATCTAGGCACTCCAAATTTAATGTTGAACTCTGTAGTGAATATGGACCAATATGCTTTATATGGAACTCTAATCTGAAACTGATCAATAAAAAAAATATGCATTTTATTGATACTTAAAGTTTCTGGCAAATATAATCTATTTGGATTTTTTCTAATATTCTATTAATTAATGTGATTGTCTTGCTTTAAAAGACTTAATGTGTTCAGCAATGAGATGTTTTATAGGTAAAGGTAACATTTTAGGCCTGTTAGTATGCTTGCCTCTTTGATCTATAGGTGCCACCTAACATTCAGTTAAGAATTTCTGTAAACGTCGCACTCTATTTCTCCCTATTCCATGCAAACTATAGAAAGCCTTTGCACATACAGCTTGGTCGACAAAATTTTCACCTTTTTTGGTCCGCACTTTGTAATAGAATGCTGCATCATGATTGGTCACATTCAACTCATTACCACTTTGCACGTTTGTAGCTTTTCTAGATCGTCTCTGTTTAACTGCCTCAACAGTAATAAGTCCAGATAAATGAGCATCTTGAAGATTCTTTGAAGGTATGTTACGAAAGTCTACCAATAGTTGCTTTCTGTTTTGAAAACATTTGTACCTTTCACAACTGGAATACAGAAAAAATATTTTATTACAATAATATTAGAGTAAATAACCTAGTAAACATCATGTGATAGATCCAAAAACCACTCACTTGCAATCAGGACCAACTTCAACAGCAGGTATTAACTTTCCAACATGATTCACATGTTCCTCTCCTTTCAACTTCTTTTCCTTAATAACGTCGGCTTTCTTTACTTTTCTTGGCCTTTTGCAAGGCCAAGGCCAGGTATTATTGACATCCATTTTAAGATTAAATTACAATAGAAACAATTTAAACACTAACAGTAACGCCGCGAAAAACGAACTAAATAAGTCAGGTTGTAACTTGTTTGACAGTTGTTTTTTTTTTCATAAACAACCTATGTCACTGACATGACTGCTTTTTGCGGAAATCATAGTTGACAAAGGTTGTATATGAAGAATCGGTACAACGATTAAAAGCGAATATCTCGTGACTAAACTTGTTTTTGAAGAAATATTAAACGTGATCAGAAAGCTTACCAATTCCTCTACAAGATGGCGTAACTAACTCATATTGATGAATTTTTGACAAAGGTGATTTTTGTAATAAAGTCTTCTATTTTTATTTTTTTATTTTTATGAAAACTAAAACAAAAAAAAAACTTGTCAAGGGACACCCGGATGAAACTAAGTTATTTTCAATTAATTAGTGAAGGAATTGTAATAAAATTTTATTTTCTTTAAGTTATAATAATATTTTTTTTATTATTAACAAATATAATGTAATATAAACTTAATCAGTAGGCTCAATTTTAGTAATAATTGAGAGAGAGAGAAAGAGAGAGAGAGAGAGAGACAGACAGAGAAACACGCGCACGCCGCACGGCATACAACTATAGCAAAAAGTGTCGTTACAACTTAATTTAGTCTTAATTTTTTCCGTCTAGCCCCCTTTCGCAACGCGCTATAAGGACCTTCGTTCCAAAAATTATTATTAATTGCCATTATACTACTATAACATTCGTTAGAATAATCTCAAAGGCAGTAAGAAAGTTAATATTTTATTTTGTACCTTTGGCACTCTGTACCTGAGAATTGGCTCACGGTCCAAATTAGCGGCTATGCATACGTTCATTGTACACACTAATAATACAATATGATATACATTTTATCAGTAGGTAAGAATATAAGGGTAGTCTGGCGGGCCTGGGATCTCAGTCCATATGTGTGATAGGCACGATTAAAAAAATTCTCATGTTTTGGATTTTTATAGCAAACTTCATCTGCTACTGAATCCCTAAAAAATCGGTTGTCTGTAAAGTCGGTTTACTGACGATAGTTGAACGTGACAACGTCATGTTCATAGTGCGCGCGGAAGTAATTAATTAAAATTCAATTATTGAAAAGAATAAATTAAAGACTCATCAGGTTTATATTCTAAGCTATTGACATCGGCTTTCCGTTTTTTAAAAAACGTATGCACTTTAAATATTATTTCCTTAGCCTTTTTATCGGCGGACTCATCTTGCTATTGCAATCTCTTGTGAGTTTTGTCTAAACTAGCCAGAACTGTCAACGCGTGTTGCCACCGCGAAGTTCGGCGCCGAACTGAGTAATAACATCAAGCGCCCCCGCCTCTCCGTCCCACCGCTCACATACCTAAGGCGCGGCCAGCTGAGGTAACGGCACATGCGTCATATTTAGCGAGGTAACGCTGGTAACGGCATGAGTCATGTTTTTTCGTGCCTGCAGCCGGTTCCATCGAATTATAAGACGTTATCACGTCAAAAGTGTGTGATAATAATTGTAACTCACCTAGACAACATAAAACAGTACTTTAATTAATTATGTAATAAGTCTTACGTTTGTTTATTATGCTTTGAGTAAGTACTGTTTTATTTGATTGAACCGATCGTAAACTTTGGTTTGACTTTTATTTCGACTATTTATCTCTATTTGTCTATACACATCACTAACTTTATTTACTTATTCAATTTAAATAAATATTTGATCATAAAAGTTCGCTGTTTTTACCCGACTACGGCGAAGGAAGGTGATTGATTTTGGCAGTCTATGTATGTATGTTTGTATATTTGTTCCACCGTAGCGCCTAAACTATTAATCCGATTTTTATAAATTAGGTGTCAATAGATTCGTTTATAATAGCCCGCGTAACATGGGCTATATAATTTACGTAGTCAGGGGGTCTGAAAAGGCCGTTAGTGCCGTAACGAAACGCCGTAGGTGTTTCATATATTTTTTTCCATACAAAAATCGTGAAATGGTTAAATGTCTACAAGATTCATTTGGTTTTATCATATAAGAAAACATCAATTTTGACAGTTTTCAATAGAAATGCGTAAAATGGCGGACTTAACATGAGATAAAAAGAATATAATATGAAACATAATATGAAACACCTACAGTGGTCTTTTTAGACCCCCTGGTTAGTTTTTATGGTTATGGAATAACACCTAGCGTAGTGTAGTCTAAGTTAAAACTTATGGTTTCCTCATCCTGATTTGTTATTACTTTTAGGGTTCCAGTGTCGGAAAGATTATTTGTAAGTTTTGTTTCTGCTTTATATCGAGCGACAGAGATAAAACATGCAGATAAGCTCGCTGACACCTATTATATCTGTAGATTGTGATTTGTGAAACAAGCTACGTATTACTTACTTATTAGGCTGCCCTGAGCCGTCGTCTATTATGGGCGTGACCGTTGAACACTAACCCTCTTACGAATAAAAAGATTTACACAACGGAGAACTTAAACAACGTTGCTGTCTTTGTCTGATGCGTTTTGAAAAGTCACTTAACAGACAAAGACAACAACGTTGTTTACGTTATCCATTATGTAAATCTATTTATTAGTAAAGGGGTAACAATTTTCAATAAATTTTCTAAAATCTTGTCAAATTCCTCGAGTCGAAATAAGGCCGAATAGTCATTGATACCACCTAATTCGCAAATATTCGTAACAATTGGAGAAAATATTTTTTTTGGTGTTGTCAGTTTTTTCGTCACTCTGCAAACAATCGGTAAACGCGTAGTAGATCATTATTAATTAAAACTATAAAATAATGATTTAATTGTTAGAGAACTTGTAAACTTAAGCAAGCTATCACTTAAAATTAATATTCTTCATTATTTAATTTTCAAAAGTACGTGCTCATAGCTATGCGGAAAAACAATAAAAACGTAATTATAGGCCTAAACCTTTACACTTTCCATTCCTTGGCATAATTGTTTTTTGGTACTATTACTCAACCGCCGATTCAAACGGTGATGGAGCGCCCGTTTGGCACAAGTAAAAAAGTTAATACGAAATTTTCGGAATGCCGGATTCGAAAAGCTTATTAATTTATTGTGTTAATGAATAAAATTTTCATTAATATTTCGTCACGATTAATGATAACGAGGGAAATGAGGATACTATAATAAATAAAATGAAACATATATCACCCACGGAGGTGAAACACCGGACCAGTCGTTTATCGTCGCGTCGCGTCGGCATGATTAATGAAAGGAGAATGCCCATAAATGTATGGAATCCCGTACCAAGTTGCGTCAAAACCAAACTTGGTTTTTTACAGTCTATGATTATCATATTAGCTCCTATAAAAAAATCTTTGTAAACAAAACCGGGGTTTCAGAGTAATTTGATAAAATCGAAAATAACCTCAAAATCTTCAAAGTACCTATTGTCATCAGAGTAAGGCGCTTATATTAGTAAGAATTTCGAATTATAGCGTATATATTTATATATTTACCTAATACCTGTTACCCGTTCATGGTATAATCACCAAATTCAGTTCCGCATACTGTGTTGTGACTGAAAGCCGCCGCTATAGTACGAGTATCTACTATCTAGGAGTATTTATTATTATTGAATACTTTCTCTTAAGCAATTAAGGCAAAAATGTAAGTAACATATTAGTCTGGAGTCTGGACTGGAGTCAAAAATAAAACAAACAGAATGTATTTTTATTTTATCCAAACATTGTCATAACAATAATTATACTTTATACATAAAGGTACCAGTAATCGTTCCATTTCAAAACAATTAACAAATATACAGTGATTAGATGTACTTGCAACACGTTTGTACACAGAAGACATAATTTTTGGGTTTGTCGTAATTGAGGAGTATGAAGGTTTAATTGAGGAAGAGGAGGCGACTGAGGTATATTGAGATCTGCACTTGATCCATCATCTGTCAAAATACCTCTTGACAGACCAGGGCGATTGGAGTCTTGCTCATCATTACGTCGCACTTCTCTTGTAGCTGAACTCCAGCAAGCAGCACAAACTTTCCAATATTGAGATCTAAAAAGTGATATGTAATATAATATATTCATTGTATGTTAAATCTTATAAATAATAGTGACAACAAATAAAAATATTTTATGAAATTATTTGTGAAACCATGTTTATTAAGACATAATAATAAAAGCACTACCAGCAGTATCAAATATTGGAGACTAAAAATAAAAAATATCAATAAGATATAATTTAATATAAACAAAAATAATTACCAAGTGCAGCGGAACTAGTCTAATTATAATGTTTCTCTCATGTCGATCTTGTCTTACAGGATATGTTCTTGTAGTACGTAGAATAGACTGGCCACAAGAAAAACATACTATTCTATGACTAAAAGCAGTCAAAGACAAACTTCCTTCACTGGTTGTGTTTGCTCTATCTTGAAGCAGTGTCAAACACTCTGTACAGAGCACAGAATCTGAAGTCAGCTGTAATAAAACAATGAATTAAATAGTGTTTGTAATATATTCATAGAAGTAACACCTATACTCTAAATGGTTTGACTGCTAGAACAATAATTGTGAAATCAAAGACTAAGTCTTTTAAGCCTTTAATGTTTTTTCTGTTGTTATATTTTCAGGTGCTAGTTTAAAATATTTCTTTGGAATGATAGAGATTTCTTTATAATTCTTAGAAAAACTTGTCAGGAAATACATAGAAGGTGCCTTCTTAGACTTTAATATACTTTACTTATTCAGAAAATAAAATAAGGTCTGCTTACCTGAGTAGGAGTTATCCCGATTGTAATAAGTTAATCATTGGAGTAGACAATGTTTCTAAAGTATGTGTATTTTGATTTCTGGGTATCAAAAATGAACAATTGATACATCTTTTTACCGGGTGACACTACGACTCGCCATTTTAGCACAATCAAATATATACGCAGAAAAAGTTCACAAAATATAAACAAGTCCTGCTTATTTATATTTTGTGAAATTAATCTGAAAAATAAAACACAGACGGACCGCGGACGTATTCGCAAATGTCTCAATGTCAGATGTCAGAAAATATGCGACGGTTATGATTTAGGGATGCGGTCGATAAATCGAAGTCTATGAAAAAAATCGATTTTATGTCTAATAGCAGCACTGAATCGATTAGGTGCAATGGATAAGCTTAATTTTACTGTTATTTAACATACATAATATAGAAAAGCTAATACATAATATCAATAAATAATATTATCATCCGGAAATGGTTATTAAAGCAAGTAATATTTATTAAAATTGGAATAACGATTGCAATAACTGTTTTAGTCGAATGACTCGATATTGTTACAATATATTGTTTGATGTTTCTAATAATGCACTACATCTCTATAACCGAATGCGGAGGAGGTCATTTAATAATTTTTATTCTTTAATTTAAATTCCCGCTTCAAAAATTGGATTCCTGGCGTGTAATTACGTAAAAAATTCGAAAAATAATGACTATAAAATTTTCATCTTGATGCATGAGACTTTTTGGTACCACTTTTGGGCATTCTCCTTTAGATGATTCAAAAAATTAAAATTTTCTTTTAGTTTTATTTTTATGGCATCAATGTAAAATCTCTTCGTTGTTGTTACTTGTGAGTACACAAGAGTTTTGATTAAACTGAGAGCTACTGCCAATTTTAGAGCAGGTCCTCGCGGCAACCTGGCAACTTGTCATGTAAGTTTCCTATTATACCCCAACACGGAACCGCAGACCTGGCTGATCAGTAGCGGTCTAGGGGGGCTAAGTTGACCTCCATTTTAGAAATGTATTTTTTTTTAAACTGTGTTTGAGGCAATTTGAAATTATTTATATGTTGTAGTTTAATATTTAAAGAGTTTGAAAAAGTAAGTCAGATGATTTGGTTCGGCCTCGACCTTGCCAGGGGCTTGCGAAACTTCAGGTTTTGTATGGGGACTATTTTAAATAGAAATATGACCGCTTTTCCTTTGAAAGTCTGATCTTCTGGTTTTACAGCTGTAGGGGACTGTATTATTCCACAGGGATTCAACCGCCGGCTCAGATTAGACTCGAAGATAGCAAGGTTACACCGATTTGGGCAGAGCCGGGGCGATAATAAAACACTGAATTGAGGAGAACATTTTTTCACCTTTTCGCTTTGCTTACCTGGCTCATGGCAATACCGTATAGAGAGCCCCGCCCGTACGCCTCTTTCGGGCCGATCTTCCCTTTCACTTTTTCCTCTCTATACGGCTATTTTCCATATTTTTCCCCATTTATCATGAGCCAGGTGAAGCAAAACGCGTTATGTGAAAATCTTTATTATCGTGACCATATTTATTAATCCTTATATACTAAATATCTTATTTCCTAAAAAAGTTATATACATCTTAAGTTTCCTTGACACGAAATGTTGTACCATTTTCATCACTATTTTCTTAATAATTTATTTACCATTTATTATATGAACTTAAACTTGACATTACACGTTATATATTGGGCTTATTTACCTAAATGAAAAGAAGCTACCTTAAAATTAGCTGTCGTTAAATATATATGAGCAAAATAAAACCGCACTCGATAAAACACCATTTTTACACGATTTTACACACTGATGCCATATGAATCTATACATATAGTCACTTGGTATTCACTGTTATGATTTTATGTACAGTTTAAACCACTTGTTTATTGTTCAGATTTAAATTCACTTAAGTTTCACGTTACGAGGCCGCTGTCCTTAACATCCTCCCCCCGGCGCAGTAGCCAGGATCTACGCAGCCTCCTCAGGTGACTGCGGGCTCACCGGTCCCGCCGTGGACTGCTCCGGTGACTGCGAGCTGTCCGTGCTCGCTGTAGGCTGGTGCGGAGGCGACTGCGGGCCGTTCGCGCCCGCCGCAGGCTGCTCCGGCGACTGCGAGCTGTCTGTGCTCGCTGTAGGCTGCTCCGGCGACTGCGAGCTGTCTGTGCTCGCTGTAGGCTGCTCCGGCGACTGCGAGCTGTCTGTGCTCGCTGTAGGCTGCTCCGACGCTCGTACCGTGTCCGGCGCCGTCCCCGGCGTCGTCTGCTTCGCCAGCGGTCGCAACTGCGACTGCGGCGCCTCCTCCAGTACCGCCAGCTTTGATGTCGGCCTCCGGAACACGCCACTGCGCGTGCGCACGTCCGCACAGCGCAATTGCCCGTCCGGGCCGGGGTAGACTCGGTGCACGACCCCCCGCGGCCACTGATTACGCGGCAGCGTCGAGTTGACCACGACAACCAGGTCCCCCGGTACAAGGGCTCGGCTGCTCAGCGGGGCCCCATAGCGTGGTGTGAGCGTGGGAAGGTACTCCTTCACCCAGCGCCTCCAGAACTCGTCGGCAAGGGCTTGCGCGACTTTCCACGATCTTCTGTCCGCCGGCACACACGGTCCGACGTACGGCAGTCCGGTGGACGACCCGAAGAGGAAATAATTCGGTGTAATCGCCTCGGGATCGTTGGGGTCCACCGACACGTGAACGAGCGGTCGAGCGTTCACGGAGTTCTCCGCCTCGGCCATCAGTGTCTGAAGTACCTCTTCCTTGGGCGACTTCTCGTTCAGCGTGGCTAACAGGGCGGTTTTCACCGACCTTGTGTTGGTCTATGACCTCTTGATTGTAAGTCCTTCGTGCGCTCGTGTGGTGATGATAATAATACAGCAGCAATTCTTATAGTCTCCTTTACTGGTGCTTCCCACAAATACGTATTACAATATGTAATGAGATATGCTTAGCACAATATATACGTCTACACTAGGTATAGCCTTTTGGCCAACTGAAATAAACTCGATAGGCTTTACTTATGACATCTGTCAATGTCAATAATGACATTGACAGTTACATCTTACTGTTGATATATGTAACAGACCTCACCATCCTTTCCCAGACACCTCCTTGACTCGGTGCCCCGGGCGGTGTAAGCTTCCACTGCATCCGATGAGTGAGGCCCAGCTGGGTCATAGCCGGCGCCCACTCGGCGTACGCCTGCCGCAGCTCGACGTCCGCGCCTCTGAAATTAGTTCTATTGTCGCTGTACATGACTGACGGCCATCCTCGCCGCGCAGCCATTCTTCTCATAGCCATCAGTGCAGAGTCCATCGACAGCGAGGCCACCAGCTCCAGGTGGACCGCCCGCGTCGTCAGACACGTGAAGAGAGCTCCCCACCTCTTCTCGTGACGTCGGCCGATGGTGACCGTCATCGGGCCGAAACAGTCGAGACCACAGTACGAAAAGGGTCTCTGGAACGCCCCCAGGCGCTCGGCTGGCAGGTCTTCAGTTGGCGGGGTCCTCGGGTGTGCTCGTCGCAACCGACAGAACGTACATCTGTTCATGACTGTACGCACCGTCGGCCGCAGCTTCAATATCCAGAACTTCTGCCTGAGGTCGTTCACGACTCTCTCGCGGCTCCCGTGTCCCGCTCTGGCGTGCTCCCTTGCCACCAGTAACCTTGTGAAGTGATGTCTTCCATCCAGGATGATAGGGTTTTTCATTTCAGCCGGTACCTGAGCTGCTTTGATCCTTCCATCTAGTACGAGCAGCCCGTCCTTGTACACTGGGTTGAGCCGGTACAAGGAGCTCCATCTACTCGTAGGTACCGTCTTGCCACTTGCCATTTTCTCGATCTCTTGTGCGAAGCTGTCTCGTTGTGATTTTTGATACCACAACCTCTCGGCCCTCTCCAGGTGTCGTACGTCGAGGTGGGTCCGACGATCTCTGCACTTCTCGACGAACAGCAAGACCATCGCCGTACATCTTATGAGGCGCTCGTAGTTCGAGAAGCGCGTCACATCTGGTAGACAGCTCAGCTCGCTCGCCTCCGTGGTGTGGAAGGCGACGTATTCTTCGTGATTTTCAATTGTAGCGGGACTCTCCGCGGGCCACTCGATCACAGGACTGCGCAGGAAGTCCGGTCCCTGGAACCAAGGATCCTCGTCGCCCTTCGGAATGTAGCCCGTTCTGGTGGCTAAGTCGGCGACGTTGCTCTTCGTGCTCACCCATCTCCACTGGTGAACGGACGTCAGCTCGGCGATCTCCCCTAGCCGATGTGCGACGTATGGTGTGTATTTGCGGCTGCCGTTCTGTATCCAACACAGAACTACTTGTGCGTCAATCCAGTAGAAAACCGTGTCCGTTTTCCACCTGTGTTCTGCGGCGACGGTGTTTCCCAGCCCCGATCAGGGCAGCCTGTAGCTCCATCCTTGGTATTGTTTGTGCCTTCAGCGGGGCCACCTTAGCCTTGGCGGCGGCCAACAGGACTTGTACTTCCCCATTTTCTTGTTCCAACCTCCAATAGACGGCTGCGGCGTATGCGTCCTTACTCGCGTCGCGGAATACGTGCAGCTGCCGGCTTCTCGTCGGGCTCCCCCCGTTGTAACTCCTGAGTAGCTCGAGCTGACTGATGTACTCCATGTCGGTCAGCCTACGGGCGAAGTCTTGGGCTGACTCAGCGGGCAGCGACTCGTCCCAGTCCAGCTTCTGACGCCACAAGCCTTGTAGGATGACTTTGGCGGTGATCTTGTAGCAGCTCAACAGTCCCAGCGGGTCGTAGATGCTCATCACCGTGCTAAGGGCCTCTCTCTTCGTGGGTGCGCGCTGAAGCTCGCGAACCTCCTTGTGGACTCTGGATAGCGACGTGATAAATTTTTGCTTGTCGCCTCGGGAGTCCCACAGCATGCCCAGGGTCTTCTGCTCGTCCTTGGTGACACGCTGTGTAGTGTTCTCGGCCAGGCGGTCTTCAGGCAGTCCTTCTAGCACCCTCCGGTCGTTGCTCGTCCAGCCTCTTAAGTGGAAGACACCTTTCCTATGTATTTGGTCCACTTGTTCCACGATCTGCATGGCCTTCTGATGGTCTGGATAGCTGTCTACGTAGTCATCCATGTAATGGGCTTCGGTGATAGCGCGATGGGCTTCGGGATGCGACTCGGCGAATTCTTCCGCGTTCTGATTCCGGGCTGAGTGTGCCAGGAACGGTGAACACGATGCTCCGAAGATCATTACTACCATTTTGTATGCGGACGGCGGCTCGCCCTCGTCTTCTCTCCACAGGAACAGCTGGGCCGGTTGGTCTTCTTTTCTGACCTTGACGCGAATAAACATCTCCTCTATATCAGCCTTTACAGCGACGGCTTCCTCTCTGAACCGGAACAGTATCCTCGGCAGTGAGGTCAGAAGGTCAGGCCCTTCTAACAAGTGATCGTTGAGGCTCACGCCGTTTGTCCTCGCCGCTGCGTCGAAAACCAGTCGCAACTTGCCCTGGTTTTTATTTGGGTTTTTAACCGGTAAGTGCGGCAGGTACCATGTGATGTCACTTCCGGCCTCTGTCCCGTCGCATTTTTCCGCATATCCCTTGTTTATGAGGTTCTTCATCTGCCCCTGATACTGCGCCTCGTCTATGGGGTTCTTCTTGAGCTTGTGTTTTAAGTTCTTGAGCCTCTTTAGCGCATTGTTGTAGCTAAGAGGTAGCTTGACGCCGTTCATGCGCCACAGAAGTCCCGCTTCGAATCGACCGTCTTCCGTTCGTTTGGCCGTTCTGCTAAAGAGGTCGATGGCTCGCTGCTCCTCGTTGCTCAGCTTAGCCTTGGACGCTATTCCCAGCGCGTCTATTTCGAAGTGTTTCTTCACCATTTCCTCCAGTCATTCGCCTCGGGTCTCGATCGTAGACACGTGCAGGATGTTCTCGTGTTCTTCCTGCTTTATGAGGCGTCTGGGGATGCTTCCATGGATTACCCAGCCGAGCTTCGTCTTCGAGGCTGCAGGCTGGTTTTTCTTGCCGATCCTCAGCTCCCTGGATACTATGAGCTGCCAGTTGTCCGTGCCAATGAGAAGTTGGGGTTTCTTGTCTTCATAGCATATCTCTTCGTTCTTGAGATCACGCAGGTGAGCGAGTCGGAACAGTGAGTCCGGGACGTACTGAGTGAGTAGGTTCAATCCGTCCACGGTTCTCGCAGTGACATCATATCTGGTACTGTCGTGACCCCGTACGCCAAGTTGTACGAGTCGGCTTTTTTCTTCCCTTCTCTCGGCATTGATCCCATGCATCCTCAGCACCTTCGGTGGGCCGTTTGCGCCGATAGCCTTCGCGACGTCTTCATCCAGTAGTGTCACTGTCGAGCCCTCGTCGAACAGCGCGAAGATATCCGCTTCGCCCCGTGGACCGACAACTTGAATTCTTCACATCTTAAGCTTCACCGCGCGGTCGGAGGTGACCGATGCGGTAATCACGGCGTCCTCTGTCTGTGGTGCGCCGCCGGACCTGTCTTCGTGCAGCAGCGCGTGATGAGGCAGGTTGCAGCCCTTCACGCCGCACGGCCTCGCTCTGCAGTTGTATCTTCTGTGCCTGCTCCGTATGCACCGGAAACACAGCCCTTCCTTTTTGACTGTGTCCCATCTCTTCTGCGTGCTCAGTTTCTTGAAAGCAGCACAGCGGAACAGAGCATGATGGTCGGCACATAACTGGCACTTCGTTGACTCTTCGCGTGTTCTGTTTGGCTGGCTGCGACTCGGCGACTCCCTGCCCTCGTCTGCTATCGTGAAGACTGGTCTTCTTGTTCGGGCTTCGTTCTTGTTAGGAGGTGGACGCGGTGTTTCCTTCTTCGGTGCCGTGCTGAACCCGTAGCGCAGCGCCCTGTCCGCTTCTCTCATTAAGAATTCAGAGAGAAGGACGACATCGGGCTCGTTCCTGAAGCGCGACGTCTCTTCTGCGTAGTCGTACCACTTGCTCTTCTCGTATGGGCTGAGCTTCTCTAGGATGTCTCTCGTGAGTAACGGGTTAAAGAGGTACCCGTGCCTCAGCTTCCTCAGGATGGCTACCATGTTCTGAATCTTCACTGCAAATTGGTTGAGTTCTGCCGCCGAACCTCCGAGCCTCGGTATCTTCTTCAGGTCTTCCATCATGCGATCGACCATAACCTCGGGTCGACCGAAGCATTGTTCCAAGGTCTTCATAATCTGTTCGGGCGGCGTCGCAACGCTCAGCAGTGGTGCCACGGCTTCTCTCGCTTCTCCCCGTAGGCAGCTTCTCAGACGAGCTAAGTTCTCGGTCGACTTGAGCTTGTAGAACGCAGTGGTGTCTTCCATGGCTGCTTTGAATGGCAACCATTCAGTGGGAGCGCCCGAGAATATGGGCGCGGTAATAATAGTGTGGCGCGGCTGGCGTTGGTTCAGCAGTTTGTCCATTGTTTCGGCAAGATGTTCCACCCCATTAGCCCTAGACGTGGTCGGTGTGGGTGAGCGTGGGCGGCGTTGCTGCGGCCATTCGAACCTCGTCTTCTGGGCTCCCTTCGGTGGCATGTCTTCTGGCTTCGGCGTCTCTCTTTCTTCCATAGATGTCGCTCTTGTCTAGCCTCTTCGGGTTCGGGACCCTGTTCGCTTTCGATTTTATGTACAGTTTAAACCACTTGTTTATTGTTTAGATTTAAATTCACTTAAGTTTCACATTACGAGGCCGCTGTCCTTAACAACAGCCACTAAAATTTGGTATACCTCATGATTGTGAATTCAAAATGGCGGCTGTCATAAAATGGCGGTCATTATATTTATATACAATTCTCGATATGGGTATAATCTGAATGGGTATAATCAGAATTGGCAACACAACTAAAATGAGATTTGGCAGCGCTAAAACTATCAGTTTGACACAAAAGTTATCATAGTATACATTGTAAAGAATTGTATCTACTTAGTTCAATTTTGTAACACATATTTTTATCATAAAATGTGTCTGTATGGAACCTTAGAAACGATCAAGCATTTGCATGTGACTACACACACCGGCATATTTAGCGGAACATAAAATAAAGGTTTGGTATCAGTATCATATAAGGTTGCTGGCTGGTTTATACGTCATTTAATTTAAAAATAAATATTTTCAAATTAAGGAAGCAACTGAACATCATATTTTATGCAATTGTTTTAATTTTATTCAAATTCACCTTATCTGGAGCGTTCTTCGAGTATTTCTTCCTTCTGAGTTTGATTTAAAATTTCATTGAAATACTGTTTTTTGTTAGTTTTTTTTTTAATCGCGTATCTTTTTGGAGTTGAGGACTGAATTATGCCTGACTTAGCCCAACGGAGATTGCCAGGGCACTCGAAATGCGAAGAAATGGTCAAACCTACAGAGTGATATCCAGAGATCTTCGTCGACCAGTTTCAACGATCCATCGCAGTATCCAACGGTTCAGGGAGACCGGTACTTATGTGAGAAGAGCAGGACAATGCAGAAAAAGACGCACTTCGAGTAGGGATGATCGTTTCATTCGGCTTCGTGTACGTAGGAACCCCCGTTTGACGGCCGTCCAAGCCCGACATGAGTTAGAAGCAGTGCGGGGTGTAACCGTAAGTGAGCGTACGGTACGAAGAAGGTTCGAAGAAGCTGGTTTGGGTTCATTTATGCCCGCCAAGGCTCCAAGGCTCGAGGTACATCATCGTAGAAACAGGTTAACTTTTGCTCAGGAACATCGACTTTGGAACGCGGACCAATGGAGTAAGGTATTGTTTAGTGATGAGTGCAGAATTCTCTTAAATCAAATTGACGGCAGGCAAAGCATATACAGACGCAAAGGAGGACGATACATTCAGACAAATTTTGAAACTACAGTTGCATACGGTGGTGGATCAATAATGGTTTGGGCGGGCATTTGTTTGGGAGCTCGCACAGACTTGGTAGTGATTGACAGAGGGAGTCTGACTACAGACCGCTATATCAGAGAAGTTTTAGAAGAAAATGTCGTACCGTTTGCCCCATATATCGGTGACGATTTTGTTTTTATTCAGGATAATGCTCGGCCGCATACCGCTCGGGTAACTCAAGCTTATCTTAATGATATGAATATCACTGTTATGGAGTGGCCGGCGAGATCACCGGATATGAACCCAATAGAGCACGTTTGGGACTTGCTGAAAAGAAAAGTTAAGTCCAGAATTCCAGCTCCTGCCAACGTGGGTGAACTGCGAATCGCCGTAGTTGAGGAATGGCGGAGACTATCCCAGGAGACCATCGATAACATCATTCTCAGTATGCCTAGACGGGTAGAAACTTTAATAAGACCACGTGGAGGAAAAATGCGATATTAATCACCATTTTTCTAATTTAATTAATTGTTATTTTAATATTAATTTTCCCTTTCCTCGGTTACATGAAAAGTTTAAAAATGTACCATTTTTCTCAAATAGCCTTTACTCGCAAAATCTGTTCTTAATGTGATCTCATTTTAAATAAAACAAATGAAACTTTAAATAACAAAAGAAGTGTAGTAAGTAGATTTTAAAATAAAACCATATTTTTTTAATTATGGACCTTTTTTGTGTTCCGCTAAGTATGCCGGTGTGTTTAGAAAGCATTTAATACAGTTATTACAACGCAACATTAGAAACAAATATCTTGTAAAAATCGTTAGTAGTTGATTAAACATGGATTTATAAAAAGCCTTGAGGTGAAGATCGGCACGTGCAAGTTTTTAAGACTCCACAATAAAACGAAAACCGGCCAAGTGCGAGTCGGACTTGCTCACGAAGGGTTCTATATGTATCTATACACCTATTAGTAGTAATATTAATATCGATGACTGTAGTATTAGCATCGAGCAAAAAAGAATTAAGTATTTTTTTTAAAGTTTGTATGGGACCCAATCTTATTGTTTTTTATATTACTTATTTTTTAAGAGATCATACAACTCAATATTCATAGAATATGTCAAGCGTCTTCTAATTACTAATATTATGAAGGGGAAAGTTTGTATGTACGTGTGGGTGTTTGTTACTCTTTCACGCAATAACTACTGCACGGATTTTGATGAAATTTGGTATGGCAGTAGTTAAGGCTCTGGATTCTGGACATAGGATATTTTTTATCGTACAAAATGTACGGTTCCTGAGGGATTATAGGCGCATACGAAGTCGCGGGAAACATCTAATCCTCCCCGCAAATATATATATATATATATATATATATATATATATATATACGGGTGGTCCAATTAGTGACGTCAACAAATTTTTTTTAGATTCCTCGCACCTTGGGGTATCCGAAAATACCCTATGTATGTTCAGCGATTTTGCTTAGTTTTCGAGTTATGATTTTTTTTGTGTATTTTTAATGATTTCTGCCAGCGAGGTTTCAAAAATTCATATCTTTTTTCGTAGTAGGTATTTTGCAGTCTTTTTTGTGACATGATTTGTCTTGAATGCTGTTTTAATTTTAAAAAAATAACTCAGCTTCCTGAAATCACTTAAAGTTACTCAAAAAAGGCTTGAAAGTCAGAAGTTTAGTTTTTAGTAGGATTTACTCAAACCTTCAACTTCAATTTAAAAATACAAAAAGTAGTTTCCATAGCTTCTGGCTAAGTTTAAAAACTCCGCATACTTCTAAACTATAAAAATCGTAAAAAAAAAATAATACTTTATGGGCCTATTTTTGTTGTAATTGGCCTTCGAAGGCGGATAGGCTAAAAATCATTGAAACACGATTAGAGCATTAAAAATTATTTTATCTACTTTTTATCATTGTTATGGTAAATTAAACTTAAAAATGTAATTTTAATTTGAATTTCATTGAAGTTCCTGTAAAATAATTTTAGCATGTGTAATTTAATTTTACATTAATTTTGGTTTCATCACTAATCTTTCAAAATGTGATCTTTGAGAAAAGGGTTTCTGTCTGCTGACACGCCACTAAATTTCAAGGCCAGGTAACAAGGAGACTGGTTTTTACCTGCTCCATAACCCGCCCAGGTCGGTTAGAACTCCAAGTGCGAGTGAGCGCGCAATACTCCTTGGCCCTTGCATCGAGAAATTAGTCTACTGTGACGTCGTATTAATTTAGTCATTTCTTGCCATCGCGCGTGTTAAGACTGCTCTCGTTTACGTTATTTTCTCTGCCTTGAACTACTTACGCTGTGTTAACTGGACTCTGATTTACCTCACGATTACCTTTGCTTGTGTTTCGGACCCTGATTTGCCTTACGAACTACTTGTGCTTGAGATTTGGACCTTCGTTTACCTAACGAACAACCTGTGCTTGTTACTCAGTGATTTGGATTGGTCTTGTGCAGTATCATGAGTTATTCTCTAAGTCAGTACGCAGAGATGCATTATTATTATGGCGTGGCCCAAGGCAACGGTAGTGAAGCTGCGAGGCTTTATCGAGAGGCATTGGTGAGGCGAGGAGAAGTAATGGAGCATTTCCCGGACCACAGGGTTTTTATTAATACGCATAATACCCTGATGGCTGGACGTATCCCCGGGCGAAATCAACCTCACGGAGCTGTACCTCAGGATCCCGATCGAGTGGATGAAGTCTTGGAAGAAATTCAAAGAGACCCGTCTACAAGTTCGAGGAAAATAACTAGGCGAACCGGGATTCCACGGACTGCGGTTTTGAGAATTCTTAAGGAAGGTGAGTGGTATAGTCATAAAACTTTTAATTGTGTTGCAAAAAAAAGGAAGGTTTAATTTAGATTGTTTTTATGTAGGCGTCGTCGTAGTAAGCCTATCTCTGATCTAGATAAAAGTCTCTTTCTCCCAAACCCATTTTGTACAGACCGCGCTGTAACCAATTAACCTGTGTTGGGTAAGTACCCAAGTAAGTTAAGTAACTTAACAATGATTTTTGTTTCCAGAAGGGTACCATGCATACCACATCCAGCGCGTCCAGCAGCTCCAAGAAAGTGATTACCCGAGAAGAGTGGCTTTTTGTCAAACAATGTTGCAACGATCTGAAGAAGACCCTGATTTTTTTAACAAAATACTGTGGACCGACGAGTCCCGATTTGAAAGGACTGGAGTATTCAATATGCATAATTACCATACCTGGGCCATAGAAAACCCACATTTGGCAAGGGCGTCAAATTTTCAAACACGCTTTAGTGTCAACCTTTGGTCTGGGGTCCTAAATGGAGAATTAATTGGCCCCTTTGAATTGCCGGCCAGGTTGGATGGAAACAGTTACTTAAATTTTTTACAAAATAATCTCATTGGATTGTTAGAAAATGTCAATCTCCAGACCCGACAAAGGATGATTTTTCAACAAGATGGCGCGCCCTGTCACTATGCGGCACGAGTAAGAGAGCATTTGAACTCCACATATCCCGAAAGATGGATCGGGCGTGCAGGGCCGATCGAATGGCCTGCGCGTTCGCCAGACCTCAACCCCATCGATTTTTTTATTTGGGGATTTTACAAAGAGCTGGTGTACGCGAAGGAAAGCAACAGCGAACAAGAATTGAGGCAAAGACTTACAGAAGCGGAAACAAAAATAAAGCAAGAATATTCAAGTAGCTTCAGACAATTAAAACATAACTTTTTAAGACGTTGTCGATTATGTATTCAGGTTGGAGGAAGGAGTTTTGAAAATGTACTGTAATAAATAGTTATTTTTTTGTAATTTGTGCTTTTATTTGTTATCAAAAAAACAGGTAATTTCCCAACTAGCATTTTTATTCTTGCTTACATTTTAAATCATAGTGGTGAACTAAAATTGTTAAATTACACGTCATGCTACAGTTATTTTACAGGAACTTCAATGAAATTTAATTTAAAATTACATTTTTAAGTTTAATTTACCATAACAACGATAAAAAATAGATAAAATAATTTTTAATGCTTTAATCTTGTTTCAAAGATTTTTAGCCTATCCGCCTTCGAAGGCCAATTACAACAAAAATAGGCCCATAAAGTATAATTTTTTTTTTACGATTTTTATAGTTTAGAAGCATGCGGAGTTTTTAAACTTAGCCAGAAGCTATGGAAACTACTTTTTGTATTTTTAAATTGAAGTTGAAGGTTTGAGTAAATCCTACTAAAAACTAAACTTCTGACTTTCAAGCCTTTTTTGAGTAACTTTAAGTGATTTCAGGAAGCTGAGTTATTTTTTTAAAATTAAAACAGCATTCAAGACAAATCATGTCACAAAAAAGACTGCAAAATACCTACTACGAAAAAAGATATGAATTTTTGAAACCTCGCTGGCAGAAATCATTAAAAATACACAAAAAAAATCATAACTCGAAAACTAAGCAAAATCGCTGAACATACATAGGGTATTTTCGGATACCCCAAGGTGCGAGGAATCTAAAAAAAATTTGTTGACGTCACTAATTGGACCACCCTGTATATATATATATATTCAGTAAATATGTCAAGCGTCTATCTGTTGCTGTTTTTAATATCGATAAGAAGACGGTCGGTAACGAGGTCAAAAATCTCGTTTGTTATATGGAAGCCCCCTTAAATATTTTTTTTTTGTTATTTATTGTTATAGGGGTAACAGAAATACATCATCTGTGATTTGCGAAAATTACAATTATATAGCTGTCACAGTTCACGCCTGGTGACGGACAGGCAGACGAAGTCTCAGTAATAGCCAATAGGGTCCCGTTTTTGTCCTTTGAGTACGGAACCCCAATAGCGCGGTATACGAAATCGGCATGATAAATTCTATTTTCTCGCAGATACACATTATGTTATGTACATTTACTTAACTAGGGAACGCGGCACAGATGTTACTATCGCATTTTTATTTGGGTGAAGTTTTTTTATGAGAAATTCCTACAATAATGCAATGCAATGAACAGAACATAAACTAGAAAACTGATGGTATTTAATTTTTATTTATTAAACTTTTGAATCAATTTTTATGGCCCGTGAAATTATATTTTTAATTAAGGCATATTATATGCCTGTTGCCTCTCTCTCTGCATAACAGAGTCACAGAATAAGAGGCTGTGACAGCTAGATAGGCAACCGCGTTCCTCGCAAAGTCTCCACTAATCACGGCAGAGAAAACCTTCGCCAAAGACAGATACGGTCCTACACATATTGGATCAAGATTTGACGTTGAACATTCCACGCGGGACACATTTCGATAGTATGTTAGACGCTATCCTCTTCTTCACCACAACGGTAGCAGAGAGCCGTCACCTCACGTCCAAACGTTGTGTACGTTACGGTAGCTGCCAAAGCACCCATGACCTGTAAGCACCTGTGTAAGATGAAACGTCACACGACGCTTTTGCTTGGTCCAAGCTGTTAACACAGGCAGTACCGCCTGGACAAAACGCTTCTGGGAATATCGCTCATCTTAGAGGCGATTCCGCCGTGCTTCAATAGCAAGAGTTTGCTCTTGACGCCGTATTTCCCCATATAGGGTGCCTTCCGCACTACGGATTAGCTCGTAAACTTTCCTATCCATTTCCGCCAGAATATCGAAGGGTGGGAAACGTGCAAGGTAGATCAATTTTTCTCCCTCAAAAATCTCTGCATACTTACTAAATTTCATGGAAATACTTGCAGTCGTTTAGGAGATTCCAAATATATATACAATATTTGCTCGTTTAAAGTATAAGATATCATTTTAAAGTATGAACTTTTTATGCGTTCTTTAGATAGAAAAAAAAATGTAAATGTTGTGACAGATTGACAAAAGTCACCGTTTAACCAAATTGTATGATCTATCAAACACACGGTAGGTAGTGTGTGTAAATAATCTGAGGTGCCTAGTGTGTGTTGTTAATATATTTTTTGATTTTATGTATTTCTAAGCATTATTTTAGAAACAAACTAGCTTTTTGCACACCTTCCTCGACATAAACTTTAACTGTGCTAAATATCATATTCCTCCGTTCGCACAATTCTCGTAAAACTGTAGTAAAAGTTTTTGCTGTACGTAAATATATTCTATATAATGATATGCGTATTTTTAAAAAAATAGGCCAAGTGCGAGTCGGACTCGCGCACGAAGGTTGTTCCGTACAAGCGAGCAGGCAGCGAAAATATCAAGTTTTGTACGGGAGCCAATCTTAAATTTTATTATATTTAATTATTATATTTCAATCGTTTACTACTTACTAAAATATGAAGGCGAAAGTTTGTATATTGTTTGTATGGATGTTTATCTTTCACGCAATAACTACTAATCGGATTTATATGAAATTTGTTATGGTAGTAGTTTAAACTCTGTATATAATTTAAGCTACTTTTGATCGCAGAAAATTTAAGGTTACGGCGGGACTTCTTTTTGCGCCGAAGTCGCGGGACACATCTATGTTTAATAAATACGAAGGTAAACAAAATGATCCATACATTAAAACCTTATACAAATAATAGCTTATCAAGTTATTATCCAAAAATAGTTCGGTATCCCCGGCGTGCCTCATCGATGTTTGGGTTGAGAGCATCTGTAATAGTAACAAACAGCTCTCCACTTGTTTACACGAAAATAAAATATGTATAAACAACTTTTACTTCACGATCATCAGGTACCTACTTGATGTTATCGACTAATTTTTTAAGTGAAAACTGCTTTAGCCGCGTTGGGCACTTTTTGGTAGAGGAAAATCTTATGGGTTCACGTCACCGACATGCTCTTATTGGGCGTATGTGCAGCGGCCTGTGCGCGCTAAGGCCGCCACAGACGAGAGGCCGATCGTTTCAGTTAGAACTGACGTCAGTTCGACCTGAACGGATTCGAGCACATACACGGAAAAAATCTCATCCGACCGAACTGACGTCAGTTTCGGCCCTTAGATTAATAACGCCTAGATAGTCTTTAAAGAAACGCATCGTACAAAGTGAGACAAGCAACAGATAATTGTAGGCGTAAGCATTACATACCGACACGCATACAAAACGTTAATGTTGTGGAGTGTGTACAGTTTTAAGGGACAATTTCCACGTAAAATGTTGCTCTTAAAATTGGAATTATTGTATTTTTTTTTTCAAACCATCTAAACACTATTTGTAAACATTATTTATATTAAACTGGTATCAAGGAATATATTAAGGATTATCTAAATACTGAAAATTCTTTAAATTGACAGTTAATAAAATCAGAAAATATTAAAAAACTTTGTCTTAGTTACAACTATTCGTTAGCCATGAAATTTTTGAAATAAATTTCTTATTACTAGTAACATTTTCACAATTCACAATAGGGCAGCAAGATGGCGACAAAATGTGATTTTATTTTAAAATGTTTCAAATATTTGACTTAATACAAGTCAAGTTGTAGTACTTAGATATGAAATGTCATGTCCCAAGCTTTTTTAATTATTTTCCGATGCATTGTGACACCCTATAACGACACAAACCGTCATAATGTCGGGAGATGTAGTATGCACTAGCGCTTGACAACTGACGGGTCGTTCGAACAAACTGAGGTGATATGGCTAAGTATGATTTGCTTCACTTTTCATGCGCGTACCCGGTTTCTAGGCGTTTTAATCTAAGGTTCGGCCTGAACGGATTCGAGCACATACACGGAAAATAGCATCTGGTTTGCCGCGAGCTTCGGTCGTGTTTTAAGGGGTTCCGTAATACTTAAGAAACCCTTATAGTTTCACTTTGTCCGTCCGTCTATCTGTCTGTTCGCTCTCCTAGCTTCTGTCATAACTTTATGACAATAACTTTTGAAGTAATTCAAAGAAAACCTATTGCGCGTTGATATTTACGGAACCCTCCTTAGAAATGTCGTGACATGCTCTTGGTTAGATTAGGTTACTTTATTTATTGATTGTATTTTGCTGTAACTGTAGTCACGCTATCGACGAATCCGATTTATTGTGCCATACATTTTTCCAGTAATAATTGTAATAGAAATAATTTCTCTTTGTTTTATAGTAACAGTATTTAGATTTTATCAACCATAGTCGCTCTAAAGTTTCAAATACTTTAATGAACTCTAATAAATATTCTTTAGAACACGTTGCCTTTCTTAGGGTTCCGTACCTAAAGGGTAAAAACGGGACCCTATTACTGAGACTTTGCTGTCCGTCTGTCTGTCACCAGACTGTATCTTAACCTTCTTATACCGTCATGGCTCGACAGTTGAAATTTTCACTAATGATGTAGGTATTTCTATTGCCGTTATAACAACAAATACTAAAAACAGAATTAAATAAAAATTCGAGGTTCCCATACAAAAAACGTGATTTTTTTCGTTTTGTACGGAACCCCACTTGCCGACTCGCACTTGACCGGTTTTATTTTACACTCAAATTTTATTACCGTTCAGTTCAATTCTATTACCGTTCGAGTCCATCCGAACAGGTCAGAATTAGTGTTGCCAACATAGTTGTTTTACAAAGTTATACTACTAAATTTTGTATTTATTCCCTGTTTAGTAGGAATTTAGTTGTTAGTAGTGGTTTTGTAGAAAATAGCCAGACAGTAATCATAGTATGAGCACGCCATTTTGCATATGCTATTATGACACCTTATCATAATAGCACATAGTAGCACGCGTCCGTAAGTCGCTTAAAACCACTGATTTAATTTCTATATTACGTAATATTTCCTACTATATTTTTATTTTTTTACGGTAAAATGATTATATTTATAATATATTAAAACTGAAAATGCAGTGATTTTTTGTTGTTTTTTTTTAAGAATTCTATGTTTAGTAGCTTTTCTAAAGTTATTGGTACCTACTCTTTTAGTAGTTTTTAGTAGAAAACGACGCGAGTTTAGTAGTTTCGCAAAAACAGAGTTGGCAACACTGGAGCGAATCGCATCAGTCCATCCAGCCGACTGATGCGATCTCGAAATTGCACACAGACGATACGATTTTGCATCCGTTCAGGCGGAACTGAAGAAAAACAGGACCGTGCATGGAGCCCCATAGACGCTCTTTGAGAGGGTGAAATCTCGTACCTTCGCGTCACTGACATGCTTATAGCAGTATATCTGTAGCTATACAGCTGACGTATTGTGCAACATAAATAATTGTTGCTCGGAGTATCAATAGATGTGAAAACCAGATTGATGTTGATGATTTTAATTTACACATTATCAAATTTCAAATTTAATACTGAAAGTTCCAAGTTTTCACTTCTATTGGCAGTACCTCTAACTGCCAATATTTGCATTGAATAGGCTCCAAAATTATTGAACCAGGTATAGAGTAGACCATATGGGCTAACATTTATCGCGGAAAAATGTATGGTTCCGGCGCTATTTTCTGTTCCGTGTACGAATCAGAAGATCTTTGCTGTATGAATTGATAAATAACTTTATTAACTAAAATGTTTAACATAGTAGCGATACCTAATAATTCACTGAGAATTTTCTTACTTTTAATTTTGTAACCTATTATCAGGTCAAAGACCTAAGAAATTGCCGTTTTGTATGAAAAAATTTAAACGAATTTTTTTCATGTATTTTTTATTTGTATTAATCGAAGTAATCACCCATGCAATCAATGCATCTTTGTCCACGCAGTGGCAGTTTATTGATGCCCTTCTTAAAGAAATCAGCTGGACGGGAGGCAACAAATTCTTCAAAGGCATTTTGTACTGCCTCTCGGGTATTGAATTTTTTTCCCGCCAAGAAATTATCCAAATTCTGGAAAAAGTAGTAGTCTGTAGGCACAAAGTCTGGTGAGTAGGGCGGATGACGGAGAGCTTCCAACCCCAGTTCATGCAACTTGGAGACGGTCTGCTGTGCAGTATGAGGTCGCGCGTTGTCGTGCAGAAGCAGCAGAGACGAGCGATTGACCAATGCTGGTTGGAGATGTGCCAGCTTCTCCATCATTGTGTTCAGTTCTTCATAGTACACATCTGCAGTAATGCTCACCCCGTTTGGTAAGAAGCTGTGATGAATCACACCGGAGCTAGACCACCAAACAGTGACCATTACTTTTCTAGGGAAAAGTTTTCGTTTAGGGCATTGTTTAGGTGCTGAACCAGAATCCAACCAACTTGCTGAGCACTTGCGTTTATTAAACAGAATCCATTTTTCATCGCAGGTAACAATGCGGTTCAAAATTCCTTCATTTGTGTGTCTGTTAAGCAGTGCAAGGCACGTCTCGACGCGTACTTCGCGCTGGCGATCAGTGAGTTCGTGGGGCACCCATTTGTCAAGCTTTTTTACCTTGCCAATTTGACGCAAATGGACCAAAATTGTTTTGACGCTAACGTCGAAAGCTGCTGCTAATTCAGCCGTAGATTGTGTATCATCAGCTTCCACAATCGACTTTAATTCGTCATTGTCGACCAAAGTCTTCGGACGACCGCGAGGTTCATTTTCCAGGTCGAAATTTCCAGAACGGAAGCGAGCAAACCAATAACAGGTGGTGCGTTGGTTTGTAGTGTTAGCTCAGTAAATGTCGTTGATGTTGCGTGCCGCATGTGCCGCGTTGCTGCCACGACGGTACTCATATTCCATTGTAACGTAGTTACGTTTCCTCTCCGTAAAATCAATTATTTCGGCGTTTCTCGCGTCATCTATGATTTGTAAACTTAATTATTTTAGTCATTCAGAGGCTTTAGCGCCATCTATCGGCTCACATTCTTACTAAAACGGCGTTAGCCTTGCTTTAATATTTGATTCGTAGATCGATTTTACTTCCGTCTTAAATCTTAAAAAATAATAATTTAATTTTGAATAATGTTTAAAATACAGTAGAATTGCATTATTATATTACATAATATATTGATTATTAATATAATATTTTATTTTTATTTGTGGACTTTTTCTCTTTAAGCTTTAGTTTTTTAGCTATCAAAAGTTTAAAAAAGAAGACGGATTAAAATGGGATTTAAAAAGTAATTAGAATTTGACCCGTAAAATAAACAAAATGTTTTGATACTTAAATCTGTATGTGCTTAATGTGCAAAATATTTGATTGGCCTGGGTGCCAAATCTTCAAATACGCTTCTTAATCACAAATAATATATAAGATAGATAAAGTCATGATATACAAGAGCATATCAGGACATGTACGGAGGGTTCCGTAACTTCCTAACGTTCCTAGTTGTCGCGTTTACAACTAGGTGGCGCTGTTCAAATCATTTACAAATTTCTAGTAAACGCCAAACGCGCTCACGATCGAATGCGAAAAGAAAAACTCACACTTAGTACTCTATACAAATTTTCAAATTTTCTTAGGTTTGATCAAAATATCATTCAAATTAACTGTCAAAACATAATTGTTCTCGTTATTAAATGCAGATGAAACCATAAGGTTATTCCTTCTTGCAAAATTTATGAACGAGACTTATCAAATGTCATTTGTATAATATTTGTTGAGTCCCATATTGAGAAGTTGTTATTTTATACTTTAAACAAGCTAATAATATTATATAATATAATCGAAATCTCGGAACCGCCTGAAAGTTCCATGAAATTTAGTATGCAAGGAGTTTTGGGGAAGAAATCTTAATCTTGGGGGGTCTTATCCCTGAGAAACTGCACATTTATATATAGATATGAGTGATTTCGATTTTTACCCGACTACGGCTCAGCCAAAAGGAAGGGCAATGATTTTGGCAGTGTATGTATGTATGTATGTTTGTTCCCTCGTAGCGTCTAAGCTACTGGTCCGATTTTAATGAATGAGGTGTCACTAGATTTATAATGATGCCGCGGGTAACATAGGCTATATAATTTTTTTCAAAAATTTGTATTTCGGAAATTGAACCTCAGATTCTAACATCTAAAAAAATTAAACCGAGATAATCATCACGTGTTTGGTATCAAAAGAAAGGTCTTGGCAAGCACATTACAAATATGTAAAAACATATTCTATTATAATTTATTAGGTCATTACATATGAAATTGGCGTTTTGTAAAGGAGGAACATAAAGTCGATTTTTTTAAACATTATATATTTATTTAATCAAGGTATATACCATTGCTATCAAAAAAAACAATTCGGACAGGAATCAATAAAATCTTTGAAGGCGCTTTTGACTGCCCCATCGGAGTTGAATTTTTTCCGTTGCAAGTTATCCAAATTTCGAAAAAATGGTAATCTGTTGGAGGGAGTACGGTGAATGTCTTAGACATTCCAATTGAAGCTCCTCTAATTTGGTAGCCATCTGTTGTGCAGTGTGGGGTCTAGCATTGTCCTGAAGCAGCAGTGGCCTAGAGCGAATGACCAACCTCGGTTGTTTAGCAGCTAGCATTTCCATCATGATGTGCAGTTGCTGGCAATAGACATCTGCCGTAATCGTCTCGCCAGATTTAAGAAAGCTGCAGTGAACTAGACCGGCACTAGTCCACCAAACGCTCACAAGTATTTTGTTTTGAGTCAATTTTCGCTTGGGGTATGCTTTGGCTGGAAAGCCAGGGTTCAGCCATTGCGATGAGCGTTTCCGATCATCGTACAGGATCCACTTTTCACGGTAATGTAATGATTGTAATGATTCGATTCAAAATCCCTTTTCAAAAAAAAAAACAATTATTGTGCCGGTTGAGTAATGTAACGCAGCAGTCGACGCGCGTTTTTCGGTTTGTGCTCAATTCATGAGGTCCTTTCAAGCTTTTCACCTTCCCAATTTGCTCCAAGTGGATTAAAACAGTTTTATCACTAACATCGCAGTCTGCAGCTAACTCGGACGTGGTTTGCGATGGATTCGCTTTCACAATAGCCTTCAATTCTTCATTATCAACTTTGGTCTCCGGTCGTCCACGGGGCTTGTTCTGCAGGTTGAAATTTCCAGAACGAAAACGTTGGAATCAAAAACGCACTGTGTTTTCTTTTGCGACACCGCCGCCATACACATTAATCCGTTTCTGCAGCACTGGTGCCACGGCGGAACTGGTACTCGAAAATAATTCGATATTTCAAGTTTTCCATTATGTAAACAGAGTGACGCAAAGAAAAAAACCAAAAGAGGAAAAAACTAATGAGTTACGGTTTTCGAAACACAAATTCATGAGTAAATAGCAATTATTAATATCCATAATTCAAAATCGTCGGTCCGCCACACGGGTAGCCAGCCCCAAATAATTGTCCAATCTTTAAAAAAATATAATTAAAATTTTATTAATAGTGAAAATAAAAACGAATCTAATTTTAAAACTGAATATATGAGATAAATTCATTCATTACAAAAATATCCTTGCCTCACATTGATTTAAAGACCGAATTATCTACGCGTCCTTTACGGTTTCGAATAGACACTGGTGCAAGCATAAGCCTTATAAAAAAAGCCAGCTTCGATCAAAACTATAATTTATCCCGCGAAATAGTTAAGATAAAAGGGGTCAATAATATCGAAAATTGTTCTGAATCTTTAGGTACATCTCAGGTCAATTTTTATTTATCTTATAGCACTTATAATTTTCATATATTTAATGATGATGTGAGTCTAGAGTATGACAGCATCATCGGTAGTGATTTTTAGGTTATTTTAAAGCTAACTTTAATTACGAATCCAAATTAATTAAAATTTGCGGACAAACCATGGATATGAACTATGTTCAGCCAACTTACATAATTCCTGCTCGTTCTGAAGCCGTCATCGAGTGCGCGGTATCAAATTACTCACCCGAGCGTTATCCGAACAATCATGGCTTACTATTAGATCATTCTTTAAAAGATGGCATTTATTTCGCTAATTGTATTGTCACAATAAAATCTAATAAAAGAATTGACGTAACAATTTTAAATACTACTAACTCAGCTATTGAAATCAAAGATTACGCCGTAGGGTTAAATCCTTTTGAACCAAAAAAATACTTCTAAAAATATATCGTCAGAATTCGTCAATTCTACTTCTTATTCTAATTCAGATAGAGTGAAAAAAGTACTCGATCTTATTCGCTGCTCACATTTAAATCATGAAAATAAAGAAATTCTTTTAGAATGTTGCTCACATTACACTGATATATTTCACATGGAAGGTGAACCTCTATCATTTACAAATGCAATTGAACACACTATAGATTTAGGAGACGCGCCTCCTATTCACGTAAAATCATATCGTTTCCCGGAATGCCATAAGGAAGAGTTAGATTCACAAATTCAAAAAATGATTAACCAAAATATCATACGTCCTTCTTTTTCACCTTGGAGTGTCCCGGTATGGGTCATTCCTAAGAAAATGGACGTTTCAGGTAAAAAGAAGTGGCGAATAGTTATAGATTATCGTCGACTAAATGACGTCACTGTAGCGGAAAGTTATCCTCTACCTCTCATCACCGATATTCTAGACCAATTAGCAAACAGGCAAAAATAAATCTATCACATATGCGTCACGAACTCTAAACAAAGCCGAGGGTAATTACTCTACCATAGAGAAAGATCTTTTAGCCATTTTATTCCGGGTAAATACATTCCACCCTTATCTATATGGGTGTAAGTTTAAAATCATAACAGACCACAAACCGCTAGTGTGGGTGTTTAGTGTTAAAGATCCCGGATCTAGGCTCATTTAATGGCGTCTTAAACTAGAGGAATACGATTGTGAAATTATATATATATATATATATATATATATATATATATATATATATATATATATATATATAAAAGGAAAATTAAACGCAAACACTGACGCATTATCTCGCTATCCAATACTCGTTCTAGATGATAAAACTGATAAATCAATGATATGTAACCCTACACTGTCGGAAGTGACATCGATTCTCATAATAAACCCGGTGTTACCTTCGACACCGTTATTCAAGAACATAATAAAAGTTTATTAAAAACTAAAATAAAATTAATCTCGTATCCAACGTCCATTGATTTAGAATTTTGACGAATCTATTACATATTGTAGTGATATTATAAACGCCTCTACTAGCGATCCTAATATTCGAAATATTGAACGTGAACTCCATACCTATTGTTCAACTTCAAATGATAACCATGTATTCATACATATTTGTTTATTAAATTAAATAATTTTGACGAAATGACTTACAAGGATATATTTAATGTCTTTCATGAATATCGAGACATGATAAAATACTGGTATTCCGAAGAGAAAGAAATAGCACTATCAGATTTTACAGACCCGTTTTCTAAACTTTCGTTTACAAAAATATATAATATTTTTGCGTTTCTTTTTCATACTACTAATATAAAAAATCATATTTATCATAATTGTATAAAATATCCAACACCTAGCGAAATCAAACAAATCTTAAAAGATAATCATGACTTACCTCTCGCTGGGCATCCAGGTATCTCTCGTATGCTAGAAATAATCAAATCGCAATTTTGGTGGAAAAACATGAGGCAAGACTTTGTAGACAAGATTATGTAAAAAATTGTCGCTCGTGTCAAATTAATAAGCCGTTACGACAAACCAATCGGGCTCCGATGATAATAACTTCCACAGCATCGCGACCCAACGAAAAAATCTTTTTTAGATCTGGTCGGTTTACTTCCTGAAACATGTGAACATAAATATGAATTTTTACTTACCGTACAATATGACCTTACTAATTTTTCACAAGCTTATCCTATGCAGTCATGTTAAGCTGAAGACACAGCTAGAATACTCGTTAATTATATTTCACACATGAGAATACCCAAAATGATCATCTCCGACCAAGGCACAAACTTTTGTTCTGACCTTTTTAAGCAACTAGCAAAGTTATTCAGTATTAAACACATTTTTGCTTCACCATATCATCCTCAAACTTGTGGCACGCTAGAAAGGAGCCACTCTACTCTCAAAGAATATTTGAGGTCCTATATAGGCGAAAATCAAAACACTTGGGACCTTTACATCCCGAGCGCTATGATAGCTTACAATTCAAATGTGCATAGTACGACAGGTTACTCCCCATTAGAACTATTATTTGGCTTTAAGCCCTATTTACCATCTAGCATAGACGTCCTCGATAACAACACATATACAGATTATATTCGAGCACTAAATCATCGTCTTTATTATAGCCGTCAAAAAGCTCTACAAAATATTCAGACGTCTAAAGAAAAATCTAAAAATTATTATGATGTTCGAACAAAGCCTATTATATACAACGCTGGCGATATGGTGTTTGTCCGTTGCCACCACAAGCAAAATAAGGCCTTATCCCCAGTGTGGAAAGGTCCGTATAAGATAATAAAACTAAATGGTAATCATACGGCAACGCTATTAATTAATGATAAGCACGATCGTCATTATTTCGATGAAATTAAGCCGGCAAGTGACGACACGGCATATTGTCCTAGATCAGTATGTTGGTACTAAGGCGGGTCAATAAGTCCGTGACTTTTTGAATTTCTAACCTCCTTACTGAAAAAGCAACACTACTCCTGTCAACAGGCATCTGTCAGTTGACTCCTATCAAAATTTGAACTTGCTGCGTCAGTTAGTTTGTGTTTTACAGCTATCATTATCAGACTATCCAGTAACTTAAGGAAACAATGGAAAAAAGTGAATTTCGTGTGCTTATTAAGCATTATTTTTTGCGAAAAAAAACCATTACCGAGACCAAGGCTAAGCTTGATAAATACTATGGGGACTCTGCACCATCGATTTCAATGGTAAAAAAGTGGTTTACTGAATTTCGTTGTGGCCTTACAAGCACTGAAGATGACGAACGTCGTGGACGCCCAGTTGAGGTCTCTACACCCGAAACAATCGAAAAAATTCACGATATGGTGTTGGCCGACCGAAGATTGAAAGTGCAAGAGATTGTGCAAGCCATAGGCATCTCGCATGGCTCAGTGGTTTCAATTTCGAATGATCACTTGGGCATGAGAAAGCTTTCCGCAAGATGGGTGCCGCGTTTGCTCACAGTCGACCACAAACGCAATCGTGTAACAACTTCACAGGAAGGTTTGGCGTTGTTTAATCACAATATGGAGGAGTTTTTTAACCGTGGACGAAACATGGATCCATCACAATACACCAGAGACCAAACAACAGTCAAAACAGTGTGTTTCTAAGGGTGAATCGGCGCCAAAGAAGGCCAAGGTGGGTTTGTCTGCCAATACAGTTATGGCGACTGTTTTTTGGGATGCACGTGGGATAATCCACATTGACTATCTTCAAAAGGGAAGAACAATTAATGGGGAATATTATGCCAACTTATTGGACCGCTTAAATGAGGATTTGAAAAAAAACCGACCTCATTTGGCCAAGAAAAAAGTTCTTTTTCACTAAGACAATGCAAGGGTGCACACATGTGCAGTTGCCATGGCAAAAATCCATGAATTGGGCTATGAATTGCTCCCACATCCACCCTATTCTCAAGATTTGGCTCCGAGTGACTACTTCTTGTTCCCAAACCTGAAAAAATGGCACGGTGGAAAAAGATTTGACTCCAATGATGAAGTCATCTAGCAAACAAAGGCCTATTTTGAGGACCTCGACAAATCATATTTTTTGGAAGGGATAAAAAAATTGGAGAAGCGTTGGACAAAGTGTATAGAGCTCAAGGGGGACTACGATAAAAAATAAAATGATTTATTTATCAAAAATCTGTGTTTTATTCCAAAAGTCACGGACTAATTGACCCGCCCTCGTAGTAACAATAGTAAGTAGTATAACGCAATCGTAACATAAGTTCTTTCATTCTATTTCAGATGCGCGCTGTCGCCGCTAGCTAGATCAGATTTCGTATCGCCCATCATTAATAGTCCGGGCCTTTATTTTGATAAGCTCCTAGATCTTAAGTTTACTAATAACGACTGGAAAGTCTTAGCATATTTAGATATGTCATATCCAAGCTAACTTAGAAAAAATAGAGTTTTTATTAGAAAAGCTATATATCATATTTGCTCCATAATGATAAAACTAAAGAGCGTTTTAAAAAAGGTCTCATTGATTAAGGAGGATCTATCTTAAAAACTATCTTCGGTACATTGGATGCCGAAGACACTATCAAATATTTGGAAGCTATAAATAGTGTACAGACGGATAAAAAACATCTCGCTCATCTTATGAAAGATAATATCCATGTTATACAATCTAACATTTCATCATTTAATAATTCTGTCTAAAGTTAACTTAAATGAACAACATCTTTTAGAAAATATGGAAATAATACACAAAATATTAGACTCAGTTTCTAGCACAAATGATAAACTTACATTAAAAACTCAAATTAACTCCTTATCTAATTCTTTAAAAGCTATAATCCTAAAGTCATCTTTCGATATCGATGACATAAACAATGCTATTTTATTTGCAAAACTTAACGTTTTACACCCGACTATACTGAGTCCTTATCAATTATATAACGGATTAGTTATACATAGAAATAAACTTCCTAGCCATTATGATTTGCCTGTACCAGTAACGCTACATAATATACAGGAACTAACAGATATTTCCAAATTAATTTTAATACTAATAAAAATATCTTAAGAATCTTAATAATATTCTTGTTAAGTATTTTGAATAAATTTGAGTAAATAAAATATTTTTGTAATTTAGCCGTTTTCTTGTATACTCCAAACGAAAGTCCAATCTCTCGCGTTAATCTTAGCGTAATCTCTCATCACTTTGAGATGTGATGATCGATCTTAACGTTGTTATATCGCAAGTTGAGCATGAGTAAAATTAATTAAAATAGTTTTTTTTTTAAACCAAATCCTGAACCACTCCGTAACAGTACGCACAGCCGTAATCGCTAATAGTAGAAACGTGAAATTTTGACAGTTGTTTTAATTCACCCCCGAGGGTGTAAAATAAGGGTTTAAAGTTTATATCAACAATATTTAAAATCAGCAGGTCTAAAATGTGGCTATAAGTGAATCTCATTAATCATTATGAAACATCATCTATGGAAAAATAATAGTAGACAGCAGGGGATCTAAAAATTACACACTTTAGGTGTTTCATATTATGTTTAATATATTTTTTTCCATACAAATATCGTGAAATGGTAAAATAGCTACATGATTAACCTGAATTCATCATATTAGAAAACATAAATTTTGGCAGTTTTCAATAGAAATGCGTGAAATGGCGCACAACATAATATGAGTTGAAAAAAAAAATGAAACATAATACGAAACACCTAGTGGCCTTTTTAGATCCCCTGTTGTCCCGTTTTTCATGAAATTTATTATCCACGGTAGTAAATACAAATGATTTAGTACGTATTTCATAGTTTTTTGAAATTTGTGTTTATAGGTGTGGGGGTTATGGGGGTCCAAGGTTTGTATAGTGAAATATCAACACTGAACGGATGAGGCTGAATTTTAGCACGCAGACAGTTAATATCACGTAGAAATCCGTAAAAAAGTATTTTTCAAAATACATAGCCCAAACGTATCAATGGAGATCCACGCGGACGTCGCGCGCAAAAGCTAGTATAATAATATAAAGAGAATACAAAAAACTAACTTAAGATGATATCATTACTAACACTATTCATCGGCTTCTCCAATATTTAGCAAACTTGTTTACCTATTCACCAACTGACATAATCATATTCATCATCATCATCATCATCTCTTTTTTAAATATTTGAATCGAAATTTTGAGCATTAATTAGATTATTCTTTGATTTAATAATTAATATTTCAATTTAAACTGTTTCTCAGAAAGTTAAATCTCTTAACAAAATAACTATAAACCTATACTCAATATTATTATAAAGTATCCTTATTATTTTCAACAGTTTAAGAACATTTTAATATAATTAATCAATGAATAGTAATGATGTTAAGATTAGATACTTTTAAGTTACTTTTGCGAGATTACTAAGCAAAATAGAGTACCTGTCTACTACTTATTATAAACCTACTATATTATGATACTAATATTTATGTGACGGATATTAATTTATAGCCTGAAATTAATATACTTAACGTAGGCTAGTTCTTATTCTAAGTGATAAATTGTACCCGTGAGAAGAATGGATATAATATTTCTATGCGAACATAAATATTTTTGTATATCATACAAAACATTGTAAGGTAATTTGTATAATGTGCGTGATAGCAAAGCTGTGTATTACATAAGCTTACATCATTTTATATTAGATTTCTTATCTACGTATTAATGTTATCATAGGCGAATGCACCTTTCGGCTTTTCGGTCTTTGTGAAATTAATAATAATATTATGATAAGGACAATAGCGCGTGCGATGTCACTACTACACCGCGCGGCGCACCATAACAAAATATCGTAATAACAGCATAATATTATACGTACTGCAAAATGGAAAATACAACAAGAGACAATACCGCGCGGCGCGGTGGATTACAACATAATATTATACGTACTGCAAAATGAAAAATACGACGAGAGACAATACCGCGCGGCGCGGCGGATTACAACATAATATTATACGTACTGCAAAATGAAAAATACCACGAGAGACAATACCGCGCGGCGCGGCGGATTACAACATAATATTATACGTGCTGCAAAATGGAAAATACGACGAGAGACAATACCGCGCGGCGCGGCGGATTACAACATAATATTATACGTACTGAAAAATGAAAAATACGACAAGAGACAATACCGTGCGGCGCGGCGGATGATAACATAACATTATACGTACTGCAAAATGGAAAATACGACGAGAGGCAATACCGCGCGGCGCGGCGGATTACAACATAATATTATACGCACTGCAAAATGAAAAATACGACGAGAGACAATACCGCGCGGCGCGGCGGATTACAACATAATATTATACGTACTGCAAAATGGAAAATACGACGAGAGACAATACCGCGCGGCGCGGCGGATAACAACATAATATTATACGTACTGCAAAATGAAAAATACGACGAGAGACAATACCGCGCGGCGCGGCGGATTACAACATAATATTATAGGGTTCCGTAGTTCACGCCTCGGAACGCTAATGGTTTCGTCATGTCCGTCCGGCCGTCGGTTAGTGCTAGAAAGATGAAACTTTGCATGGATATATGTATTTACCACGCCGATGAAGTGCTAAAATAAAATCCCAAAAAATATTTTTTGGAGTACCTTCCCTGCACCTAAAGTGGGGATGCTTTTTTCTTTGCGTCTACCCCATAGTGAAGTATTATAAGATGAAAGATGAAGGTTTCTTAAAAACATTGAGAGGTTGCTAAGACGATATTCAACTTTAAAGCGCATATTTTTGTTAAAATAGTCTAAAAGATAAACGGCCGGCTCAATTTTTTTTATTATAAATTAATTATTATTATTATTTCGATTATAACCCTGGTTAAGGTGGACGTTGCAAAACGGCTAATCTGACACTGATTGATTAGCTAATAATTTAAATATTTTTATGAAATTAGGGTCTGAGCCTTACGTATTAAATTCATAATAATAACATAAGTTTAAAATAACATAATATTATGGATAAGTATATTATTTATAACGTCGGTTATAGGTGCTTGATAATTTTCATAAGTCAATGGTTTTGATGAGCCTCATATACAAAATAAACACACCGGCATATTTAGCGGAACACAAAAAAGAAAGCTACATAATAAAAAAAATATGGTCTTATTTTAAAATCTACTTACTACACTTCTTTTGTTTTTTAAAGTTTCATTTGTTTTACTTAAAATGAGATATTAAGAACAGATTTTGCGAGTAAAGGCTATTTGTGAAAAATGGTACATTTTTGAACTTTTCATGTAAACGGGAAAAGTGAAAATTAATATTAAAATAACAATTAATGAAATTAGAAAAATGGTGATTAATATCGTGTTTTTCCTTCACGTGCTCTTATTAAAGTTTCTACCCGTCTAGGCATACTGAGCATGATGTTATCGATGGTCTCCTGGGATAGTCTCCACCATTCCTCAACTACGGCGATTCGCAATTCACCCACGTTGGCAGGAGCTGGAATTCTGGACTTAACTTTTCTTTTCAGCAAGTCTCAAACGTGGTCTATTGGGTTCATATCCGGTGATCTTGTCGGCCACTCCATAACAGTGATATTCATCATTAAGATAAGCTTGAGTTACCCGAGCGGTATGCGGCCGAGCATTATCCTGCATAAAAACAAAATCGTCACCGATGTATGGGGCAAAACGGTACGACATTTTCTTCTAAAACTTCTTTGATATAGCGGTCTGCAGTCAGACTCCCTCTGTCAATCACTACCAAGTCTGTGCGAGCTCCCAAACAAATGCCCGCCCAAACCATTATTGATCCACCACCGTATGCAACTGTAGTTTCAAAATTTGTCTGAATGTATCGTCTGCCGTCAATTTGATTCGATGTTCGAGTCGATGTTCCTGAGCAAAAGTTAACCTGTTTCTATGATGATACCTCGATACCTCGAGCCTTGGAGCCTTGGCGGGCACAAATGAACCCAAACCAGCTCCTTCGAACCTTCTTCGTACCGTACGCTCACTTACGGTTACACCCCGCACTGCTTCTAACTCATGTCGGGCTTGGACGGCCGTCAAACGGGGGTTCCTACGTACACGAAGCCGAATGAAACGATCATCCCTACTCGAAGTGCGTCTTTTTCTGCATTGTCCTGCTCTTCTCACATAAGTACCGGTCTCCCTGAACCATTGGATACTGCGATGGATCGTTGAAACTGGTCGACGAAGATCTCTGGATATCACTCTGTAGGTTTGACCATTTCTTCGCATTTCGAGTGCCCTGGCAATCTCCGTTGGGGCTAAGTCAGGCATAATTCAGTCCTCAACTCCAAAAAGATACGCGATTAAAAAAAAAACTAACAAAAAACAGTATTTCAATGAAATTTTAAATCAAACTCAGAAGGAAGAAATACTCGA
The DNA here is from genome assembly GCA_963565745.1 of Phengaris arion. Classification (NCBI taxonomy): domain Eukaryota; kingdom Metazoa; phylum Arthropoda; class Insecta; order Lepidoptera; family Lycaenidae; genus Phengaris; species Phengaris arion. The sequence continues at coordinate 18,590,581 of OY751432.1, forward strand.
AGTTCGCTCCAGTTAAGGTGTATTTGAATAAAATTAAAACAATTGCATAAAATATGATGTTTAGTTGGTTTCTTAATTTGAAAATATTTCTTTTTAAATTAAATGACGTATAAACCAGCCAGCAACCTTATATGATACTGATATCAAATCTTTACTTTATGTTCCGCTAAATATGCCGGTGTGTGTATTTAATATTATTATTATTGACTTGTATTAACTGTATTAATTGTTGAATTAACTTTAATTAAATGTTGTGGTTTCATCTATTTGCAGTAAATTGTACCTATTTTTACAGTACATATATTTAGTTACTCGTATTAGTTAACGTGTAGTGAACATCACAGTTTATAATAGAGAATAGTTCAAAAGGTTTTTGAATACTATATTTAGTTAATCAATGTAATCAATGTAATTTTCGCGATAATAAATGTGTTAATTGAATCGCAATTTGCGAAGTCACCAGGTAACTTTTCTGTGTCGTAGATTTTGCCAATTTTGTAAGATTGGATTAGCCTTATATTGGCAATTACCGTATTCTAACGTTTCAAGGTCCCCAATACTCGTGACAGCTGCAATTTCGATATCGCTAAGGTACCTGCTTTAAATAGGGCTCGAATTTTTCAAAGGCCTATTTCTTTTTCTTTTTCAAAGGTCTGAACTCATCGAGTCAAAAATTTTCATAATTTTTGCTTGAATATGTAAAAATGGGATGGAAATGTATAATAGCAAGTTGGTGTGCAGCTATTTTAATAATAATTGTATTTTAACCGACGAGGAAACGGAGAAGGTTTTATTCAAGTCAACGCGTATATTTTTTATGTATAACTTTTTACAGAGGAGTTTTGATAATTCTTTTTAACCGAGTTCCAAAAAAGGAGGTGGTTATACGTTCGGCTGTATATATATAGTATAGTAAGTGCATATAATATATAGTAATATTGTATTTTCAACGATAACTTCGCCGTCTGTTGAGCGATTTTCAAACTTCTTTTTTTTTTGATGTAAAAAATACTCCGAAGTTGGTCTCGTTTTCTCAAAAGTGATGGATGACCTGATCATGGGATCCATGAGGAATCGAGGGAACTCGTTGCAAATGAAATTCTTATATGAATACATATAGTGATTTCAACTTTTTCTGAAGTAACCAAAGCATATGCTACCAAAACGTGACATTTTGTGCATTTTATAGTTATTACTATTTATATTACAGTACACTTCGCATAGTCTTTAACACCGATATGTGAGCACGACATCGGTCTTTGAACATTCGCTAATCCTAAAATTATCATCATTCGCTCACAGGTTTTAATACTGAGTTGTTTATTACAACAACATAAAATTACAACAAAAACCCTCACGATAAACTTAAGCATGAATTAAATATTAATGAGTTAATTCTAACCACACAAAATATAATATACTTTTTATCGTTATGATGTTTTATGTTATAAGAAAAACATGACCGTTTTTTAAACAGTCGCGTCGTTCAATGATATTTCATGTTACACGAAATTTAGGAGTTACCGACGTGGTTAGTGATGTTTATTACCGCGCTAACGAAGTTCACGTTTACAGACGCGCAGAACGGTTTGTATTGATGTATTCGTTCAACTTGCATACCTTATTGTATCTATACTTTATAATTCTAATATTAATAGCGACCCGCCCCAGCTTCGCACAGGTGCAATAAAAAAACAAATAAACCTTCCTCTTGAATCACTTTAGGTATCTATTGTTGAAAACTGCATCCCACCAGTAACATTTTCATGTTCAAATTATGCCAAGACTGTACCATATGACTCTGACTATCAATAAATTATAGATAAAAAAACTAAAAAAACACGCTTTTATTGAAAATCTAACTAAAAAATAAAAAATAAAATTTAATAAATTTGGATTAAGAATAGTGTAAATGAAAAATAAATTTTTATTATTGTAAAAAAGCGTGGGGTGCAGTGTCTTCGCCTGTACGTTTGTTTGTATGTAACCGACTCCAGCGGATTTGATTTTGATCCACTTCAAACGGTCAGATTTCGTTTGAAGTGATTTTTAAGATATTATCAAAGTGAAGATCCTTCTCATATCTGCCAATAAAATGTTTATAACTATTGACACTATGCACCCCACGATTTTTTACAATAATAAACATTTATTTTTCATTTACACTAACTATTCTTAATCCAAATTTATTAAATTTTATTTTTTATTTTTTAGTTAGATTTTCTAAAAAAGCGTGTTTTTTAAGTTTTTTTAAACTATAATTTATTTTTTGCTTTTTAGAACGATTTGCTATCTATTAACCGGGGGACCAAAGAGTAAACCTGGAACTGCACGCATTCGTAGTTCGCACACTAGTTCTATCTCTCTTACTCTCATGCAAAGGATGCGGAAAGAAATTGATGAATCCTGGCGAATTTAATCAGGATAATCAGATATTTTAATCGAATTATTGCATTGTCATCGGTCTTTGACAGGTGTGCAAAGTTTGAATTAAATCTGATCGTTCAAAGTAGGACAAAATCTAGCCCAAACGAGTCGGTTACAAACAAACAAACAAGCAAGCAAACATACAGGTGAAACTAATAAAAGACTCTACACGCCTTAACTGTTCAAGCCTTACTTCACAAACTCTACATCTTATTTAAGATAATATGTGGCTTGGCCGATTCGTTCCTACAAGAACATTTTTAGAACAGAAAAACAGTCAGTAAATAGTATGTCAAGGTACTATTTTTCATGTACCTAATAATTAAACCCTATTTATACTGAAACGGAATAAAAAATCTCCCAGTATATTTTTACACTAAGAAATATACCGTCATGTACGTATTCAAGAATCTGAAATAAAGATTTTATGACATTTTTATAATCCACTTTTATTTTGAAGTATTTGCATATTAGTTATATGCAAATACTTTGGAATAAAAGTGGATTATAAAAAAGTCATTATGTTTATGGAAATACTAGTTCTGATTGATTACGTTTTTGAGAGGGTCAGGGAGATCACATTGCAAGCGATTTTCTGAAAGGATTACGATTTACGACCCTTTGTTTCCAAACAAACTCTATTTAAATTTAGACCTACTCAGTTACAACTCAATTAATAGAAAACGACCCCGTGCTCTTTAAATTGCCTGGAAATTGAAGAACGACTTAAACAATGTCATCATAAAGACAGTGATTTAGCTTTTATGGTTACAAATGAGAAACACTTTGGAGCGTAAAACACGGTTATTTGAGGCTATTTCAACCTTAGAATTAGTTTAAGTTGCATGTCATATTTAGATAGCTACGATTATTGGACATAATAATATTTAATCAACAATACAGATATCACTAATATCGTCGTTTTTACAACAGAATCACTAAGAGGTCATCATGCGAATCTTAAAAAATAATTATTTGAAAAAATTCTCGGAGCTCACATTGGATATTGAGGTGGGTTAGTGCGTGGGTCGCATCTCGAAGCACGTCGGAATTTCAAACAAACCCATCTGAATCGGTTAATTTCGTTAAAAAAATAAACGCTTCAATTGAAAGCGTACGTGTATTGAGGTGGGCGGCTATTTTGAAAACACAATCATTCACATTGCTCGTTAGTCAGATTTCGGTTTAAGAATCAATCTCATTCGATCAGGTAAGAAATAGTTCGACACAAGTTACTAGCCAATTACTGTGACTGGTAGCGTAGGAAAGGCTCGTTTATACATAAAGGTACGAATTTGATACATTTAAGCCTAATCAAAGGAGAAATAGATATTGACTGTGAGTCATATCTCTTTTATCAATGGCCCTCAAATAAACGAACCTCGAAAGCCTCAAATAGCTTCGTCTGCAAGAAGTGACAAGCGTATTAGTCTTCGTTTTTTCTTAGCGGACTGAAAACAATATATTGCTAAGTTGATCTAATTCAGAACAAATAGTGGACATATTGTTGGGACAGTAAGGACGCGAATTAATTACTAATAGAGACCGTTTCTGCTGTTAACGGATTCCATTATGAATTACATTTGGAGACAAAGGAAAAACAGGTTTCTTTTTTTCTACAGAACTGTTTTACCTATTGTTGACACAATTTGATTTCACAATCAAATGCGAAAAGTATATTGCTACCTCCTACTTAACGATCAACCAAAATTAAGCCTAACAAAATCTAAAGTAACAGGTTCGAAAATAGCATAACGCTTCCATTGATTAAGAACGACTAGATGAACAAGTGCTTCGCTTCATAAAATGCTTCGTAAACTACCTATAATGTTTTACGGGTAATAGCCCATAAATTAGGCCAGCGCCCAATTTCGAATCAATATTCATATTTTGTTGAACTTTTCGTTATAAATAAGAGCCGACAGTTATTCATGGCTAGGCAAACAGTGGTAAAAATGTTCGTGTCAAAACCGCTTGATTTAGAGTCTGACTCAGGTATTGTAACAGCATTTTATTTTTAACGGGGAAGGGTTGTAATGTTTCAAGCGTCTGGTCAATGTTTTGCAATCTGGCAATGGAAGTTAAAGGTTATATGAATTGTATTTACACTGTAGCGCTCAAAGTGTGGGTTAATCTTATACTTTAAACGAGAAATTCTTTTAGGGTAGCGTGTTGCACCTCGGCCTGTTTTTTAGTTACCTATTCGTTATTTGTTCCAATTTGACTTACTACTGTTACATATATCAACAGTAAGATGTAACTGTCAATGTCATTATTGACATGATACTTTGTCGCAAATAGCAGATACTTTGTCAAGAGCCTCACTTAGTGATACATACATACCTCAGTATGAGCAAGACTTACAGTATCATGTTAATTCAGTATTCTCTAATCTCTCAGTAAGTAAGCCTTATTTAAAATTTATATTATTAGAAAGCAAAAATGATGAATCTTTAAATCTGCTCAAGTCTTATATTCAGAATGGTTGGCCAAGAAGCAAAAATAAAGTAAGCTCTCTTGTGAAACCATATTGGAACATTCAAAATGAAGTACATATAATGAATGACTTAATATTTAAAGGCAATAAATAGGCTTATTGTTCCAAAGTCCTTGCAAAGACAGATTTTAGATAAAATACACTGTGGTCATTTAGGTATTAATAAGACACTAAACATCGCTAGAGAAACAGTTTATTGGCCAAATATAAACGCGGATATTAAGAACTTAATTGATCAATGTTCCGTCTGTGCTAAATACAGATCAAATCCACCCCGTGAACCGTTGAAATGCCATGAGATATCTTATCTTCCATGGGAGAAGGTAGGTATAGATTTATTATATTTTGATGGAGAAAATTTCCTTGTCTGCATGGATTATTATTCCAAGTACATAGAGTTAGCTTCTTTGCATAAGAATTACACTGTCGATAATGTTGTTAAAAGTCTAAAATCGTTTTTCGGTCGACATGGTATACCCAAGGCATTGGTGTCTGACAATGGTCCACCATTTAACTCCTGCAAATTCAAGTATTTTCTTGTTGATTGGGATGTAGAACACATAACCACTAGTCCGTACTGGTCGAGGTCTAATGGCCAAGCTGAAACTGGGGTTAAAATTGTCAAGAACATATTAAGAAAATGCAAAGAACATGGCTCGGATATATACATTTGGCGTTATTACACTATCGCAACGCTGCGAAGGGAGATTTTCCCAGTCCGGCCGCATTATTAATGTCTAGAAACTTGCGAGTAAATTTACCAATTCTTAATAAAAAATTAAAACCTAAAATTGTAAAATTTTTGACATTTGAAAGATGTCATAGATATAGCAGAGACAAGATGTCTTTTTATTTTGACAGGAATGCGAAGCATACACCTTATGACTTTCAGCCGGGGAATGACATTTACTTCAAAAAAAATCCTAAATCGTTCTGGTCTCCGGGAATAATTAAAGAGAAATTAGGATGTGGTAGATCGTATTATATTGCGGATCCAAACGGTGTTGTGTATAGGAGGAATAGGGGACACATTAGACCTAGAAAAAAGAATTTAAAAGAAATAAATCCTCCACCTTCTTTTTATGGCGATGGCAGCACAATCAATATGCCTCCCATGCAGGAGAGTATAGATCCCATGAGTTTAACACAACGCGGAAACGGTCCCGTTCAAAATTGCATTAACGATGAGAACTGTGTTCCTATGGAGAGTCTAGAAAATACCGGTTACGTAACCAGGTCTGGTAGAAGTGTAAAGCGTCCTAAATTGTACATGCATGAGAAATTTGAGTAGATAAGTAATGTATTTGTTATTAGTTATGTACCTATATTTTTAGTTTGCTTTTATACTCGAAAAGGGAGGTGTTACATATATCAACAGTAAGATGTAACTGTCAATGTCATTATTGACATTGACAGATGTCATAAGTAAAGCCTATCGAGTTAGTTTATTTTAGTTGGCCAAAAGGCTATACATTGTGTAGACGTATATATTGTGCTAAGCATATCTCATTACATATTGTAATACGTATTTGTGGTAAGCACCAATAAAGGAGAGTATAAGAATTGCTGCTGTATTATTATCGTCACCACACGAGCGCACGAAGGACTTACAATCAAGAGGTCATAGACCAACACAACTACACATAAGCTATCATTATATATTTTGGGAGGTCGGTTAATTTGGGTTTACCACACCAGTGAAAAAACAAAAAAAATTCAAAGTGAAGTGTTTGAATTTTTTTTTTTGAGTAAATACATGTAAAAATTTTCTTTGATAGACAAAAAATCTCCTAAAATTTGAGCTTGATATCTCAAACATTGAGCTGGCGTATGGCGCATTCCACATCAACCCCTTTCCCATTTAAAATGCATTGAAAAAAAAACTATTTTTTTAATTTTCAATGTAAATCATCGATTTTTTTTTAATTTTAGTTTTTAATTTTTTAGTAGTTTCCATTATCTTATAGGAAATTAAATTCTCTACAAAAAAGTTCTCTTACAATTTTTTGCTCAGTCTCATAGGAAAAAAGTTACAGTGTTAAAAAAGTGAAAATTTAAAACAAACAAAAAGTGCATATCAATTTCTTCATTAAATTGAATAATATTATATTTGAGCAATTTATTCGTAATTTTATTTTATATTTTCCATTTATACACCGTTTTAATATACACGTTGATTTTTTTTATACTCCAACATTCGTTTCTGATTGTCTGTAAATATATTAGAACTATTTTTTGAACGTATATCAAATAATTCTTCCAGTTTTTCGCAATAATTCTTTTCATTACATTTTTTTTACTAAAAAAAAAACTATTTTGCCAATAATAAATTGAGAATGAATAATTATTATTCCAGCTGAGCTCCAAATATTTATCATTTCTTTACATAGCACTTTCAGGAATACTATTTTTGAAATATAAATATTTATGAAAACATAAACTCATAACTTGTCGGTTACATGGTAGCTTACGACAATTAAGTTTACTGCTACAAAGACCAATTAAATATACAATTTTGTTTTTATCTGACATTATTACAACGTATTAAATAAATTTAAAAAAATAGTAGTATTAATTTGAATAACTTATAGCTGTTACTTATTTAAGATCAAAATTAATTTCTTCTATAACCTAAAATCGAGATGCAAGAAGCTTATGGTGGGAAGTTAGGATAGCTCAAAATTATTTATAAACTACCAATATTACAAAAAACACTGTAATGATTAATCCTCGGAGAAATACACAAATAGAATCAATATTTTTGAATTTTGAATCAACCAATGAGAAGACAAGTTTCACGGGAAGAATAGAAATGATTGAATCAGCGTTTCGTCACAATCTTTATATTACTGCTTAGAAGTTAATATGATCTTCACTAAATGTCACTAATTGAAAAAACTGCTTGGCTACTGCGAGGCTAACTTGGCCTTACCCTCTAGATGATATCGGAACTGGACTTCGCTCGATATGTTGACGCCAAGTATCTCAATGCTAGGGGAGATGGCTAAAGATGTGCCCTCGAAACGAGGATATACGACCATTGGTGACTTTTTAGTGGTGAACGCGCAGACTTGTGTCTTGGCGGGGTTGAATTGGACTAAGTTACGTCTACCCCATTCAGAGACTTTCTCCAATGAATTCTCTATTTTAGACACAAGTTCGTTTCGACTCTCAATGACATTTAGCCGAGAAATATTGGGGGAGCCGGTATATACAGCATCACCTGTACTATCATCCGCATAGCAATGAATGCCGTTGGTCTGTAACATGTCATTGATATGCAGTATGAATAGGGTAGGCGATAGTACACAGTCCTGAGGGACACCAGCATCAACAGACTGAGTTTCCGAGCATTCGCCGTCAACTACGACCTTTATGCTTCTATCTGCTAAGAAACTAGTGACCCACTTACATAATTTCTCGGGAAGCCCGTATGATGGAAGCTTTGATAGTAGCGCTTTATGCCAAACCCGATCAAAGGCCTTCGCAATGTCCAAACTAACAGCCAATGCCTCTCCCTTCGACTCAATTGCCTGAGCCCAACGATGAGTTAGGTACGCCAAGAGATCACCAGCCGAGCGACCCTTACGGAACCCGTATTGTTTGTCGCTTAGTAATCCCTGGCCGTCCAAGTATCGAAGAAGCTGGCTATTGATAATGGATTTTTGGGGATCGGGTGCACCAAGGCTGTCTTCCAAGAAGCCGGGACGATGCCAGAAGAGTAGGAGAACCGAAAAAGACGCGTCAAGACCGGAGCCAACTCTGGAGCACACTCTTTCAACACAATAGGAGGGATTCCGTCAGGCCCACTCGACTTTTGGATATCAAGGGAACGGAGGGCTTTTCGCACTGAGCGCTGATGAAACCGAATATCCGACATGATGCTCGTGCATCGCGGTATGGTCGGCGGTTTCTGCCCCCCGTCATCCAGGGTCGAGTTTGACGCAAAGAGCTTGCCCAGAAGATCGGCTTTGTCCTTTGCGTCCTGGGCCAACGATCCATTTATAATGTATCCGAATGTAGATAAAATAGATTGACAGACTGAATATAGGCATAATAAATTAATTATTTTTTACAAAATAAAATAATTTTCTGACATCAAATTGAAAATATAGACAAAAAATTGTAAGAGATTTTTTTTGTAAAGAATTCAATTTTCTATAAGATAATGGAAACGGAAATTAAAAAAAAAATATTTTCGATGATTTACATTGAAAATTAAAAGAATAGTTTTTTTAATGCATTTTAAATGGGAAAGGGGACCCACCCCCCCATGTGCCAGCTCAATTTCTTAGATATGAAGCTCAAAATTTATGAGATTTTTTTTGTCTATCAAAGAAACATTTTACATGTATTTACTCAAAAAAAAAATTTTTTCTGACAGTACCACACCACAATATATATGTGGCGTGGTATAGGACATTCTTACATGTCTTTAAGAAGTTTTTAAAAACTTCTTAATCTGGCCACCTTGGCAACATAACCAATGTACTTTGGGCCAGTACCTTAAAATTCCGGATAAAATGTAAATACTTGTAAAAAATATTTATTTTTAAACTTTTTTTCCCAGATGGGTTATGACCCACTTTTACTTCGTTTCGTTTACACTTTTAAAAAGAGTGGCTTAATTGATTATACACTAACAATATTTCTTTTTAAAAATTTAATATTTATTAATTAGTCCAAAGTTTACCAAAAAAGATTAGTCTGTATTTTTATATTGAAAAAAATGATTTTCATTAATTTTCACGTAGATATTATATTTTATTATTCTCTAACATATTAATATCCATATTTTTATAAAACAACTACGTAAAACGTAATGCGGATCATTGAAATTCGATAAACAGTTACTCTTATTCTTCTTTAAAATGGCTCCTTAGTGATTTGCCAATGTTAGAGTGTATTGACGAAACCTCTGCCTTATGAGTGGGTTTTATGTAGAAACAAGGGTACGTGTTACTGGAGGAAGTCTGTTGAATAATCTAAAACCTAGAACAAACACAAACATTTAGTGTTAGTTTCACAGTTTTCTATTGTTAGTAAGAATATATTATGTACATAAAGTTTCAATAAAATGAGTATTTACAAAACACAGAACAGATTTAAGGTTGATAGGACGAGGAATTTTTGGAGGGAGGGAATCATATAATGAGGATTGGTTTTTTGGACAGCAAAAAAAATTTCAGATGTCAAGTGTCAAATTAAGTCACTTTTGTTTTGACTTTTATCTTTGATATTGAGGGTTATCATTATAAATCAAATAGGTGATACGTTTAATGGAAATAAATAAATAAAATCGAAGATATTTCTATAAATACTCGATACTGGCAGAATGGCAAAACCTTTGCAACCGTGATTGCCAAAAAAAGAAGAAGAAGAGTATCAACAAGCGTCTTTTTAATCATAACTTTATTTTGTGTTGATTATGTAGTGTAAACGTAATAATTTAGATTTAAATTTACATATTTGTAACACAACCAAAAACACAACATATAATATTGTACTGTATCCCAAGCCAAAGTACAGTAATAAGTAAAGTTACTACTTTACTTTACTTAACTTTACTTAACTTTTACTTGAGTACACTACTGTGTACTCAAGTCAAAGTTTGACTGTACTCATGAAACACTGTCTGAAGTAACAGTTTGACAGCGTACTTGAGTAACGAGTGTAGTTTATTATTACGTTCGCACTCACTTGATGCGCCGTACCTACAGCTGTACTTAAGTACAAACTATTAACTAAAACAACATCTTAAGTACTTTCTTGAGTATTGTCTTAGCGATGAAAACGGTATTTTGCCCACTACGGGCCCTCCCAATAGAAACAACCGAACGACTCAACAGATTTATTGAAACTTCCTCTTTTAAAATATTTGAGAACCAATGAAACAAAATATGCATTTTAAATATATAAGACATCATGTTAAATCTCTATGTGCTGAAACGGCGCAACAAACGGTTTACTAGTTGAATGAAATTCCATGTGTCTATAAACTTGACGCAATAACCTCTGAGGGCTGTCACTCAAATATTTTGTTCGATAATTCTAATTGGGTTGTCTCAAAAATTTTATGATTTACAAGTTTTTGTTACTGCTTTTCGAATAATACCCAAACCAAAGATTACGCCAGTAAATTTTTATCACTTAGTTTTGTTAAACCCTGTATAAAACTTTTGTCACCTAAATAATTCTAACGCCGATTAAATCAAATATCAGCGTAATGGCAGTAAACGACTTATTCTATATAAGATTGTCGGTAGAGACATAGCAAGCACCCCTAGCCCTTGAAATCCGGCCAATGACCAATGGCCAATGAAAACTGGCCAATATACAACACCTTCGATTATAATAATATTTCCTCGCGATTTATATAAGAGGCAGAAACTGTGATTCATATTGTTAATAACATGTTTGTATTACTAATTTCCTGGAAAATACATAATTATATTCTATTCTTAATCATTATATTGTATATTAAATAGATTATAAATTTCGGAAACAGCTTCAAGTATTTTCATGAAATTTTGTATGCAGTGGGGTTTTGGAGAAGAAAAATCGATCTAGCCTAGGTCTAAGACAAATATTTTATAAAAAACACATTAGAATTCGGGGTCATCATGTGCATGCATGGGGCGACCAACGGCGTTACAAAAATTGTGCGCGACTAACGGGGGTATAATTTTTCGCGGTCAGATGAATATTTTTGTAATTCTTTAATTTTAATAACATAAAAAGAAAATTTACAAGTTCGATCTTTAGGAACTAAATCAAAAAGAATTTTTGCAAGCTTTATAAAATAATCCAGATACAATAACTATTACTGTTACTACCGATCGAGCTTTGCAATAACTATATTATTACAAAGCTATTGATGCGGTTGGTTTGTCAGTCAGTAACTGGTTTTTATATACGCCATATATGTTATATACCAAATCTAAAATACTGTTGTCCCATCAAAGGTAATTTTGTTCCAATGATTGGTAATGCCCATACCATTAAGCTCTATAGCGGTACCTATGTAAACGAAGGTACCGCGGTCAACCCTACCTTTGTAAAAAAGGTAAAGTTTATTTGCATTGCATTCCTCGGTTGTTTTGTTTTCATTTCGGTTGGGTTATCCGTTGTAACCAAAAAAAAAAAACAGTTTTGCCCAATATTTTCGGGAACGCTCGTAATGCAACAAACATATTAGATCCACCAGAAGCGTTTATAATTAAGTTAAAATTATTAAAACTTCAAGTATACACGCCTATATAAGTGAACCCTCACATTTTCGAAGCATCAAGCCCGTATCGTTTTATGATTAATGAAATTAGTTTAATAACACCTTTGATTTGCTACGCGAAACCTCACAAATTTTCGTTCACTCTAGTGAAAAAAATAAAGGGCCAAAGTCCTAGTATTGGTATCTAAGGTCACGGTGGAAAATGAAATCGCGGCGTGCGTTGTGTTTTGCAAATAGGGATGATGACTAAATCTTAAATATTTAGTTTCTTTAATATACTCCGAAATATTGAGGCATTACTACTGTGTCATGTTTAGTAATTAGATACCTACATCTAAAAAGTACAATAAAGTTTTTTTTGCTAAATTAGTAAGCAAAACCTACATCATTAGTTTACTTATATCATATACAAAAACATTCATTATGTTAAGTATGAACATAAACGCACAAATATCGGAGATATTTACAAATATGTTCCTGCAGCCTTATACTTCATACACTTTAACATAGTCGTGACGTCAGAGCTAAGTACGACTAGTATGGAGCGTTTCACGAGACTTGCGAAATTTTGTATACAAATCGCTGTACCTTTGCAAATATTGACTTTTGATATACAGTTTCTTCTGAGAAGTTACTCATATTTATGAGTACTATTCATTTATACAATATTTTTTTTTGACATTTAGCGTATTGGGTGAGGAGGTGTTGACATGAGGGTGTTCATAGGTGGCGATAGTTATCAAAATGACCTGAAAACCTACAACATAATTAAAACCTACACACAAAAAAATTTAAATCGATCATCAAAAATAATACACCATAAATCAACACGCGCATTACGCTGTTTACACGCGAAACCAAACAGAATGTCTTGCGTGTATTAGCGCTTTATAAAATGTAAACATTTTTGTACAAAACATCGTTGACCTCGATCATATTTTGACGTTCTCTTCCCTGTTGTAATACATGTCTGTGTGTGCAATGTCTCTACGGAAAATATACTTAATTTATTAATAAGATACAAAAAAAATATTGTGAGTAAAGTACCTAAATCACCTTTCAAGGTGGTGTCCAAAATTGACCCAGAGTCGACAAGAATAAAATGGTTGCCGATGTGTTCACTTGAAATCATATTTGTTGTCACCAAAAGGGCAATACCTAAAAACGCCAAGTACATAAGTTATGGGTAAGGATTAATATCAGTTTTTCTATGAAAATGACAGACGTGAGACGATGTGTGAAAAAATTGTAATAAATTACATATTATTATTACGAGGGCGGGTCAATAAGTCCGTGACTTTTGGAATAAAACACAGATTTTTTGATAAATAAATCATTTTATTTTTCAACGTAGTCCCCCTTGAGCTCTATACACTTTGTCCAACGCTTCTCCAATTTTTTTATCCCTTCCAAAAAATATGATTTGTCGAGGTCCTCAAAATAGGCCTTTGTTTGCGAGATGACTTCATCATTGGAGTCAAATCTTTTTCCACCGAGCCATTTTTTCAGGTTTGGGAACAAGAAGTAGTCACTCGGAGCCAAATCTTGAGAATAGGGTGGATGTGGGAGCAATTCATAGCCCAATTCATGGATTTTTGCCATGGCAACTGCACATGTGTGCACCCTTGCATTGTCTTGGTGAAAAAGAACTTTTTTCTTGGCCAAATGAGGTCGGTTTTTTTTCAAATCCTCATTGAAGCGGTCCAATAAGTTGGCATAATATTCCCCATTAATTGTTCTTCCCTTTTGAAGATAGTCAATGTGGATTATCCCACGTGCATCCCAAAAAACAGTCGCCATAACTTTATTGGCTGACAAACCCACCTTGGCCTTCTTTGGCGCCGATTCACCCTTAGAAACACACTTTTTTGACTGTTGTTTGGTCTCTGGTGTGTTGTGATGGATCCATGTTTCGTCCACGGTTAAAAAACTCCTCCATATTGTGATTAAATAACGCCAAACCTTCCTGTGAAGTTGTTACACGATTGCGTTTGCGGTCGACTGTGAGGAAACGCGGCACCCATCTTGCGGAAAGCTTTCTCATGCCCAAGTGATCATTCAAAATTGAAACCACTGAGCCATGCGAGATGCCTATGGCTTCCACAATCTCTTGCACTTTCAATCTTCGGTCGGCCAACACCATATCGTGAATTTTTTCGATTGTTTCAGGTGTAGAGACCTCAACTGGCCGTCCAGGACGTTCGGCATCTTCAGTGCTTGTACGGCCACAACGAAATTCAGTAAACCACTTTTTACCATTGAAATCGATGGTGCAGAGTCCCCATAGTATTTATCAAGCTTAGCTTTGGTCTCGGTAATGGTTTTTTTTCGCAAAAAATAATGCTTAATAAGCACACGAAATTCACTTTTTTCCATTGTTTCCTTAAGTTACTGCTTAGTCTGATAAAGATCGCTGTAAAACACAAACTAACTGACGCAGCAAGTTCTAATTTTGATAGGAGTCAACTGACAGATGCCTGTTGACAGGAGTAGTGTTGCTTTTTCAGTAAGGAGGTTAGAAATTCAAAAAGTCACGGACTTATTGACCCGCCTTAGTATGTTGGCTGTGTGGGTAGTAGTCGTAGGTTTTTTATTTGTTTAAATTGTAGGTATACTTACTCGTACCTATGACTACAATTTCAATGTACGGAGGTACGATTTTAGCAGAAGTTTCGCAATTGCGGAGGCGCAAACAAAGCTCCGTTACAACTCTAATCTATGCCTACAAGGCTCAACTTCACTCCACTCCAAGGTACTATGATATTGGATTTTTTTTCTTGATCATAACTTCTATGCCCGACGAATTTAGGTTTTTGATGACATCAAATATGATTTAAAGTGAACTTATTGGCCTAGTGGGTAGACCATTTGATTCGCTATCGAGAGAGTGCAGGTTCGATTCCTAGGAATTTAGGAAGGATAGTTGTGGCGTGTACCAATGAGACTTTTTCAGATCTCAAGTATATTTTACGGATGCTCTAACGGTGAAGGAAAACATCGTGAGGAAACCCGCACATGGTTGGCCACAGACGTATTGACCAGTCATTCCTCTGGACTAGGCTGACTGTTTTGTGAGAATGCCGTATGTGCTTGGGCAACCATACGACATTTAAAAAAAACAACTGTCCTAGGCACTACATTATTTCAAGAGTGGTTACTTCGCTCGGAGAATACTGTATAAATCATTCAATAATGGATGTAACAGGCCTAAGTTATTGGCAAAAATTTTATTGCTGTCGACTTTCGGTTTTTTTATGTATTAATTTTGGACTTTGAAGTCAAAGACTGTAGTATATGAAACTGTAAAAAGGAAATCGCAATCATGGCGTAGGACCATAATATTTACAGAGAATAGCCCGACTTCCACTGCTAATTTTTGTTTTCCGAACCTATTTCCGAATTCTTTCGGTTGTCAATCGCAGATGATGTTGTTTGTAATTGGTATGTGTTCTTTGGTAATGTTTTGATTTAAGCCAGTAAAATAAAACCAGAACTACTGCGACAACTATTTATTCATTAAAAATTTTACAACTCAACTACCACTTACGTTCTGGTTACCCAAACTACAATTAAGTTAACAGTAGTTTATTGCTAGATTAATTGGGTCTGGTGTGTGCAATTGGTCCTGACTGTACTAAACAAGGTAGCCAGCCTGGGACATAGGCCTACTATCCCCGGCTCGCTCAGTTTCGCGCCTGAGTCAGCCCGGGCCGCGGGCCTTGCCCAAGCAAAACCACTATGATCCCCATGATAACACTTAAAATCCGGTACCTGCCCGCACAGCAAACCTGCGCTCAGCTGTTTCCGAACCCGGCTTGTGGAGCCGAGAAACAATATTTCGCGCTACTGTCCGTCGGCGCCACAGACAGCCGTTCGGATAACTCCAAAGCGCTGTCCATATTCCTCGCAATCCACAGCAGCCGGATGCCACTCAAAATGTAGCCTCAATAAGACGCCTCCCGAGGAGAATGCTAGGCAAGTTAATGGCCGCTTCGTTGCCGAGCTGACGATCCTCGAAGAGGCGTCCAAAGCCTATCAGACCAGCCTCAAACTCGCATACGGCACTCCACAAGAGCCGACGCGTTACACCGCGCGACACCACTCCATCCAAAACTGAAATAAATTAAAACCCCGATATAGAAAGATGCATTAGATGAAAAGCTCATCGTTGAAAACCATTACGGTAAAATTTATAGCGGATTTACTTACCCAATCCAAATAATTCAATCGGACATGTGGACGACAAAATCTAGTGAAAAAATGACATAGATACCGTCGACAATCAATCCCCCCCTTTTTTTTTTAAAGCGTTCCGAAAAGTACTGGCAAGGCAACGACAAACATATAAGTTTGAGAAAGGACCTTTTCAAAATTCTGTGATATTACCTCTGACTTGTCCAACCGCAAAGACCTTTCTTTTTCACTAACTACATTTAATGATAGTGAGACGAGAGAAACCTCGTCACTGAATTAACATCCCTCCGCCGAGTTAAAACATTCGACTCAAACAGTGTGACAGTGACAGCTGGATCTGACAGCCGTCTGAGCCGTCAATGCCTGACAACCAACCAACCAACTTTGTAATCGGTATGATCATCGACCGAATAGGTACAAATAGATAAAATTGAAGTGTCTGTTTGTAATTTAAAAATAATAGCTTTGCACTAAATGTATATTTTTATGATATTCGGTATCTACATCAAAATATCAAATTTTAAAATTTTTGTGTGTCTGTCCGTCTGTCTGTCTGTCTGTCTATTTCTTTCGGATAATCTCTAAAACGGCTGGACCGATTTTGTCCGGAGTTTCACTGGCTGATAGTTGGCCGATGTTAAAAGGAGTAACTTATGGTTTCCTCATGTCCTTCCGTCCGTCCGTCCGTTTTCGGCTTACCGTTCAAACGGTTAGTAGTAAAAAGGTGAAACTTCGCATGAATATGTGTATTTACTACGTCGACAAAATGCTAAAACAAAGTAACGAAAAATATATTTTTTGGGGTACATCCCTTACACCACTTTGCGTCTACCACACATTGTGGGATATCATAAGATAGGTCTTTTATAAATATTGAAAGGTTGCGAAGACGTTTTTTATATACGTATCCGTTTGTGAGATATTCAAGTTTGAAACGCATTTTTTTGTTAAAAACCCCTCCCCCTAGAAGCCCCTCTTAAAGCTAAACGGCTGGCTCGAAAAATCTGAAAAAATTCACGATGATAGTCCATGTGAAAACTTTAAAAAAAAACTATAATGGCTTATATAACTTTGTTAGCTTAGTAGTTATCACTAATAGCCTCACTTGTATAAGCAAAAAACTAAACCGACTTCCAGCCAACTGAAACGTGAGTTCTATAAAATATTCTTTTATCAGGATATTGTTTAGGATGGTTCCGACTTCATAATAATGAAGATTGTGTAGAGAAATAGTTAAAATTTTAGCCGAATTTAAAGGGGGAATCATTTAGAAAATAGATTTATTTCATACTTTTTGTTTATTTTTACTTTGGAAGTCGGTTAAATATGCACTTATTTGATAAACTTCGTAAAAAAATAACGAATATGTAAACATATTGGTATAATGGTACGGAACCCTACGTGCAGGAGTCCGACTCGATGTTCTGTTTCCGTTTTCATTAGTTCCATATAAACGAAGTTGCGGGCACCAGCTAGTTAGTAAATAGATGTGAACAATACACAAGACAGAAATCCGATTCTCGTAATTTTTGTTATTCATAATCTTCTAATTTTTATTGAGTTAAAATTCTGACTAAGTGTAAATTAAATACGAGAATTGCTCTTTTCAGTTCCATTAATCGCTGTTCACGCAGAAACTTTCTCGGAAACTCGCTCATTAGTCTAACTTCGAGGAGTCGAAGCCGTTGTTGATTACATTTTGAATGTTTTTGTTACAGATCAAATATGACACACACGGAAGATCTACGCGAGGAATAATTCTTTTCAAAAGAAAACTATCTCATAGATATAATGGATAAGAGTATGAAAATAATTTATGTCAGTTTACTAACTTTATGTAGTGTCGATTATGCAAAGACAGAAGTTGTTGAGAATGTTGGAGAAATGAATAAAAATGGCAACGATTACATTGTAACTAAAGAGAGCTTGGAGCTTAACGAAACTGTTACATCCAGTCACATCTCTAAAGAAAACAGTACAGAATGCGTAGGAGCAGTAGAATACTGCAACCTGACAAAGGAAGAGTATGTGGAGATGCTAAATGATTACATTTATCCACAAACTTACGAATGGGTTCTTATAGGCACTCACACAGTGGTATTCCTGGTTGGCTTGGTGGGGAATACGCTAGTATGCGTTGCTGTATATATGAACTACTCGATGAGGACAGTGACCAATTACTTTCTGGTGAACCTGGCAGTGGCGGATATTATGGTATTGTTGTTCTGTCTACCGCCAACTGTGCTTTGGGACGTTACCGAAACGTGGTTCCTGGGCGACGCACTTTGCAAAATTATACTTTACTTTCAGGTAACAATGTATTTAAAGTAGTTTTGTATGATACTTCTGTCCCACCACATGGGATGTCATGGTTTATCCATGACATCCCATGTGGTGGGACAGAAGAACAAAAATAATATTTGAGGGAAAATGTATGACATATTGTTGCCGAAATAGCTTGAGAAACAATTTTGTTTGCAGTGAATATACTCACTCCTTTCATTGTAATCATGCATTTCGGTCGTTCGTGTCAAATTTATGGATTATATTTCATCAACCATTCGCTATACATTTTAAAATAGCAACCGATGGATTTACAATTTACATTATAATGCAAAAATTTACTTCATTTCTACCATCATAAATAGAATAATATCATAATCACAGACTTTATTTTAGTCAACCAGTATTGGCATAGGTATTAGCCCTTAAGTGTGTCTGTGTAACCTGTAACTTTGTGCTAAATGCACGTATTATCGCCAGATGAAAGAAATATGAAAATTACTAGCAATGTCCTTTTTTAAACATTTTGCGATGTCTTCATGTAAGATTATATTAAAGAAAAAAGACAATAATAGAATAATAGAATAATAGAATAATTGCCAATATAGCTTTGTACGAACATTTCCAATGGCTTTAGTCTTCCAAATGCAACAAAAGAATCTAGATACAACTTATGATAGGAAATTGTGCTGCAAGTGGTGCATTAATATGTCAACTGTACACAACTCATTTACCAGTATGTGTGCAGAGACAGGGTGTTATTTTTGCTTATAAAATGGTATTATATTAGGTCATTATATATGAAATTGGCATTTTGTAAAGGAGGAACATAAAGTCGATTTTTTTTAAACATAATATATTTGTTTAATCAAAGTATATATACCATTGCTATCTATGGACTTTTGCTATCTACCATCTGCCACCTGATAAGTAGTTCATTGATTCCTTTACTAAAAAAACCATTCGGACAGGAATCAATAAAATCTTTGAAGGCACTTTGGACTACCCCATCGGAGTTAAATATTTTCCCTTGCAAGAAGTTATCCAAATTTCGGAAAAAAAATTAATCTGTTGGAGCAAGATCCGGGGAGTACGATGGATGTCTTAGACATACAAATTGAAGCTCCTCTTATTAGATGATAGCCGTCTGTTGTGCAGTGTGTGGTCTAGCGTTGTCCTGAAGCAGCAGTGGCCTAGAGCGAATGACCAACCTCAGTTGTTAAGCAGCTAGCTTTTCCATAATGAAATGCAGTTGCTGGCAAAAGACATCTGCCGTAATCATCTGGCTTAAGAAAGCTGTAGTGAACGACGCCGGCACTAGTCCACCAAACGTTTTTTGAGTGAATTTTCGCTTGGAGCAGCCTTTGGCTGGTTCCCCCGTGTTCAGCTATTGCGGTGAGCATTTCCGATTATCGTACAGGATCCACTTTTCATTACAGGTAATGATTCGATTTAAAATCCCTTCATTATTGTGCCGGTTGAGTAATGTAACGCAGCAGTCGACGCGCATTTGTCGGTTTGCTGTACTTAATTCATGGGGTACCCTTTCAAGTTTTTCACCTTCCCAACTTACTTCAAGTGAATTAAAACATTTTTACCACTAACACCGCAGCCTGCAGCTAACTTGGGCGTGGTTTGCAATGGATCCGCTTCCACAATAGCCTTCAATTCTTCATTATCTACTTTGGTCTCCGGTCTCTCTTTGTTCTGGAAGTCGAAATTTCCAGAACGAAAACTTTGGAACCAAAAACGCACTGTGTTTTCTTTTGCGACACCGCCGCCATACACATCATTAGTCCTTCGAGCTGTTTCTGCAGCACTGGTGCCACGGTGGAACTCGTACTCGAAAATAATACGATATTTCAAGTTTTCCATTTTGTAAACAGAGTGACGCAAAGAAAAAACATAAAGAGGAAAAAACAAATGAGTTACGGTTTCCGAAACACACATGCATGAGCAAATAACGGTATAAATTTTAAATTGGAATTCCTAACTAAAGAAGATATATTTGAGATCAAAGTGGCCAGTACGACAAAACGCCAATTTCTTTTTTAAGGACCTAATATTATGAACAAGTGTCAGCATTTTTATTAGAGGAGATATCATTTTTAATTTTTGCTACAATAATAAATACAACGTACGTTGAAATGAAAAGATAATATGGGAGATTTTTCATAAAATACTAAACTAACTTTTGATATTATTTATTGATACGAAGCTAAAAACATAAGGCTATTAACATAAGCCAAGCAAATATTACTATTATTTTCATTTGAAATTGTATGAGTCCACTGGACCCACGACTAGATAAGTAAGTTATTTTTACCACTATACTAGTAGTTAAGGGTTAAAAATATGATTAAGCTATAATATTATGCATTACACTATAAAATTTCTTAAAAGAAAAAGGGTTTTCGCCCTAGAGCATAATTCAAAATAAATATTTATGTTAGGATAAAACAATATATCTTCAAACAATATTACCCGAAAAGCTGACATAATTGTATTGTAATCCCTACCATTAGACATTTTGACGTAGTTTCATTCACGTTCCAATATTATTACAATTTTATTACCTTTATTAAATATATTTTGAATGTCCAGAATATAGATAAATGATTGGTCTCGATGTTCGACAAGATACCGCGCTATCTAACAACAACAGCTCTGTGAATGCGGCAACTCATTATTGTAGTGTGGATTTATAATATCATTGTGTGCGTGAAATGCGTGAATTCGGTACGTATATCTGACACAATGATTTCAATGTGACGGGCTCGGGCATCCCGACTACGGCATACTATTTGTTGCCGCATTTTTCAAGTAAACTAATTATGTAGGTTTTATACACTAATATTTGAAAAAAATATTTCAACGTTTTTGTGACTTCGAAATGCATATAATTACAAAACTACACATAAAATCCTAATTCTTTTTACGTTTATCAAGTAGTAATACCTAATTATTTCTCAATTTATTAAAAAAAACAAAATTTTTACATGTAGGAAAATACCCAATTATAAATGTGAAAGTTAAAATTACAGTGTGCCTGTGGGATACGGTATTTACGCGGGCGGAGCCTCGGGCAATAGTTAGTTTTTAAGTATTTTCTTAGATTTATAAGCAATAACTTAACTAATAGACCACAGCATAAGATATAATATTTCCCATTAAATCGGGAGTGCGTCATCTAGTCGAGCGTCAGCGAGACCAATCAAATGTCTTTGATTTTAACTATTATTAATTTTTTGGCTTATTAGGATCTACTAATTCAATGTTTAAAAATAAAAATAAAATGTACCTACAGTGTAGACGTCGTCAAAGGAGGATGTCACATTTTGTATGGTGCTTGCACTTACCCCCCAACAGCTACATGCAATACAGCGTTGAATAGCTGAATCTGAGCCTGCCCAAAATTTTTATCTTTCTTTTAAAGTGTATGTATGTTCATGCTCATGATATTATTTTTCCTACATTTTCAGTCAGTATCGGTGACGGTGTCTGTGCTGACCCTCACCTTCATCTCAGTGGACCGCTGGTATGCGATCTGCTTCCCCCTCAAGTTCAAGTCGACTATCACGCGCGCCAAAACCGCAATATTTGCTATTTGGACGGTATCACTATTATTCAGTAAGTATATTACTCAGATACTGAACCTCGGCCTACAACATTGAACATTTTTTAAGAATAATAATTTGTATATTATGCTAATACTTGCTTATTAACTGTGTAGCCGGTATTTTAAGATGTACAAGGCCTATTTCACCACCTTCTGATAAATGTCTGTTAGCTTATTCATTTGTTTTATCTTCGTCACTTGATAGCACCGAGCACCTTTGTTTACTCAAAAATGCGATTGTGTTTCAAGCGAGCTATAACCGTGGACAAAAAGTAGCGTTTCTCAAAGGCGCATGCTCCAAGCGATAAATTAATCTGTCCTGTCAACTACAATTACTTACAATTACGTGACAAATTAGGGTTAAATCACACCGAGACCGACGCTTTTGAATCGCTAACTTAAAAAGCGCGCGCCGCGTCGGGCTTTGGTGTGAACTGACGCTTAGTTTGACAAATTAAAAGTCATGAATTTAACAACAATTGTACTTACCTACATCCACCCTATTACGAATAAAGAACATATCCTACTATCCTACTACCATTATAAATGTTAATATTTACGCGTTATTATAAATATTTACCCGTTCGGCGCCGCGAGCAACAGCTAGTCACCTAAATTTTCTATTTCATGGCCAACCATACAATTTATTTTAGGTATTAGTATATCTTATACTTTAAACGAGACACTCTTGTATATTCGAGAAACCGATTTATATAATCGGTTTCTCGAAAACGGCTGGAAGTATTTCCATGAAATTTGCTATGCAGGGAGTTTTGTGGGAGAAAAATTGATCTCGCTAAGTCTTATCCCTGGAAAACTGCGCATTTTTAAGCTATGTATGTTTTTTCTTTCGTCGTGCAAGAGTATATCAATAAATTATTTAGCCTTTAATATGTCAATGTGATTGGCAGTTTGGTATGAGTATGTATAATTTTTGAGCTCCGTCCCAGTTGACCACATTCCCATCTCGCAGCCCTTATTCAATTTTGATAAAAATCGGCGTGTCGTTATCATTATATTTTTGAAGTTTTGGATAGCTTTTAAAACTTTCTTAAATAGTACAGTCGGGTCGAAAAAAAACCATAACAATTTTAAGTTAAAAGCGTTCTTAGCTTTGTTGTAAAAATGTACGGATCATCCTTTTTGAAATGTTTTATGCTCCACATTATCATATTATTGTTAAGGACAGCGACCTCGCAGTTGACAGCAGTGAGTGCATAATATACGAATGCTATATTACATAGTGCATAATGTTTTTAAAAACTCTAAGAGTGAAAACCTTAGTGAGAATATCAGTGTTAATATTTCTGAAAAAAATCATGATGGTACTAGATGATGATAATTTGCGAGAATAAGGCCAAATGGGAAGGAGCCAATTTTTGCGTTGTTCGGAAATTCGAAATGTGGTGGGTTCGTATCCCAGTCAGATAAATATTTTTGTGAATCTTTTTTTAAAATCTAATCTAACTACTTATCTCCCGAGTAAAGTTCGGTTACTCAAGTATCTCATACTTTAAACGAGACAATCTTGTATATATATAATAGGTTTTTCAAAAATGACTGCAAATATGAACATGAAATTTAGTGTGCAGGGAGTTTTGGGGGAGAAAAATCGATGTAGCTATCTATAAGGTCTATTAATTTGTATTAATGGGAAACTGCGTTTTTATAATAAATAAGTTTTTTTTTCGTCGTGCAACAACTTATCAATAATTTCGACTCTGATATGTCAGTCCGATTAGCAGTATTATTTATTATTATTTATTTATTACTTCAGATTAATAAACAAAAAATATTAAATAAAGACCTACAAAACACCATACCTATGGTATGCGTATGTATAATTTTTTATCCGCGACGGAACGGAGACGGTATATTATATGCGTTTAGCATGAGATGGTGTTTGTCGCTTTTTTTGTTACCACGTATCTCCAAAAGTACTAGTCTAATTATGATCCGGGTATCAGAGATATATTTGGGTTTGGTTGGAAAGTGTTTTTAGATAGTTTTTATTAAAAAACACCTGGTATGCTGGTAGCTGCAGTAAAAATAGCATTATTGCCATTTATCTCCACAACTATTCTGCCGGTTTAAATGCGGTTTTCAGTAATGGGTTCGGGTTTGATTGATGCATGTTCATAGATAAAGCTCATTTAAGACTACGCTATACTATTTTTGCTATATAGTATAGCAAAGAAGGACCTAATGCTATACTATATAGCATGGCGTTCACATTACGCGATATTATCGCAAGCATTTATAGTATATAGCAAGCTCAGTATGGTTGTGTCGCTCGTTTCACTTGCGGGACAGCCGGGGATGAGAGAGGAGGTAGAGGGCGGCATGAGATATAGCACAGCATGAACTGCGTATCGCACTAATTTATAGCGTATAGTAAGCCAATAATAAACTTATGTAAATGTAGCCTATGTGTTAATCCGGACTCTAAACTACAACAATACCAAATTTCATCAAAATCCTTTTAGTAGATTTTGCGGGAAAGAGTCACAAACATCCATCCATCCATTGTGCGAGTTTCTTACGCGGCGGTTCATCTCGCCAGGTTAGTTCCTGAACCGGTGGTAGGCATTACGTAGGAACAATTCCATTAAAAAAAACTTTTTTGATTTTTATTTGATTTTGTACCATTCTCTCAAATTTTCATATTTGAAATAGCAGTAGGGTGGTATTAGGATATTCTGAAGGCAATTTAATCAGTGCTCTCTTCTACCTAGTTGAGGTAACCACGGGGCACGGGTGTCAATGGACATAACAAGCGGTTATGTGGGAACAACTTCGTTAGCGCGATTCAGGATTTGCGTACAATATATTAATTAATTATTACCGTGAGCCATAGAGTCTAGACTGAAATGGAACTTACATTAAGTTTCGTTGTTTTAGTTATTTTCATACCTAAGCACCTTTGCAATAATCGTGGCGTCGCGCGTCGTCTGGTAGATTCGGCTTTGTAGAAGAGCTCTGGCCTCTGTCTTTGTCGAACACGGACAATGTTTTTAGCACTAGCTACGTTGTTAGGTACTTAAAAAACCGGCCTTAGGTTTTGTTTGTCTCTGTCTTCATTTTTTTATTTGGTTTGAGATGGCGATATACACATTACAGACGCAACACTTTTAACTCCCGACGAAGACAGATGGGTGTTATAAGTGTGACGTGTCTGTCTGTCTGTCTGTATGTGTTTGTCCGTGGCATCATAGCTCTGATAAACCGATTTTGATGCTAGTTTTTTTTTTGTTTGAAAACTGACATGATCGAGAGTGTTCTTAGCTATAATTCATCATCATCAGCTCGCTCACTGCTCGACCAATCGGGGGCTACTTAAAAAAATTTTTTTTTTTTAAACCGTCCACCTCTGCAGCTTTTCAAAGTTCTATAGTATATATAGACTATACAGTGTGAACGTGCCCATAACATGTATAGTGCGCGATATTGTTGTGTTATATACTATATGCTATAGCTGCTTAAGTGATACAATAACAACTCACCAGGGGATTTTATTGTAACACTAACACTATTTATGAACATGCACCAATTTTACTGCAGTTGCTATACTTTACACTCTAAAAAGTTGTAAATAAAAAGCGATATTATAAATTTTGAGAAAACCCACGACGATAAAACGCAATTGAAAAAGGATAAAATAATTGAAACCCCCGTAGGTGCGTTACATAAATTAATTAAGTCGGGTAAGTAAAACAAATAAAAAAATTAACTAAGTAGGTAAATAAACGTAGAAGCTTTTTTTCTTTTTTTCAATTGCGTTTTAATCGTCGTGAGTTTTCTGATGCATTGTTCGGAAATTCGGTATGTGGTGGGTTCAGATAACGGCCAGATAAATATTTTTATGATTCCTTCAATTTTTTAACATCTACTAGAGCTCCGAGCATAGCTCGATTGACCAGGTACATTTCATTATCAGTTGATCATATAGCTCAATGAAAAGCTATCCCTTATTCGCTAGTAAATGATTCGTTCAGCCTTGTCTCGACGATCTTAATCTTAGTGTGAGTATAAAAAGAGACTCTAAGAAGAAAGACTTCCCTTTATGAGATTAAGATAAGAGGGATTCTTATTTGTATATTTTATTGGCACCTACAACGTCAATCAGACCAAATCAGATAGATTAAAAATTTAGAAGTATAAATTATTAATAAAAGCAAAACATAGCCTGCAAAATAAAATGAATTTAAATGTGGAAAAGGGATTAATCGGGACAATTTCTGAAACATATTGTAATACACCAAAATACAGTCACCAAATTGTGTCTGTGTTAGATGGGCAATCTGTCGTATTTGCATATTCGAATTACGTCTATTGTTAGCTGCTATAACCACATATACTACATGGATCTAGGGTAACAGGACAGTAACCTTAGGGTAGAGACCCGACAATACCCTAAAATACACCCCCGCCAGAGAATAAATTACAATAAGGGACATTTACTTTTGTTATAGGATATGTTTATAATTGGTTGATTATTATAAATTTGTTTAGAGATTTATGTCAAGAAATTAAAACCTGACTAATAGCTACCTACTTGTAAATCATCATTCGCATGGGATTTGTTATTCAACAAACTATTTTGCACCGTTAAGGGAAATTTTGATATGTAAAAGCACTTTCATAATCTTAGATAAGTATCTAGTATATAGATCGTAAAGTTTTTTTCTTGGCACAGATTCACCAGAATTATTAGTTCTGACTACAGTCCAGATGGTTCCGCTGCGTTTTAATCTGCAATACCTGATACAATGCACGGCGATATGGTCATCCACCAGTGAATTGGTCTGGCATATTGTTAAAGCGGTCTTTCTGTACACGTGAGTATTCAAACATTTCTTTAATTATTGCCTTTTTTCGGTAAAGGCAATAATGAAACCTTCCTAAACCTTTTCAAATGTTATTTTTCCAATATTTTATGGTAGGAAGTGAACCTTCGTTTCCAATTGAATCCATTCATTTCCTTGGAGCATTGATGGACCGATGGTTTTCAATGCTCCAAGGAAATGATTATTATGTGTTATTTCCGGTTTGCCACGGCTGCTCAAAAAACTTCCGGGACAAATACTAATCAATATAACTTTTTGTCTTGAAAATTAACAAACGTTATACAATATTATCATTATCTATATACATGTATAAAAGAAAGTCGAGCTAGTAAAACTATTTACAACTCAAGAACGGCTGAACCGATTTGGCTGAAAATTGGTGGGGAGGTAGGTTAGACTCAGGAGACGTACATAGGATACGTCCCGTACGTTAAGTGCCCCGCCGAGTCTGCCTGTCTGTATGTTCGCGATAATCTAAAAAACTACTGAAAGGATTTTCATGCCGTTGACATTTACCGTCAGAGTGGAACAAATTCTTCATTTTGTGAAGGTTTAGGTCGATAATAATTTAAGGTTTTGTGGAAATTGATTGATTTATGATGATAATTGTTGAAGGTGTCGGAAAAATCAATCCGTATGGGAACTTTTATTGATAACGCTGACTAACCTAACCCGTTGTTACGGGTGAAATTAAAATAAAAGATGTGTTACCGTGACAATATATATATATATATATATATATATATATATATATATATATATATATATATATATATATATATTAAAAGGAATAAGGGGTCGTGGGCAGAAGGCCGTACGGTCTGATCTAGCCTCTTGGTGTCTGAAGGGTATCTAAGGGGATTTAATCCACGTGGGAACTTAGCTGAGGAGTCCGGTCTTTAGTCCAGGAGTCTAGCACGTGGCGAGAGAGCGAGATGGGGCTCCAACTTCTGGTTGCTTCACTTAACACCGCTGCGTCCGATCGACGTCGATAGATCGACCAAAAAGGTCCCAGTCCAATATCTACCAGCACTCAGAACTCCAGCTAGGTATAAGTCCTTTTTAATCAGTACCTCGAATGCTGTAGTTGGCGGAGTTTGTGCCCGAAACCAAGTTCCTGAAATATTCACGACATGTGGGTAGGAGTCCGGTCCCACAGCCAGTGTGATTTTAACCCCAAACGATCAAAAATCACGGGCTGTGTGGCCATTACAATATTAAAAAGATGATAAACAGATAATTAAGGCATGGATACAAATATCCTAATATTTTAACAATGAAAGAATGTGAAATGAAACTACAAATGATAGCACGTGGTATGGCCAAATAAATAATTGACAACTAATTTACCAAGATGATAGTTTACATGAAAGAATAATGCGTTTTAATACAAGCATAATTTTTCAAATATTCACAACACAGATACTTAAAATACTCACCGTGGAACACGGGATTAAAATATAATTATTATAACGACTACATCTTGAGTATAGAAAATTTTATTCAAAAAATAAATGTCATTCGAAGAAGTGCCATATACCCTTCTTCGCCTTTTTAAAAAAAACTTTTGACAACTATAAACTAAAGCGTAAAGAGAAAAAATCCATAAATCAAAATAAAAAGATTATATCAATAATCAATATATTATGTAATATAATATTACAAATCCACCGTATTTTCATTATTATACAAAATTAAATTAGTATTTTTTAAGATTTAACACGGAAAAATCGATCTACGAATTAAGTATTATAGCAAGGCTGACGCCGTTTTAGTAAGGACGTGCGCCGATAGATGGCGCTAAAGCCTCTAAAAATGACTAAATAATTAATTATACAAATCATAGATGACGCGAGTAACGCCGAAATAATCGATTTTATGGAAAGGGAATGTAACTACGTTACACCGTTGGAGATAAATAACAAAACAATGTATGGTGGGATTGTTTCTATATACGATAATACGATACATGATAGGTTTATATATTTATTTATTATAGGATATACCCATTTTAAGATTAAAAAATTATCAGAAATAATGTGGTATTTCGAGAAGCTATTTAGACGGATACAATTTAATTATTCTTATCTAGGAGATTATAATTTTCTAGGAAATATATTAAAATTTTAAAGTACGTGTGAAAATTTATTATAAAGTATATATTTTTACTCTGTGCTATTACTATATAGTAGGTATATTTGCAAAAGATGTTTATGCCACGAACACTCTCTTACGCGGGCGAAGCTGCGGGCAAAAGCTAGTGATGAATAATTATTGGTTGAGACATTAGTATTTTAGGCTCATGTTACTTCTAAAAATGTAAAATGATTAAGTAACAACACACAAGTGAAATTCTAAGGAATCTAGGAAGTAAATAATGAGCAATGCCTTCAGAAATTCCCGAAACCTTAAGAAGTTCCCAAAACACTCTTATGAAAGAATTTGTAATCAATCTTCATAATTGTCTTCTTATGACGCCAAGGACTTTTAGTCCCAGTTGGTATATCGAACTCTTTTTCGTGTTGAACCCGACTCAATACCTCCATTTCCCTTACAGTAACATCACATTAATATTAATGATTGGTAGCTATATATATACGCTTTGTTACTTTGAAGTATAATGGCGAATATGCATAACAAAAGTTATTGGTACAACAAAACTTAAATAAAATCAAATACACATTACGAGGGCGGGTCAATATGTCCGTGACTTTTGGAATAAAACACAGATTTTTTGATAAATAAATCATTTTATTTTTCAACGTAGTCCCCCTTGAGCTCTATACACTTTGTCCAACGCTTCTCCAATTTTTTTATCCCTTCCAAAAAATATGATTTGTCGAGGTCCTCAAAATAGGCCTTTGTTTGCGAGATGACTTCATCATTGGAGTCAAATCTTTTTCCACCGAGCCATTTTTTCAGGTTTGGGAACAAGAAGTAGTCACTCGGAGCCAAATCTTGAGAATAGGGTGGATGTGGGAGCAATTCATAGCCCAATTCATGGATTTTTGCCATGGCAACTGCACATGTGTGCACCCTTGCATTGTCTTAGTGAAAAAGAACTTTTTTATGGGCCAAATGAGGTCGGTTTTTTTTCAAATCCTCATTGAAGCGGTCCAATAAGTTGGCATAATATTCCCCATTAATTGTTCTTCCCTTTTGAAGATAGTCAATGTGGATTATCCCACGTGCATCCCAAAAAACAGTCGCCATAACTTTATTGGCTGACAAACCCACCTTGGCCTTCTTTGGCGCCGATTCACCCTTAGAAACACACTGTTTTGACTGTTGTTTGGTCTCTGGTGTATTGTGATGGATCCATGTTTCGTCCACGGTTAAAAAACTCCTCCATATTGTGATTAAACAACGCTAAACCTTCCTGTGAAGTTGTTACACGATTGCGTTTGTGGTCGACTGTGAGCAAACGCGGCACCCATCTTGCGGAAAGCTTTCTCATGCCCAAGTGATCATTCAAAATTGAAACCACTGAGCCATGCGAGATGCCTATGGCTTCCACAATCTCTTGCACTTTCAATCTTCGGTCGGCCAACACCATATTGTGAATTTTTTCGATTGTTTCGGGTGTAGAGACCTCAACTGGGCGTCCAGGACGTTCGGCATCTTCAGTGCTTGTAAGGCCACAACGAAATTCAGTAAACCACTTTTTTACCATTGAAATCGATGGCGCAGAGTCCCCATAGTATTTATCAAGCTTAGTCTTGGTCTCGGTAATGGTTTTTTTTCGCAAAAAATAATGCTTAATAAGCACACGAAATTCACTTTTTTCCATTGTTTCCTTAAGTTACTGGATAGTCTGATAAAGATAGCTGTAAAACACAAACTAACTGACGCAGCAAGTTCAAATTTTGATAGGAGTCAACTGACAGATGCCTGTTGACAGTAGTGTTGCTTTTTCAGTAAGGAGGTTAGAAATTCAAAAAGTCACGGACTTATTGACCCGCCTTAGTATTTCAAAAATAGAATGACTGTGACAAAATATCATGTATCTGTTTTGATGTTTAAACATCAGCTAGCTTAAATTGATTTTGACGATTTTGTCAGTTAATTTACTATTGCTAAACGGCCGCGGCACTCGTTTAACTTAGGTATCTGAGGTTTTTGTCGGTAGTTTATCTATTGAATAGCGCTTTAGATTGGTTAACGCGTCATGCAATCAGGGCTATCTAAAATTTAAACACTAATTTAAATCCTAAAACATGTAAAGAAATTCTATCTGGTTCCAAACTGTTTTAATATTCATAAAAAAATTATGTTAAAATGTAAGCTACTGTGTATTTAAACTAGAATTGCGAATAAGGCTGTATGCAGCATTGGACAAACTTCAGTGGTTTTAAATGCTGTTTATATTGTAATAAAATTGTATCTTTTTATTTTTGGTAAATAAAAGAAAAAAAAAACTATCGAAAAAAAAAACAAATAATATTTGACAACAACAATATAATTTTTTTCCAGGATACCGCTGGTTCTTATGACAGTGGCGTATCATCAGATAGTGAGGGTTCTCTGGAGCGCGGAGAAAATTCCTGGACAAGCCGAAACTATCAAGCTCGCATCCGCAGAACAATGTAAGTTATTGTTTTAACCGACTCTTAATAAGGTTTGCATTTGGCCGACATTATTTTTTACATTTATTAAAACGTCAAATAGATCTTTTACAGGAAACCTTGGAGGATACCGAATATTAATATTTCTGTGTCTATAGAGAAAAGAAAGGTCAAGTCTGAAAATCAATAAAAAGTAAAATTGTATAATTTAAACCAGCATTTCTTGTAAATATATTATATTATTGGGACTTGGTACAAGAGTCGAAAATAGATCGGCCAGAGTAACGCCCTTTAGAAGAACAATTAGGTAATGGTTCCGTAGTAAATATTTATGAATCTGTGGTATTAATGGCACCCGGTACGCGCGCCCTTTTTAACCGGCTTCCAAAAAAAGGAGGCGGTTATATGTTCGGCAGTATATATATATTTTTACTAGCTTTTTCCCGCGGCTACCCCGTGTGCTTTTTCGGGATAAAAAGTAGCCTATGTTTGAATCCGGAGCCTAAGCTACTAACCATACCAAATTTCATCAAAATCCGTTCCGTAGTTTTTGCGTAAAAGAGTAACAAACATCCATCCTCACAAACTTTCACATTAATTATAATAGTAATAGGATTTATTTTTTGTATGTTTAACGATAATTCCGCCGTCTGTGGACCGATTTTCAAAATTCTTTTATATCAAAAGCTTTATCAGCTTACATTCTCTGAATTACAATTCATAATAATTAATTCATTAAGAAATTAAAATAATGTATATTTAACTTAATAATTAATGTACATCTCATAGTCGCTTAATATTTCCGGAAGTTGGTAACAATATATAATCAGAATGTCATAAATAGATTCAACGATTTATATAAAATTTAGTATGCGGGGCTTTGGAGTTGAATAATCGATCTAGCTAGGTCTTATCCCAGGGAAACCACGAATTTTTGCGTAGTAAGATATATCGCGTAGTAGCGAAATAACCTATAGTTATTTCGCTTTGTAATTGTCAAAGCGCGTGCCTCGACTACGGGTAGTGTACGTACGACTTTTTGCGTTACTGGCAAATTGTGTCTCGGGTTTGAATCGCGGTAAGACTAATGTTTTTGTGATTCATTTTTTAATCACCATCCGTTAATTACTACCGTTTGACTGGAATTAAAATACATATTTTCTAGTATCCATGTTAGTACTTATTTAATTTTTTTGGCAAAGAACCTGCGTCAAAATATTTAATCACAGTTATTTTGTCACAAAAATTTTCTTTTTTCGCGTTGATGAAAAGGGACGATTTAGAAAATATTTTTAAACTTAGCAATGAAAAGGGGCTCGATATTTTACTTGTCCTAAGTGGTTCTTAAGTCATACAAATTTGTGGTCATTAGTTAGCCCCATATATTACTGCCTATACCGACCGACGATGCGGGTCTGAATATGGAATAAAGTAAAATATATTATCAGGGAATATACTTCTTTAGCTGGTAGATCACTATCTTAATTTGCACATATTATAATGACGACCTATCAATCACAATACAAAACAAATGTTTATTAGGTACTTGCCAAAGATAAATATATGATATCATTATAATACAAGAAATGAGGGTTTTTAAATTGGTGACATCTGACAGCTTTTTGACACGACGAGGACCGTCGTGCTACCAAGCGTCGCCTGGTGACAGAAAAATAATCTAAAATTCTTATTGACCATTTTTACCACTTACCACTTACGCCACCAGATGACGTTGTGTGCGTTGGGTCTGCCCCCTAACGGTAAAAAAAATATTAAACACCCTCTTTATATTGGACTAGTTCACTTGCGTCATGTCGTTCATTCATTCGTTCAGTTTCAATATAGACATATTATCTTTAGTTCACGACTATTGCCCGGACCTGCACGCTCGACAATGCACAAAACGACAATAAACTCATTCGCAGCAATCAACATGAAACATATTGTTAAATGAACGAGAAAAGCCAACAAAAGCTAACTATTTTAAGGAAGGGAAACGTGAGATATGACTTGAGCTGTTACCCATTGAAAATAGTGCCTAGTGAGTTAGTAACTCTAGTGATGTAGTAACCTAACTCACTAGGCACTATTTTCAATGGGTAACAGCTCAAGTCATATCTCACGTATCTCGTCTATATTTAATCTGAACGAATGAATGAACGACATGACGCAAGTGAACTAGTCCATTATAAAGACTCATTCGCTAACTACACACGTCTTCAACCAGTGTTGGAAGGGTGATCCGTGTTTAATTATATCAGATACATTAGTTATACAGTACATTAATGCACATACATAGTAATATTGTTGGCATTACTTTACAACACCACAATGTTTGCAGGATAAAAAGTGAAATATATTGCTTTAAATTGCGATAAGTTATAATAAGCAAGCAGCGTGTAATTTTGATCTTATTGTAGGGATTCATTAACGAAATCGATCCCTTTTCCGACGAATCCATGAATACTACCCTCATTGAATGTTATACTTGGCTTAAACGTGATTTAATTGGCGCATTAAATTTCGTAGAATTACGTAAATTACGAGAATATAGTGAAATTTGTCATTGTTACTTACCTAACAATGACTAATTTCTCGCCTGAACTTTCCTGACCATAAGAAAATATATAAAATCAAGAGAATTATTATGTACCTACATTACACGATACATAATTATACACTAAAATAAAACACAACTTTTTCGCGATCTTGACGATACAATAATAATAAGAAATATTAAAGAAACCAAAACTTAATATGTAACAGTTTACAGTTTAGTAACTGTTTAGAACCACTAAGTAACCATAAATTAAGCTGTAATCCAATTCAAAGGTATCATCTAAGTGCCATTACTAATTAAATTACTTTGATATCTTAAAGTATTTTACTACAAAAAATTACGTAACACTGGTTTTTAGGTAAAAAACTTCAAATATTTTTAATAACACTTAAAAGACGATATTCACGAATCACGACCTTCCAAGAGAATCTTTTCCGAATTTTAGGAAAACTTATAAAAATTTCCAACTTCTTGCGATTAAAAAATAGGAAAATTAAAAAAAAAACTTGTTCAAAAACTTGAAAAGAAGAGAAAAACAACTTGAAAATTTACTTACAATAATTTTAGATAAAGTTTTATTTTTACTTTGAAATATTTATGCCTAACGTCCCTACTAAATATACCGCAATGGATTGCGTAGTGAACTGCGTATTTCCACTGTCGCGTAGTTCCGCTGATGCGTAGTTCCGCTATCGCGTAGTTCTGCTGTCGCGTAGTGCGTTGTATCTCGTACAATTTCATACAAATAATATTTGGTACGCCTGGTGCGGTCCCAATTTTACAGATGTTTTTATCTTTTTCTGTTTCAGGCCAGCTGCGCTCGCGCCGCAATGCTGCGAAGATGCTAGTGGCCGTAGTCATCATGTTCGCAGTTTGCTTCTTCCCTGTGCACCTTCTGTCTATTTTAAGGTAAGCATTTAATTTATTCTAAAAAAATCTTTTACGTAAATCTAAAAAAAAAACTCCACTTTTACTCAGATTTTGCAGGTACGTAGGTACTGCCTGCGTAATTTGTCTTATATTATTTTACTAATTAAAAATTATCCTCATCTTAGGCCCATATTAATATACCTTTCTCCAACTTGTTCTCAAGACTTTTCTTGGCTGAGACGGTGTCAAGTAACGATTAGCTTCTCAAGATGGTATTTAGTTCATAGTATAATCTCAAGACCGTATCAGTTGATAACGGTATTGAGAGCACTTACTCAACTTTTAAGCGTCATCTACACGACAACGAACGAATGAAATAACGTTTTGTTTACACTTCTACAAATTACGGATTTATTGATTACACATTCATTCAATATTTCTTTTTAAAAATGTAATATTTAATAATATAAATACCAAAAAAATTTAGTCTACCAGCTTTTTTAAGTTTTTACGTAGATATTAATATTTATTATTCTCTAACATATTAATATCCACATTTTTATTTATCTACGTAAAACGGACTGCGGATCATTGACATTAATAAAAAGTTCTTCCGTCCGTCTTCTTCTTTAAAATGACTCCTTAGTGATTCGCCAATGTGTGTGTAGAAGAAAACTCTGCCTTATGAGCGGGTTTTATAAATAAACAAGGGCACGGTGTACTGGAGGAACTCTATAGAATAATCTAAAACCTAGAACAAGCACAAACATTTAGGGTTAGTACCACAGTTTTATTTTGTTATGATATGTAAGAATATATTATTATGTACATAAAGTTTCCATAAAACGAGTATTTACAAAATACAACAGATTTAAGGTCGATAGGGCGAGAAATTGTAGGATAATGGTAATATTAATATATTGATAATAATTATAGGGAATTGCCAAAAAGAAGAAGAAGAAGAAGTATCAACAAGCGTCTTTGTAACTATTATTTGGAGTTTTGCCGGGGAATTCAATGGGTGACGTTGTGGATTTTGATTTTCTTTCATAAATTTGTGTTATTTCGGTTCTTAATGTGTAATATTGGTAGAATATTAACCATTAAATATTCGTTAACGTGCACAAGTGTGGGCAAGTGGTACAACTTCTAAAAACGTGATATTTTGTGTTCCGCTAAAACTCCCAAGGAACTTTCAGTAAAGCTTCTACCACTTCACTGAATCGACTGACATGACTCATGTACTGTACTGACTATTTATTTGGAC
This sequence comes from Phengaris arion, assembly GCA_963565745.1. Lineage (NCBI taxonomy): Eukaryota > Metazoa > Arthropoda > Insecta > Lepidoptera > Lycaenidae > Phengaris > Phengaris arion. Next base: position 18,626,941 of record OY751432.1, read on the forward strand.
TTTGACTAGACTTTAGACTATAGGAATACGGTGTTGAAAATTGAAACGAAAATTCTATTTCCCGCCTTTTTAACTTGACACTGACAAATGGTTAAAAGTCGATGCCATATATAAATAAATAAATAAAAAGAAGCTATAATTTGTGTGGAGTGTGTAGTGTAAATTTTGAGTTTGTTTAATCGTAAGTATTAAGATTTTAATTACATAATTGTAACACAACCAGAAACTCAACAAATAATTTTGTACTGTATCCCAAGCCAACTCTGTACTCTATCTCAAGTCAAGGTTTGACTGTACTCACGAAACCGCACCTCAAGTAACAGTTTGACAGCAATGACAGCGTACTTGAGTAACGAGTCTCGTTTATTATTACGTTCGCACTCACTTGATACACCGTACCTTCTTATATTTTATAATTAATAGGTCATATATTATGTTATAGTTAATAGGTCGTACTTAAGTACGGCCTATTAATTATAACAACATCTTAATTACTTTCTTGAAAATTGTCTTAGCAATAAGAACGGTTTATTAATACGGGCCTAAGTCTTGTTTTTAGAATACAATAAAAACACGACAAAAATGAGACCGCTAGCTTTATTACAAACGAAATTATAGTGTCAAGAAAAAGCTGCAAAATGCTCCGAGGAAAGATAGTACGGCCGCTAAATACTTGGCGATAGCTCGGCTTCGCTATTAGATAGTAGATCTAACTAGTAAAAAAAAAATGAAAGATACATAAATAACATATTCAAATATTTTCAGATTAACCACGAAGTACTAGCTGTGTCCAACAGACGTGGTTCTGGCTTAATAGCTATATGAACATGAATAAATAAATAACTACCTTAATACACCTACACTCTCCAGTTTTTACACTAACAACTACACCTACTACATACACCTACGCCAACTACTTTCCCCTATATATATATTCCGTGATATTAATGGAGGAAGGATTTCGGACGGAAGGAAGGAAGGGACTCGTACATTTTTTTTGAAATCTTTGGAAAACACACAAGCACTTTGACTCGTCTCGTCAACATGTTGAAATCAAAGTAACGGTAATAATTATTCGAAATCTAACGTGCGTTTTATGTTCGATAACAAAAATACCGAATGTATGAGCGTGTGATGTAGAGAATATTACGAGTATTTTGGGCCTGTGGGTGGCGAACAAAGAAATAACTTCAAAGGTTGACGCAATCTGAGCAACCTTCCAAACCAGCTGAGCAATATTTATATTTTTCATTATATTTCAGGTATGTGAAGGATTTGGAGCAGAACGACGTATTGTCGATCATGGGGCTGCTGTCGCACGTGTTCTGCTACGCCAACTCCGCTATCAACCCGCTCATCTATAATTTTATGAGTGGTAAGCTTATTTACTTATTACTTAATCCTAGATTACCAAATTTGGGGTTAAGTAGACGTTTAAGAAAAGAAAACCTAGCCCAGAGAATGTCAGGACGTGTCTCAAGTGGATTCCGTAACTAGCAGCGTAATAGGTTTTGTTTTTCAAATATATAAAAAATTTACAGTCCTATTTCGTTCAAAATAATTCTCATAAAAAGGATTTATCTTGATCTATCAGCACGGAAAATTGCAAGTTTCTAACTAGCATGGTTTAAAAATGTCAGACACCACCTGGGGCAACTTGTAAGTCACTTTGGAGGCAGATTACTCGAAAATGGTTCACTTTATAAACAAAGCCGTGTAAAACCTCGTCTTTATATAAATAGATCTATGCGACGATAACTCACATTATAATAATAATCACTTGCCTGGTTTGTATGTTATAGGCCAAGTGATATATCGGCGATTTCACCATAATCATAGCCATAATGCCAAAATGAATAATGACAAGTCAAAGTGGACTGTGTAGGTAATGTTTATTTTTTCTATACACGAACAGTATACGAAATTAAGCTAGGCTTAAAATTTTGCTGTATTATTGTCTAATAGAATTACTACGAGTAAACCATCGGTGATAACTATTTTGATCAAGAATTTATAAAATGTTGCATACGTCTGATTCTGCGTTGATATTCAATAAAGCGATAGAATAAAATGAAATAGAATTAAAAATAATATCCGGTGTTTGTTGGTTTCGTTGATTTATTGATTTTGTAGTTTTAACTCATATCATCCCAGTGTTCCAATTTCGTAACGGTTAAGTTTTTATATTTTATTCGAATTTTTGAACGCATCTTTAAACTAATGTTTTTATGTTGGTATTACTAACTTAACTAGCTGTCAAATGAATAAATTTCATTTTATTTCGCGCGGCGTTTTGTGTCCAAGAAAAAATATTTAAATTGATTTTTTTTTTTTTAAATATGGCGAACAGAAAAGGGTAAGTAATTATTATATTTTATTTTATACAAAAGAAATTTTACCGTTTATACTCATGTTATATTGTTATTTTATCATGTCATATACTGGTTTACAAAAAAAAATATGCAACTTAGTGGGTAAATGTGACTTTTCTGTACCGTTCCATTATTGGAACAGTAGGAACATACACACATCTAAATTTTATGTATTAGCGTTTATATTTTATCAGTATTGCTTCGTAATTATTATATAGTTTTATTACAGATTGAATGTGGATGAGGTAATTACGCTGTTGGAAGAAGATGACGATATGTTCGCGGCTGATATGTTCATCACACCTCCTGAGAATTGGCTAAATAATGACGAAGACTATGGTGACGAAGGGTTTGCAAGTGTAAATAATTTGTCAAGACATCAGTTACTTGCCGAAGCTGAACTCCGGGTCACCAGATCGTCTCGAGATGAGTCAAGGATAGTGAATGAATTCGTTGGAGACGAAACAGAGGTGGATCCTATACCTTCCATATCATCCGTGTCGCACCCCCCACAGCCTAGCGCTCCTTGTCGTCAGTTACAGAGCCACCGCCCAAAAGAAGACTTGTTGAAGTAACAAGAAAGTGGAGGTTTGTAGACATTCCAGAAAAGGCTGAGAAAAAATCCTGTAAACCAGATTTCCTGGAAGACATTGAAAATCCTGTCCAATTTTTCGAACTATATTTTGATGAAGAGTAATTATTGCGCTCGGAAACTGGAAAAAATAATCTAATCTAATTATTCTGAATCTAATTGATAAACAAAATAAACAAACTCGATGTGGCTATTGTCATAAAAATACCACTATGAAGTGCATCAAATGTTATGTTGCCTTACATAGCAAATGTTCTATTATATTTCATATTGAATAACATACCTAACAATTAATAATTACGTTATAATTATACGAATAACTAATTTGTAAGTATATATAAGTTTTTACTAAGTGTAATAAATAAAAAATGTGTATAAAATGGTTTTATTTCCTAACGAAAACCATAGCCCCTAACGATATCTTACATGCATATATTATACTAGTGTTCCATTATTGGAACGGTTACTAAACTAAAAATCTAAATGAGATATATATTTTTATCTATAAATATACCCGAATCCGATTTTCATAAAAATTGAACTTGTATTACTATGATTGGGATGATACGAGTTGAATCTATTGTTTTCAGGAAAATATCGCCGCGAATTTCGTCGCGCGTTCTGCTGCGGGGTGAATCCGACGGACGAGACCACATCGACCATGACTCGGCTGACCAACTCCAAGAAGAAGTTTGACTCGGTTAAAAGTCAGAGGGCTCTGATGCACTTCGACAACAGGAAACAGTATAGAACTGTCACTAACACTAGACACTCCACTAGAAATGGCTACTACATGGCCTGACTGTAATATGACTATAAGTAGTAATATTAATGTTATTAAAGGTTAATATCGTGAGTCCAATTACGATCACAATGATTGTATACCAGTGGCGTGGGGTTCCTATAACTCCATTCCTATCGGCTTCACTTATCACTTACCTTTGGAAGACTCTCGTCCAAATCCCTGCCTATTATACAGGCTAGAGCTTTCCTATAACCGAGGACCAGCCTTTACCACTGTTGTGTGCTGAAAACATTTAAATGGCTTAGTCATGACGATTTTATTATTAGGTCAAAATGTTGTTTGGAATTATTTTTTATTTCCTGTATATTATAATAATTCCCTATAATTAAGTTATACTGTTTCTCTAAGATTTCAAAGTTAAGTCAAACAGTTGAAAATTTTGAAGGGGTGTAGAAATATCTTGTATGAGGAGAACATCTCTCCATAAACCAAACCTAAACGCAGAAGATTTTTAATAAGTTTTCCACACTCACGTAATTTTATAAAATATTTTTTAAGCAGACAATTTTTGTTAAGTTACTTTTCTTTAAGTATATGGTAAAATGCTTATTAAAGTAAACGAATGACAAATATTTTATACATAAGATATTATGGGATCCTAAACGAAAACAAAAATGTTTTCAACTAGACCACTTCACCTAAGTGAACTTAGGCCTATCTTTTATATATATATATATATATTTCACAATCGCATAATAAGCGACAAATAGCTTATCCGGAAGTTACGTCTCTGTCGCTCAATATAAAGTAAGCAGCCCTTAAAGTTAGGACGTATTTAGCCTGAACATACCCTGTTCCTAGTACATACATCTATGTAAAAAAAATATAGTCCTATCTAATTTGCTAGTCACTAATATAGTTGAAGTAGGATTGTATAATATATTGGATAAGTATAATATAATATCTTTATCTAAATAAGTAAGTATTATGGTAAAAACGCATTTACGGTACAAATTATATTTCTTGATAAGGCAGCTATAATAATTATGACTCCCAAATGGTAGACAAATAAATTTGGGGATTAAGTAAGTAACCAAAAAAAGTTCGAGTGTAGTATATAAATGTCATAAGGTGAATACTGACGTGATTGTCACATATTTAAGTGTTTTTATAATAAAGTTTTGTAAAGATATTGTATACTCATTTCGACCATTTCTATCCCTACTAATATTATAAATGTGAATGTAAGTTTGTTTGTTACTCTTTCAAGCAAAAACTACTGAACGGATTTTGATGAAATTTGGTATGGTAGTAGTTTAGTATCTGGATTAAGTACAGTGTTCTCGCGGGATACTCGATAGTATATTTACGCGGGCGGAGCCGCGGGAAACAGCTAGTACATAATATAATAAATTCGTAATTGATCGCTGTCTGTGAATGTGTTATGGAGGATATATAAGAAAAACTATTACAGGGGGGTTTATAAACGACATAGAACCCAAAACAACGATTTTTAGAATTTTTGTCCTTTTGTCTGTATGTCTGTGTCTGTACGTTTGTACGCGCTAATCTCAGAATTTACTGAACGGATTTTTATGAACTTTGGTATGGTAGTAGCTTAGACTCTGGATTAAGACATAGGCTTCTTTTTATTTCTGAAAAATTTACCGTTCCCACGATATTTGTTTTTGCGCGTACGAAGTCAACGGCTTAACCGATTTGAATGCGGTTTTCCACTAATGCGTTTTGGTTTGCTCCACATAAAATTTAATGTTTGTTTTATTTCAATCGGTTCATAAAAATAAAAGTTATGTCAGTGTAACGAATATAACATATAAAATGCTATAGAATAACTGATTAGTTTAACTGGCTGAAACTTTACGTAGGTATTAACTAATCATTGATATACATCAATGATTAGGTAATACCTACGTAAAGTTAAATTAATAATAAAATTAAATTAAATTAATACCAGGAGGAATAAGTGAGAAGTTCCATTCTAGTCGTAGCGCTACTCATGTTAAGCAACGCCAGTCGTGGATTCAACTAGGATGGATGACCACAATCCCAAATATGTTTATGGTCAAAATCTATACGTAATACGCCCAATAGCTTCTAACGTTTTCCTATTCAAAAGATTTTCGAAATCATTAAAATAAAACGACGAATATATCCCTACTTATCCTACTAATATTATAAATGTGAAAGTTTGTGACGATGGATGAATGTATGGATGGCTGGATATTTGTTACTCTTTCAGGCAAAAAATACTGAACGGATTGCGATGTAATTTGATATGGTAGTATTTTAGGTACTGGATTAAAACATAGGCTTCTTTCTATCCTGAAAAAGTACAGTTTTCACGTGGGATACCCGATACTATATTTACGCGGGCGAAGCCGCGGGAAAAAGCTAGTTTTCAATGAATTCAATTTGTAAGGGCTTAATAGCCGGTAAATGGCAGTTGCCTTAAGATCAGGGAAAAAACTTAATTCGGGTTTTTATTACGAGTATGAATTCATTGTTGTCAAAATAAGATGTTCCTAAAATTTCACAACCACGAGTAAATTGATAATGTGAAAAATGTAACAAAAAACTGTATGTTATTTAGATAGCAACTATTTATGTTAAGTTCTTTATTTTGTTGGTTCTAACGTTTATTACAAAACTAGCAATGCAATGACATCTACCCTCGCGAACATTAAATCCCTCCGAGTCCGTGGGGTTGTATTTCTATAAAACCACGAAGGCTACTTCCAAACGTAGGGCAGACACCTACGCTTAGATGGCACTGTTTCCTATAACATCCAACTATTACCCACAATAAATTGTGAGTCTTCAATTTTATCACTTTTTTGTTAGTCTGGTAATCTGATATTCAATATTTAGTAATCAAATCAATAAAAATAGTTATTTAATAATTTCGGCACGTATCCGAAACAAACCGTTTTCTGCATGGCGATCAAGCACATCCAAGATATATGTTTGTGTTTGCGTTTCAATTACACAGCGAAAGATGGCGCCTTAATAATGCTTGTCCACGACAATAATTTTCAATTTCAATTTCATAAAGCTACCATTCAAATCAGCGTCTATACTATTTTCTAATGACTGCCTTCTTTGAAACAATTTTTTTTTTGTACCTTGTTTTTTGTTATAAAATAAATATTCATAATACTTAGCATAAAAACTCAAAAAGTGGAATTGCTAAAAGGACATTGCGCATTTTAAAATAATAATAATAATAATAACATACGCTTCACACCACGTCAATCTGGCCCCGTGCTAAGTATCCGAAGAATTGATGTTACAGGTACCAGAAAACGGGAAATATATTTAATACTTTTATACTATACATATATGTAAGATTTTTATTATATTATACACATATTATAATACACATCCATGACCCAGGAACACGGAAAAACTTTTTGTTCCTTCAGCGGGATTCGAACCCGCGACCCCCGGTTTGAGCACCAATGCGCTGAACCACTGAGCCACAGAGGTCGTCGATTTTACAATGGAAAAATAATTACCCACGGCGACCAAATATACAACTAGATTAGACGTAATAACAACTGTGTTACAACGGCACAGGGCCTTTTATTATATAATCAAGATGCATTCGATAATTTCGACGGTGAAGTTCTAAAACAATATGTATGGGATTTGGCATAAGGCATTGCAAGCGTCATCACTTAGTGAGGATTATATTGTATGTCGTATATTATATGTCAAATAACATCCTTTTTGATTTAGAACTTCGACTTCGAAATTATCAAATGCATCTTGACTAAGACGAAGGCCGTTAGGCCCTGGTCGCATATCTGCAGCAGGACGAGTGGCTAATGAAAAATTAATGGATAGTAACGCTAAGAACTCACGGAGCGGTTTTCATCCGCGCCCGCCCCGCTTTTATAGAATGCAGATTTGTATGTAAAAAATTCAAGCACAACTCACGGCGCGTTTTACGCTAAGAATTCACGGAGCGGTTTTTTCCCGTGCCCGCCGCGGTCGTCAAACTGGAGTTTTATTTCTAAACTCACGAGACCACGGTTTTGCGCGGTCACGCAGCCGCCGCGGTTGAGATTATCCCCCGCAAACGTAGCGGGAGAAGATCGTAGGACGCGCAGTTGCAAAAAGGCAAATACATATTTACAATAGAATTTCTGAATTTTACCCGGAAACCGAACGCAGAGCGCGCGGGCGCAACCCGCCGAGGCTGCGGGTGACCGCGGCCCGCGCGATTGTACAAGTTGCCCCCCAGTGCAGAGGAACCCACGAACAACCGCGCACACCGCGGGCGTAAAACGCGCCGTGAGTTTTGCTTTAATATTTTACATACATATCTGCATTCTACAGAAGTTGCGGGCCTGCAACCGCGGCGGGCGCGGGTAAAAACCGCTTCGTGAGTCCTTAGCCTAAAAGATACGGCGGATTATGAGGCTAGTTTTACAGTCACAAAATTAGTTTTGTATTATAATTGTTAGTCACTATTTGCTACAAATCCCGAGGGCAGCAATCGGCGTTACTCTAGCAATTCCCGGTCGCCAGCTTACCAACCAGTCGCACTAAGCGTAAGCGTGACTGTAAAACCAGCTTTATAATCAAAAGAGCGCAGTCCGATTTTGGTAGCTTTAGTTAACTATTTTAATTGCGTTAAGGCAAAATGCTGTGATATTTTAGTGGTAGCAACGAATATTGATATAAAATACGATTTCTGATTTATTGAATATCTCCTTCCCTCAGACCTATATTAAAACAGTTTTAAAAAAAAATCGATGAAAATTGGGCTCAGGCGCAAAACGCCATAGTAGCCAAACGACATACTCTCAAAAAGACGTATTCTCTTATTCATAAAAAAATAATTTAATTGAATAAAATAATTTTTAATTTATTTATGAAAAAAGTGTGTGTTTCAGCTCCATCACATGACTGGAGTTGACTCTAAAAAGTAACATTTGGTGTGCAATGCAAAGAAAGTAAGTGCACTCAAAAAATAAAAAATCGGTTGTATGAAAAGTCGGTTTACTGATGATAGTTGAACGTGACAACGTCATAAGAAATGGAATGCCTCAGAGCGAGGTAACGCCGCATGAGTCATGTTTAGCGAGGTAACGCCGGTAACGCCGCATGAGTCATGTTTTTTCTTGCGTGCAGCCGGCTCCATCGAATATTATAAGACGTTGTCACGTCAAAAACAAACGCTTCGAATCTATGACTGTATATATGTCATCAGTAGAAGTTACTCTTTTTAATTTAATACGTTTATGTGAGGCAAATATACTTGTTTGGTCTTGCTTGTAGAGCGCCCAGCGAGACCAATGATTTGTCTATGTATCTACATACATAGATTATACATAGTTATTTTTATTTAGAGATCTCGAAACTTTATATTAATTTTTTAAAATTTAATCACATATTTAACTTAATTGAATAAAAACTTTAGTTTGTGTGTCATATAGATTTTCGCCGTAATTTAGCTTCAAAAACCAACACTAAAATTCATGAATTTTATTTTCCACATTGGCCTGTTTTGTTATTAAATAATAAGAAAAATGTATCCACACTATGTAATTATCGTAGATTTGAGTAAAAAAATATATAAATATGGTTTTAGTTGAGATTTGAAACTAAGAATTAGTAAAAATTGAAAAGCAAAATTTTTGATTTGTTTTGAAAGTTGTAATTTTTTTTATATTTTCTGATATTGAACGGAGAACTTAAAAGTGTGACATCTTCGGCTAACATGTGTGACATCGGTACCGTGTGACCGTCAGATATCGTGAATTCGATTTTACTCCTATACATTTTCATACCCCGGAGTCCAGGGCTTATATACGAAAATCGTTTCTTAAGAAGTAAACTCCAATTAACTCGTTACAAAAGCGGACTGGAAAAAATATGATAGAAATAAACACCAAAAGGAAGCCCACATCTATTAAATTTCAAGGGTACCCCGTCTTACCCCACGGTTTTCCAATATTAGGCCATTTTCCTTTTCTCACATTTCGCAATATAATATACTTATTCATTTGAGTAATGTTCCAAATTTTATACCATTTTAATAGTCAGATTAATAAGAATTATTTTAATACTAAATATGTTTATGAAACTATACAAGTCTTTGAGATATGTCCTGTCCCACCGTCCCATAGTAAGAGAGCGTAGCTTACGAAAATGCTTCGTAGCGTATTACGTAGCATTTTCGTAGGCTACGCTACGAGTCGTAGCATTTTTTATACTACCTAAACTAAAACAACAGTATAGGTACACCTTTTATAGAATAGTAATAGAAGATCTTACCTTTTCCTATTTAGGGATCCGACTAATATTATAAATGTCGAAGTTTGTAAGGATGGATGGATGTTTGTTACTCTTTCACACAAAAACTACTGAACGGATTTTGATGAAATATGCTATGGTAGTAGTATAGGTTCTATATTAAAACATAGGCTACTTTTTATCCCGGAAAAGTACAGTATTCCCGCGGGATACCCAATTGTATATTTACGCGAGCGGAGCCGCGGGCAACAGCTAGTTTTTAATACAAGACAAATATTGTAATACTCATAAAAAGGCTAGCTAACATTTCTTCGCATCGCTAACTTCACGCTGCTAGGACAAAATGCGCATAAGACGTCTCTACGGACCCGAGCATACTCTATATTATTAGTCTGGGGTCTGAGTAGGTACTTAATACTTATGTGTAGTACCAACTTTTGCCCGCGGCTCCACCCGCGTAAACACTACTCCACGAGAACAATGTACTTTTTCGGGATAAAAAGTAGCCTATGTTTTAACCCACAGCTCAAACTATTGCCATAAAAAATTTCATCAAAATCCGTTCAGTAGTTTATGGGTGAAAGAGTAACAAACATCCATCCATCCATTTTCACGTTCATATCTATAATAGTAGTAGGATTCGAATAAATAGTAAAAATGCCGTATATGTTGCAAATATTTGCTTTTTACAAGAGTTTTATTATGTTTCTTTTTCAATAAACTCCAGAGATTAGAATGATTTTCACGTATTCAAGTTACATTTATTCTTACTGATCATCGTGATCACGCATTTTATGTAAAATAAAATATTTTCATACAAAATTTAAATATTTGCTGACTTCATGACTTTTTTACCTAAGGTTTTTACCTTTATTTGTTTGCTGCTTGCATACAAAAAAGCCATAAAAATGCAGTGTAGAATTATTATTTTAAATGGTGAAGTTTTGAAGATGGCGATAAAAATATTCCTGTAAAAAAAATTCGACCGTGACAGGACTCGAACCTGCAATCTTCGGATCCGAAGTCCGACGCCTTATCCATTAGGCCACACGGTCTGTGTTACATAAGTTGAATTACCGTCTATAGGGTGCGAAGTGACCTATTTTTATAAGACCCAGTACAAACCGACTAACGTTGCTAATCTATACTATACTATATAATATATAATAGGTCTTACCTTATGAAATTGCCGTTCTGCAGTACTGGCCATTTCAAATCAAAATAATTTTTGTTTGGCTAAGAATTCTAATTAGAAATTAATTTTATTTTAAAAACATATAATTCATTTTCCAAAAGTAGTCATTTGTTAATTGATTAGTGTTACATTTTCATCGTATTTCAATCTTTTTCGTCATTAATGGATACGTTAAAAATTCGAGTAATTATGGAATATGAGTACCGTCGTGGCAACAACGCGGCACAAGCGGCACGAAACATTAACGAAGTTTACGGAGCTAACACTACAAACCAACGCACCACCTGTTATTGGTTTACTCGCTTCCGTTCTGGAAATTTCGACCTGAAAAATACTGAACCTCGCGGTCGTCCGAAGACTTTGGTCGACAATGACGAATTAAAGGCGATTGTGGAAGCTGATGGTCACTTTTGGTAGTCTAGCGCCGGTGTGATTCATCAAACACACAGAAAGCGAAAAGAAACACAGCTTCTTATCAAACGGGGTGAGCATTACTGCAGATGTGTACTGTGAAGAACTGAACACAATGATGGAGAAGCCGGCACATCTCCAACCAGCATTGGTCAATCGCTCGTCTCCGCTGCTCCTGCACGACAACGCGTGACCTCATACTGCAAAGCAGACAGTCTCCAAGTTGCAAGAACTGGGGTTGGAAGCTCTCCGTCATCCGCCCTACTCACCAGACCTTGCGCCTGCAGACTACTACTTTTTCCAGAAATTGGATAACTTCCTAGCGGGAAAAAAATTCAATACCCGAGAGGAAGTGCAAAATGACTTTGAAGAATTTGTTGCCTCCCGTCCAGCTGATTTCTTTAAGAATGACATCAATAAACTGCTACTACGTTGGCAAAGATGTATTGATTACATGGGTGATTACTTCGATTAATACAAATAAAAAATACATGAAAAAAAAGAGTTTTAATTTTTTCATACAAAACGGCAATTTCATAGGTAAAGAAAGTATATATTATGATATACAGGGTGTTCGGCACATGGATGGACAAACGAAAACCGTGGACCCGTGGAGCCTTCTGCTATACATTGAAGCCTAATTACAAGACTCAAGCCCAATAGTTTTTTTTTAAATAATTTTTTAAGTTAATTTCGAAAAAAGCCAGTTTTCAAACTTCAAACGACTATAAATTTAGTTTTAACATTGAAAATCCAAACATGCTTTTGTAATAATTATCTGCATTAGTTATAGAATCATATTAAATTCAGTTTTGGAGCAAATGTTAGATATAAAATTAGATACAAGTCCTTAAACGACAAACAAAGTGAAAAAATAATTTTCATATTCCACTTTGAAATTCTTTAAAAAAAACTATGATTTTTAGAGCACTTAAAATTCTAGGAAAACATCTGTGGTTCATACCCTTTATATCGGTATACAATTTGCACATATTTGTTTAAAATAACTAGAGTAAATCGCAATTTAAACTAACGGGGCCTTAATTCGTAAGACTCAATTTGCGAAAACGAAGAAAACTAAGTTGCGTGTTATTTCTCTGTGCAGTAGTAATTCTATGCTAAGTTCTTATTCTATGTAAATTCTAATAAATTCTAATTCTATGTAAAGCAATTATGACAAATTGGCTTGTACTTGATTTAAGTTTTCGCAAATTGAGTCTTACGAATTATTACAAAAGCATGTTTGGATTTTCAATATTAAAACTAAATTTATAGTCGTTTGAAGTTTGAAAACTGGCTTTTTTCGAAATTAACTTAAAAAATTATTTAAAAAAAAACTATTGGGCCTGAGTCTTGTAATTAGGCCTCAATGTATAGCAGAAAGCTCCACGGGTCCACGGTTTTCGTTTGTCCATCCATGTGCCGAACACCCTGTATAATACTATATTATAATATAATAATATAAAGAGGTAAAGTTTGTGAGGTTGTAATCTTTGGATTTACTAAACCGAGTTTGCAAATTCTTTCACCAATAGAAGACTACGTTATTTGTGAGTGACATAGGCTATATATTAATCCGAAAAATGAAAAGACTTTTTCGTGGTATCTGGATTTGCAAAGTAAGTCGGAAAAAAAACGGTTGAACGAAAAAGTTTCTTACGAACGCTGCCTTACCGATGAGAGATACATACATGATTCTAAGTAAATATCTTAGTAATACCCTGATATTGCAATCTCAAATCAAATCTTTAATTGACCAATGTGTAATTGCTAACGAGCTTTATATTTTGCTGTACCCTTTAATTATGGCATTCAGGTGACTGACACATAATAATTATAATAATCAACGCAGTTTGCTTGCACATAGAGATATCTTAACAAGAAGGGAAGTCAATATTAGATAATAATATAATCCATGATGATGATGATGATGATAATGATGATGATGATACGAGGTAAGGCTATATATCCCCAGTATTTCCAATTTTATTTATTAATAATCGTATTCTAAGGGCTAGCACAAACTTTTATTAATTTTCTCTTTGGGGTTGGACTTTATTTGTAATCGATTACGCCCCTTAAACTCTGATAGCAAAATGGTTTGGCTCTGACTTGGCCCTTATTACTTTGTTTTGATTCACTGATTGAAAAATTTCAATTACAGTACTACCACGATATTAACGTCTTTCGGCAAACGTCATTTTTCATACATCGTCTGTCGTTTCCATAAAAATCAAGATTAACGATTGCCATAACCAACATGGTTTTAGTGTACAATCGAATCATTTTCTGATTTTTAGGGTTCCGTAGTATGGAGTGCGTTCAGACTTTCCTTTTGACAGCATAAAATAATAAAAAATATATATTTTAGGGGTGGCCACCCCTAAAATATAATTTTACCCAAAATACATGTGAAGTGAGGCTGTTTTTTTTCTCATTCAACCCTATCGTGTACCCACACGAAAATCATCCTCACTTCACATCTATGAATTGGCAGGCTTTTTAAATAAAGGTGAGGTTTTATACACAACTTTATCTATAAAGATATACTAAGGCGGGTCAATAAGTCCGTGACTTTTTGAGTTTCTAACCTCCTTACTGAAAAAGCAACACTACTCCTGTCAACAGGCATCTGTCTGTTGACTCCTTTAAAAATTTGAACTTGCTGCGTCAGTTAGTTTGTGTTTTACAGCTATCTTTATCAGACTATCCAGTAACTTAAGGAAACAATGGAAAAAAGTGAATTTCGTGTGCTTATTAAGCATTATTTTTTGCGAAAAAAAACCATTACCGAAACCAAGGCTAAGCTTGATAAATACTATGGGGACATTTCAATGGTAAAAAAGTGGTTTACTGAATTTCGTTGTGGCCGTACAAGCACTGAAGATGCCGAACGTCCTGGACGCCCAGTTGAGGTCTCTACACCCGAAACAATCGAAAAAATTCACGATATGGTGTTGGCCGACCGAAGATTGAAAGTGCAAGAGATTGTGGAAGCCATAGGCATCTCGCATGGCTCAGTGGTTTCAATTTTGAATGATCACTTGGGCATGAGAAAGCTTTCCGCAAGATGGGTGCCGCGTTTGCTCACAGTCGACCACAAACGCAATCGTGTAACAACTTCACTGGAAGGTTTGGCGTTGTTTAATCACAATATGGAGGAGTTTTTTAACCGTGGACGAAACATGGATCCATCACAACACACCAGAGACCAAACAACAGTCAAAAAAGTGTGTTTCTAAGGGTGAATCGGCGCCAAAGAAGGCCAAGGTGGGTTTGTCAGCCAATAAAGTTATGGCGACTGTTTTTTGGGATGCACGTGGGATAATCCACATTGACTATCTTCAAAAGGGAAGAACAATTAATGGGGAATATTATGCCAACTTATTGGACCGCTTCAATGAGGATTTGAAAAAAAACCGACCTCATTTGGCCAAGAAAAAAGTTCTTTTTCACCAAGACAATGCAAGGGTGCACACATGTGCAGTTGCCATGGCAAAAATCCATGAATTGGGCTATGAATTGCTCCCACATCCACCCTATTCTCAAGATTTGGCTCCGAGTGACTACTTCTTGTTCCCAAACCTGAAAAAATGGCTCGGTGGAAAAAGATTTGACTCCAATGATGAAGTCATCTCGCAAACAAAGGCCTATTTTGAGGACCTCGACAAATCATATTTTTTGGAAGGGATAAAAAAGTTGGAGAAGCGTTGGACAAAGTGTATAGAGCTCAAGGGGGACTACGTTGAAAAATAAAATGATTTATTTATAAAAAAATCTGTGTTTTATTCCAAAAGTCACGGACTTATTGACCCGCCCTCGTATTCTATAATGTAATCGGCCTCCAAAGTGGTTTGCACCTCATCGTTGCCTCAACCCTGGTGTTTCTAAGCTATAAGGGGTAGAAACTTGTAACTTTCCGTGCTAAATATTCTTTAGGAAAATTATTTTGATTGAAATCGGATAAGAACTTTTGAAGAAATAAAAAAAACCTATAGCACGTTAATAGTTACGGTAAGCTCCTTGACTAGGCCTCTTGGTTAGGTTTTTAAGATGATTTTTAAACAAAACAGATTTTTATTGATATAAATAATACCTAAAATAAATTCTGTTATCGAATTACTTTCCTAATGCAAAGCGTAGCAGATTTTTACATCTGATTGATCTTCGGGGCGTGTTTTCAGTGGGTGATATAGCGTTTTTCCTACACGAATGAAAGTACTTTCGCAAGAAATTATCAAATTGAGAAGTCTGTGCTCACGTACACGTGCAGTGTGAGCATCTTCTAATGATGTAAAATTGTAATTTGTGACTTATGTATACCAAAACAATGCCAACAGAGTTGCACCTTCATCGTAAGCTTAGACGTGTTTTTACTTTTCATCATTGTATCAGTATCAGGTGTGGTATCATGTATGGTATCAGGTACCAGATGGATTGCATGTGTATGAATTTTTTTAGTTTCCTACTGATCAAAAACTTACTTCCACTGGCCGTGAGAAGATTTACCCTTATGTGTGAGAATCGCATTAAAATTAACAAGGCACAAAGTCATTATGTAATCCAGTAATTAATTTAATATTAATTAGATATTAGTTACACAAATTGCTTGCTTAGTTATGTCACGTGTACAACATAAACATATTCGGATGCCGAGTGGATTATAACAATCAGTTCCCAATCACCAATGTTCATGAACTCATGCTGAGTTTATGTTTATTTAAACAATGTTTGTATAGAATATCTCCGTGGCCTTGTGGGTAGACCATTTGATTCGCACTCGAGAGAGTGCAGGTCTGATTCCCAGGTTGTGAGGTTTACCAATGAGACTTTTTCAGATCTCAAGTAATACACACGCTCTAACGGTGGAGAAAATCATCGTGAAATCTGCATATGGTTGGCCCCAGAAGTCATTCCTATGGAATAGGCTGACTGTGTTGTGAGAGTGCGTATGTACTTGGGCAATCATACGACATTCAAAACCGCCTGTCCCAGGCACTACAGCATTGCAAGAGTGCAGGTTACTTTGCTCGGAGAATACTGTATAAATCATCCAGTAACGTATGAAAAGGCCTAACTTTTTAGTTTAAGTATAGACTATGTCACCAGGCTAGGGACTATGTCACCAGGCTAGGGACCAGTCACCAGGTTACTTCCTAATTGTAAGTATTTAGTACCTAATTGTAACCCACCCAGGGTTGCTCATAATACTCACAGGGACTGAAGCCTAATAGTTGATTGACATATGCACACAGGACGGCGCAGGTCCGATAACAGGTATCAATTAATACTAACGAGATTTCTCTTGAGGACATTTTCTTATAGGTATAGTAAAGTGAAAAAAAATTACAAAACTAGCTATCTTTGAAGGTATAAGCAGTCTGCTCACCATGCTACGGCGTTATTTTCCTCAAATATTACAGTCGACAATGATGATTTACGTTTTCAAAATGGTAGTCGTGTAGTCGTAATTTTAAAATAATATAAAAGGAATTGTTAAACCATGGTAATGTTAAGTTGACTTCAAAATATAAAAGAGCTCTGTGTTCTTTTAAACAATAAAAGTATGTTATGTAAGTCTTTGTTCTCCACTTTGCAGTAGCATTCTTGCAGAGTTATTACTTTAATAGTTCCTTTTTATAATCTTATATATAAAAAAATCGTATCACAGTGTTTTTTTTTATTATAATTTTATGATTTGGCATTAGAAAATAAATGATATATCTCTCAATTTTAACCTAATTATGTTCCTAAAAAGGAAGCTAAGTAGAATTTAGTCAGTCAAAAGTCACGTCTTCCAATTTGGGATGCTAATTAGGATCTTAACTTCCTAAATCATTTAGGACGTCTGAATTTAGTGAGATGGAATACGCGCATTACTTCTTGCTTATTCCAGTGTATGTGTGGAGTAAGGCCCGGAGCAGTGAGTTTTATTTATTTATTTTTATTTAATAATTTATGTACACAGAATAATAAATAATGAAATCTTAAAACTAGGATACAATTTAGTACAAAGGTACTACTTATTCCAAAATTGTAATTTCTTCCAGTTGACCCGATACAGGAGAACATAAAGAAAATTAACAGTATCTGGTGCGTACAATTATTAACAATAAGAAAACAGATTAAGTTCTTTAATATTATACAAATACTTACATAAAAAAATTACAATATACTATTATTAATATTATTACAATATAATATACAATATAATACTAATAAATACAATATTTTATTAGGGCTACTTGGATTTAAACTCGGAATAAACCACAGCGACAGCTTTTGCCTAACAATTATTGTCATTGATTTTGTGTTGCCGTGACCGGCTACTGTACACGTTTGCGATAAGTGTCTTTATAACTTTATAATGGATGAGAACCGTGGGAGCTAGCTGCGTAGCGGGGTCGAGAGGTTTCCCTGTTTTGGATTAAGGCGCACATAGGGCTTTGGGGAAATGAAAGAATAGACCAACTAGCCAAGGAGGCCGCTCTGAGGTTGAATAGGAAACCTGATTACGACCGGTGTCCTGTTTCATTCATTAAGCGTATTTTAAGACAGGATACGATTGAGGAATGGGGCAGAAGATACGTGTCGGGCGGGACGACCGCTGCTGCGCACAGAATAGTAGGTAAAATAGACATTACATATCACACAACACAAGTACTGACTGGACACGGCGGGTTCGTTTTCTACTTGAATCGGTTAAAGTTGCAGGAGGACCCGGCGTGCCTGTACCAGCCCGAAGTTGCGGAGACGGTTTCTCACCTGTTATTCGAGTGCTAGATTTTTGCTCGCAATAGATATGATAATAAGCAGAAATTGGGCACTGCGATGACGGGTGAGAATCTGCCCAACATACGGCGGGCAAAACACAAGTAGGTATTCCTCCACAACAAAATTTTAATGAATTACTAATAATTAGGGACGAACCTTAATTAGACTTGGTTTCTACGATATGTCAAAACTTTTTACGTGAAAAAGACTTGGCTCTTTTCCATTTTGGTAATGGTTTTTGTGGGATCTCATATCTTTTTGTTTATAGGTTACGCCTATTTTGATTAATCACTACATATTGTAAAACAAAGTCCTCCGTCGCTTTTGTCTGTTTGTGATAAGCTCAAAAATTACTCCACAAATTTCCATGCGGTTTTCACCAATAGCTAGAGTAATTATTGAGAAAGGTGATTTCTCTCGGGTGAAGCCGTGAGCAAAAGCTTGTTTGTTGTATTCAGCATATTTTAGTATTCACATGATAATAATATTACAGTTATAAGTCTATAATGCAATTGTTTTTATATCACTTCCATAAATAAAACTATTAATGGCCGCTCGTGGACAACACTGGCCCCTTGGGCCACCGATATTCTCTTCATGCGGTGAAACACAACGCACAACACGGTTTGGCGTTTGAAAAACAGTGAACGAACTTATAACTCCTCTGGTGACACGGATGTCCATGAGCGGCGGTAATCGTTTTAATATTATTATGGAATATATCTGGAAACGAGCAAGCCGATCGCATGTGCCATCAGTGGTAGGTGGTTCCACACTTAAGGATCGGGAACGTACTTGTAACTCCTCTTGTGTTTTAGATCTCTAAGTGTGTTAACGAATCGCCTTATGCTTACCATAAGGCAATCCGTTTGCTCGTATCCAGATGTATTCCATGTTTGAAGCAATTATCGTTGCTCATGGACATCTGCAACACCAGAGGACTTACAAGTGCGTTCGCGATTTTTAAAACCACCAATCTCTGGTGGTAAAACGTTGTAACAATTTCTAAACATCAAGCGATCGTTTTGCTCGTTTCTAAATTAATTAGTACAAACTTATTACAATTTCATACCAAAGGTTACCCCAAATTCTTATGATTTGCTCGTTTCCATACAAAAATCGTGAAATGGTATAATGGTAGCCATTATACCATTTCACGATTTTTGTATGCGGCAAATTTCTCAACTAATCTTTAGTTCAAAACAGTTAAGTATGCTACTTGTTAGATAGGTAATATTACAAAACACAGCACTAACATGAATATTATAGAATATAGATTATTATTAATAGGTAAAATAATAATTTCAACTGCAGTAGTTACTTCGGATATCATATGCAAATAATTATTTAACTCTAATACGAATATATGCAATCTCAAGCATATTAATTTTTTTCAAACAATCGTTTTTTTGCTCTAGTTATGATATTTATAGTTTTCCTTAGACTTTGAAAGACATTATCAAGGTCGCAATAAAAATAAATTTCACGAAAGTAAACTTTATCAATATTATCAAAAAAAAGTCTCAAATGTTCAAAAATCTTTTAAAATGAAATGTTCTTTGTAGTAAAAAAGGTAATATTTATCAGAGTAAATCTCTAGTAAATCTTGAGACAAAGAATTAATTGCAAGCTTACGCAGGGTTCCTAAAACCCTTGTTAAAAAGAGTAGATGAAGCGTAACGAAAAACTGAACTTATTTGTAATAACAAGTTACAGGATGTAGAGTAGTATATATATACGAGCTTTTTCCCGCGGCTTTTTTGGGATAAAAAGTAGCCTATGTGTTAATCCAGAGCTTAATCTACTACCATACCAAATTTCATCGAAATCCTTTCAGTAGTTTTTGCGTGAAAGAGTAACAAGCATCCATCCATCCATCCATCTATCTATCCATTCATCCGTCCATCTATCCACACAAACTTTCACATTTATAATATTAATAGGATGAAAATTGTGTAGCGGTGGAAGAGTACGCTACAACTACAGTCGGTCGTCCGTTTTTTTATCTTTTTAAGTCGCTACAACGACCTTCCCCTGAGTATTATCTTACTTAAAATACTGAAATAATTTTCACACTCGTGTGTCTTATAGAAGAAGAGAAAAAAAGTTTTAACTTTAAAAAAAAAGGGTGGACTTAGCATATTCTTAAATCAATATTTAAATAAAAAAATCAATTTATAAAATGACAGTCCTCGATTAAATATAATACTGACTAACATATATTTTTTTGGGATTTTTCGATATGACCATGACTGAGAAAAAAGGTTTCAAAGAACTCCAATTTTCACTTCTATCCAGCGCACAACGCCTAAATGTAACTACGTACCTCATGGTTTCCCAAAGATAATAATAATAATCTTTATTGTTTCAAAAGTTACATAAAAATCTTAACCTCTGGTCTCCAAACTAGGTGTACCGGGCTACGACCTCTAAGTTTTACATGCCCTTTTTACGCTTGAGTGGTGATGATAATAATACAGCAACAATCCTTATATTCTCCTTTATTGGTGCTTAACACGGATACGTATTACATATGAGATATGTCTTACACAAATACGTCTTCAGTCTACACTAAGTATAGCCTTTTAGCTAACCGAAATAAACCTAAATAAAATAAAACTAAATAGGCTTTACTTGTGACGTCTGTCAATATGACATTGACAATTATATTTCTTAAAACTACTGTTGTCATTATGCAACACTAGGATTCCCTGTATGTAATAACTAGCATTAATTGCCCTATTTAACCACCTAGGGGCTAAATTTTATAAAACGCTGAAATACGTAACTCATTATTTTTCCGTCAATTTATACAAAATATCATGCAAATATTATGTCCAATGAATTAAAAGTTTCATACAAAATTTTATCACTTATTTTAACCCCCTTAGGGGTTGAATTTTAAAAATCCTTCCTTATTAGATGCGTACGTCATACGAGAAATACGTGTGCAAAATTTCAAATTTCTAGCCATAAGGGTTTGGCCTGTGCGTTGATAAATAAGTCAATCAGCTTTGCCATTTTTATAATTAATTTATAGATAGATATGAATAATGATAATCATGAATCAGAGAGATTTACTCGTTATAAAACCACATTTCAAAAGAAAATAAGTAGATAATATATATCACTAAATCTCGTTCCTTGGGATGAACACGATCAAAGTTATCATCGTGGGAAACTATTTACTTTAGCCGAGGCTATCAATAAGAAATTATCTCATAATCACTCGAACGCCTCCAATACTTTTATCAATTGTATCGATACATTTGGTGACAATACTTATAAGTGTGTTATTAACTTATAATTATTGCTAGCCATATTACGATTTTTCTTACTTTTGGCGAGTGTCAAAAAATTTAACTATTACCATTTCTTCACAATGTTATTTTTCTAGCGATAGGTATTAATTAAAGAACGTCGATGGAAATTATTTTATTATATGTTTTAAAAACATTTTGCATTTGGGTTTTTACAATTTTCTGTAATCATCTAAAAGCTCTCACTAGAGGTCGATGACCATCTTAACGTTTTTTTTCTGTATGTGTATGTATTCATGTTATTTATCAATAATACCTACTTTCAGGATTTATGAAATTCCATTAAAATCCGTTTTCAATATCGGACTACCAAAATTCTATACATAATTTACTTTTAAGTTTTTTACCCTGATTGGTTTAAGCAGCAATTCATTTCACATGTCTCCAGCTTTTTTAATAAGAATTTTACCCAATTTAGAACAATTTTATGAATTTTGAAGACTTAAATTTATCCGTACCGAAAAAAATAAGTAGCCTCCTTTTGTACCTAAGTCATGTTAGTTGTTCGCTGGAATTTGATTGCTCGTACACAACGCGAACGTTTCTCATGAATACATCTCGAAAACCTCTAAAGTCTCAGGTAACATTGATCACCCGTGTAAAAGACATCGATATACATTTGCTGAAAACTAGACAAGTCGTTATAATGTGACATCTTCTTTAACATTTAATATCCCTCAAAAAAATTTTCGTGTAAAATGATGCCAAGATGAGGCCAAATGACTCGCATTGCCAAAAAGTTATCAGACCTCATATAGAGCCAAGCTTCTGACTATACATGCCCTAACTCGACACGGCCTAACTTCACAAACTCTACATTTAGTCAAAATATGCAGCTTGGCCGTTTCACTACGTACCGTGAAAACGTGAGATGAAAATATATTTATTTCAAATAATCATAACGTGTCTGTCATATTACTACTCATGTAGTAACAAAACGGAAGTATATGATCAAAATTAGCGGAAGTCTATCTTCTTCCATCCTCGAGTTTTTCGACAAAAGTTCAAAGTTTTACAATTTTTATGTTGTTTGTGTAGTATTACTAGCTAACATACCAAATTTCAGCTTTGTAGCATACTTGGAAGTACCCTGTAGGTTTTTATGATCATCAGTGAGTCAGTGATGAAATCAGGGGTTTTGAGATATCTATAAAATGTATAGCATAAGAGTTATGCAATTAAACTTTATATGTTTAATAGGTCCGCTACTGGAAAAATATTCCGAAAATTTCGTTCATCTAATATAATCCAAACCCAAGTTATGGTTTAAGAAAACGACGATACGCTCCGAGAAAAAGGAAAAAAAATTTTTTTTTCTTAAATTTTTTATTGTGAGGTTATTTGAGGCAAAATAAACATATTTTTTATATTTTGGAACTGTCAATTTTTATGTTAAGTCTATCCTATCGCAACTGACACTTATACGAATTGTATTTGCTGCTCTGTCATATGAAGTAGACATCTGTCTAGCCGCCTACTAAAGTTTAAGACAAACACCGGAAAATTCCGAATCAGCATCCACATTACTCAAACAATACCTAATCCTATATAAATATTTGATTCTATTTTAAACGAATTAGATACTCACATGACATCATCTTACGAGCAACATTAGGTAGATACGTACTGTATAGAATTTTCATATAGGAATCGCTATATCAGGGACCTTATTAGTGAAGGACTAGCTTTTGACCGCGGCTTCGCTCGTGTGAATAAAGTGTTCCACGGAAACACTGTCTATGTTTTAATCCAGAGCCTAAACTACTACCATACCAAATTGCATCAAAATCTGTTCACTGGGTTTTGCGTGAAAGAGTAACAAATATCCATCCATCCATCGTCACAATTTTTTACATTTATAATAGTAAGTAGGATGAATAATGTTGTGATTGTCTACAGTTTTATATCAACGTTCAGCAGCTATAACAAATCATTCCCTTTGAATACTGTGATCAATAGAGGGATATTGAAAAGCCACGATATAGATTTTCACTTGTTTAAATTTTAAAAACCGGCTAAGTGCGTGTTGGACTCATGCACGAAGGTTCTGTACAAAATGGCAAATATCACGTTTGTTGTAGGGAGTCCCACTTAAATATTTATTTTATTCTGTTTTTAGTATCTGTTGTTATAGCGGCAACAGTAAGTAAGTATTTCCTAGAAATTTAGTAGGTATGGTGATAGTTTTGGGGGAGAAAAATCGATCTAGCTATATATTATCCCTGGAAAACTGCGCGTTTTTAAGCTATATATGTATTTTCTTTCGTCGTGCATCAATATTTTATCAATAATTTCGACTGCATAAATGTCAGTCCAAGTGGCAGAATGGCATGCTTATATATAATTTTTACGTTGTTCAAAAATTGTTCCGGGTTCTAATACCGGAGAAATTTTTGTAATTTTTTTTATTATTTCGAATCTACTAGAGCTCCGAGCAAAACTCGGTTACCCAGGTACTGGGATTTAAAACTGCAACGGGCAGCGCAGCCATAGCTGCTAATCCATAGATTGATACATTACTTTCTATTTACAAAGTCGGTATCTAAATCAAATTTTTGGTTTACGCAGTACTCAAGGAACCCGTATAGTTTCGCACTGTCTATCTGTCAGCCCTTCTAGCTTCTGTAATTATGAATGTAAATGTATGAAATTTGGTATATTATGTCATGGTGTGATTGAATATGTCAGCCAAGGTTTGTTATTATATAAAGTACCGTTTAATTTTCCAACATATCGCCTCTGTGTACTATGCCAGTCTGGGAAGTACACTTGACGCGAGAGTTGAAATTGTACATACTCCAAATGAGCTTACTTTTTTTTTTTTACTTTTCACGGGACAATCGTTTTTGTCTGATCTACCAAATAACTAAATTAACTGACTGCACTTGTGTGCAAAATTTTATTTCATCGTTGGTTCGAACATACTGCAGAACGTCAATTGTAAGAAATAACAGGGGGACATAGGTGTTCGGATAACGAATTTGATCGGATAATCGAACTACTTTGTACTTTGACATGTTTTAAGTGCAGGAAAATAAAATACAAACTAGGTAAAACTACTATATTTTTATACCTCTCAAACAGGAATATTTAATTGAACAGAATATGTGTTAATTTTTAAATCGTAGACCGTCTTGCACTTAATTAAATTAATAAAATAAAAAATAAAAAACCGACTTCCAAAGTAACAATGCATAAAAAAGTATGAAATAAAACTTATTTTCTAAATATTCGCCTTTTAAATTCGGATAAAATTTTAACTATTTCTCTACTCAATCTTCTTAATTTTGAAGTCGGTACCTACCAGCCAAACAATATCTAACAATAATAGAACTCACGTTCAAATTTGCTATATATATACAGCCGAACGTATAACCGCCTTCATTTTTTTGGAAGTCGGTTAAAAATTTATTGTTAACCAAAAAAAAAACCAGAAGAGGCACGTCCAAGTCAATCCGCCTTGAGTTCGGATAAGCGGTCGTTCGGAATATCGACAGGATAACTGACGTTATATACTGTAATAATTTAAATATCCTAGTCTTTACCTATGAAATTGACGTCTTGTATGAAAAAATTTAAACTATTTTTTTTCATGTATTTTTTATTTATATTAATCGAAGTAATCACCCATGCAATCAATGCATCTTTAACAATGCAGTGGCAGTTTATTGATGCCCTTCTTAAAGAAATTAGCTGGACGGGAGGCAACAAATTCTTCAAAGACATTTTGTACTGCCTCTCGGGTATTGAATTTTTTTTCCGCCAAGAAATTATCCAAATTCTGGAAAAAGTAGTAGTCTGTAGGCCCAAGGTCTGGTGAGTAGGGCGGATGACGGAGAACTTCCAACCCCAGTTCTTGCAACTTGGAGACCGTCTGCTATGTAGTATGAGGTCGCGCGTTGTCGTGCAGGAGCAGCGGAGACGAGCGATTGACCAATTCTGGTTGGAGATGTGCCAGCTTCTCCATCATTGTGTTCAGTTCTTCACAGAATACATCTGCAGTAATGCTATCCCCGTTTGGTAAGAAGCTGTGATGAATCACACCGGCTCTAGACTAACAAACAGTGACCATCACTTTTCTAGGGGTAAGTTTCCGTTTAGGGCATTGTTTAGGTACTGAACCAGGATCCAACCAGCTTGCTGAGCGCTTGCGGTTATCAAACAGAATCCATTTTTCATTGCAGGTAACAATGCGGTTCAAAATTCCTTCATTTGTGTGTCCGTTGAGCAGTTCAAGGCACGTCTCGACGCGTACTTAGCGCTGGCGATCATTGAGTTCATGGGGCACCCATTTGTCAAACTTTTTTACCTTGCTAATTTGACCCAAATGGACCAATATTGTTTTGACGCTAACATCGAAAGCTGCTGCTAATTCAGCCGTCGATTGTATATCATCAGCTTCCACAATCGCCTTTAATTCGCCGTCATTGTCGACCAAAGTCTTCGGACGACCGCGAGGTTCATTTTTCAGGTCGAAATTTCCAGAACGGAAGCGAGCAAACCAATAACAGGTGGTGCGTTGGTTTCTAGTGTTAGCTCCGTAAACGTCGTTGAATTTGCGTGGCGCTTGTACCGCGTTGCTGCCACGACGGTACTCATATTCCATAATTACTCGAATTTTTAACGTATCCATGATGACGGAAAAGATTGAAATGCGATGAAAATGTAACACTAATCAATAAAAAAATGACTACTCTTGGAAAAAGAATTCCATGTTTTTAAAATAAAATTAATTTGAAATTAGAATTCTTAGCCAAACAAAAATTATTTTGATTTGAAATGGCCAGTATTGTAGAACGGCAATTTCATAGGTAAAGACCTATTATATTATTAGTATAGACGTATATATTATAGAAGAGGCATGTTGAGGCAAAAAGTGTCTCCAGTTTAATGGCCCCCTTTTGGGATTTTTGAGGCCATTTTGACATTTGAAGTATGGTGAAAACCAAGATGGCGTAACTTTTTCTTGTATGAAGATTTGTTCTGTCAAATTTACGTCATAGCCTATCTTGAGTTTTGAAATCTTTGATTTTAAAACTCAAGATAGGCTATGCTAGGCTAATTTTGTGTTTTAGAAAAGTGTATACACTCGACTGATATATTACTACTGACAATATTTTTATAATGCCTGAAGTAACGACTCTAGAAAAGTGTTTCTAGTAAATTGTTTGTGGGGTTTCGTGCGTTTCGAAAATAAATTTCTATTTTAGCCTTTCAACATTTTTAAAGGATCTTTTTAATATGTGCGTCGCCGAGGCGGGGGATCGCGGAGTGAAG
Source organism: Phengaris arion (assembly GCA_963565745.1). NCBI lineage: Eukaryota > Metazoa > Arthropoda > Insecta > Lepidoptera > Lycaenidae > Phengaris > Phengaris arion. The sequence goes on from OY751432.1 coordinate 18,653,912, forward strand.
AAATTTTTTATTTAGCTACCTATAAGCTAATAGAGAATATGCAGGTACCAGTTTTAAGATCTTTTAAACTAGGCAGCGGATTTAATGCAGTTTTCAGCAATGGATCGAGTGAGTGAGTAAGCTTTATATGTATAATACATCCCACTCCTGAGAAGAATTTCGCTTTTCCTTTCTTTTTACTTTTTTTTTTCATATTTTAAAATTAATTTAATTACAACCTTCTTCTAACTGGTATCTGAGAAGTCCATTTCATTTTCAATTTATTGCATTTTATTTCTAGCATTGACTAATTGACCAATATATGGATAGATGGAGGTATGGAGGTATGGAGGTAGGAAGAATAATCATAATTCAAAACATAGGTACTTCTAAAATTACTTAAACTTGTCAGGCTAGGCTATTTAGCTACACATAAAGGGAAATATAGAAAAAGTAAAAATTCTGGAAAAAAAAGATTTTAGAGTTTTCATTTCATGAATTCACAGGAACAAAATATAATGAATACAAGTTCACCGATATCTTTGTAATCGTTATTTAAAAAATAAATCTCATAAATTGAGAAGTGGTAGGTTGTTTTAGGTTACAGTGGATGGTTGATGGACGGGACAAATGGATAAATAAGACGGCCTCACAGAAAACTGATCAGAAATAGCACTGCCGCCGTATTGCACCGTCTAACAGGCCGAGCTTCTAGCGCTCCAGAGAGCAGTAAGTATAGCCTGCAAGAGTGGAATGGCGAAGGTCGGTATCCTTAGCGATTCCAGATCGGCTCTCCAGGCAGTCACCCTTAGTTCCCCTCATCCCCTGGTAGTGCAAACAAGGGCGGCCCTCCGAAAAGCTGCATCGCAGAGGCGGGAGGTCTCCCTGTTTTGGATTAAGGCGCACGCAGGGTTGAGAGGGAATGAGAGGGTTGACGAATTAGCCAAGGAGGCCGCGCTGCGATTGAAAAGGAAACCTGACTACGATCTGTGTCCTGTTTCATTCGTCAAGCGCATCTTAAGAGAGGATACGGTTGAGGAATGGGACAGGAGATATGAAGTGGGAGGGACGGCCGGAGTTACGAAGCTCTTTTTCCCAAGCGCTGCTGCTGCATACAAGATAGTCAATAAAATAGACATAACACACCACACTACACAGATACTGACTGGTCACGGCGGGTTCGCCTTCTACTTAAACAGATTCAAGTTGAAGGAGGACCCGTCGTGTTCAAGTCAGCCAGGAGTTGAGGAGACGGTTCCTCACCTGTTAAACGAGTGCCCAATTTTTGCTAGCAATAGATATGATATTGAGCAAAAATTGGGCATATCGATGACGGGTGAGAGCCTGTCTTCCATCCCGGGGGGAAAAAGAGGGAAATATTTCTCTCTTATTGTAAGCAAATTACTGTGAATGTAAATATAAAAAACTGTGATAAATTGGTGTGATATTAGTAGTAGCCATTCTAGTCGCTAAACGTAATATTTTGTTCGAACGTGTTCAAAATATATATATAAACGTTCGCAAACTGCCGAGTCATCCGAAGTAGATAAGGAATTATTTCTCAGTCAATGTATGATAATAGGTGATATTCGAATAGATTTTCATAACTTTTTAGATGCTTACAACGCGAAGTTGCTTTCTATTAATCCGAAAACTCCGCCTAGTTTTCAAGCGTATACTTCATTCGAGGACCTATATTGCGTTATTAAACGCATTCAATCTCATCTTGAAACTGTTGAACCCGAGGTTAAAACTGAGGTTTATACAACTGTTCGAACGCCAAGGTACGATTGAGATAATGTATTTTGATGGTGTCATACGAAATTGGCCACTATTCTATGCCAGTTATAAATCAACGGTACATGATAATAGTTCGTTGACTGATGCCGACAAGTTGTATTATTTAATAGGTAAGTTGGCTCCAAGGGCTCAATCAGTATTCGCTGGCGTCACCCCCAGCGCTGAAAATTATCAGTTAATATTTCAGTCGCTGGTGGACAGGTATCAAGATACTCGTATCCTCGCGTCCACATATTTTGACCAAGCCTTAAATTTAAAATTGAATGGTTCCGCATCTGTTTCGAATTTTCAGTCATTTATAAAGAATTTCGTAACGGCAGTTAATTCGCTTAAAAACTTAAATTTAGAAAATCTTTCTGATTTTATTTTATTACAACTCGCATTGAAAAAATTCGATACCGACACTACTCGCGCCTTTGAAATGACGGTACGCAATAATAAAATTCCTACACAGGACAGTTTTATCTCATTCATAAAAGATCAGTGTAGAATATTTAGAAATACGCAGCCTAGTTCATCTAGCTCGTCCAGTAATATTAATAAACAAAGGTTGATTAAACACTGAAATAATAACACCGCACCTAATCCGCAGTCTTATGTAGCATGTTCGGATTCTAGTAATAATAATTATAACCCGCTCAGATGTATGTGGAATAATAACATTGTGCATGAACATCTTTACAAATGCCCCGCTTTCAATGATTTGGCCCCGTTGGCTCGTTTTAGTTATATTAAAGGAAATAATGCTTGCGTTAATTGCTTAAACATAAAACATAAGTCGAACTCTTGTCTTAGTAAGTCTAAATGCCGACTTTGTGACCGACGACATCATACGCTAATGCATTTCCATAAGATCCCGCAGTCAGCTGTCGCTCGTGACCTTGAACTTGATAATAACAGTTCTCGCCGTCCGATACCGATACCACAAGCCGATCGAGTACCTACGCGTACAGGTGTTCGAATCGAACATAATAGCGAAGTGTCGCTGTGCTCGACGTCGCTCGCACGTAAACAAGCGATAAGAAATTGTAGGCAGAAAACTTACCTCGCGCGCGCTCGTTATACAATGCGCGACTCGGCCAAACGAACAATTTTATTAGCTACCGCCCCGGTTATTGTTTACGATGTAAATGACAAACCCATAGTCGTGCGATGCTTACTAGACAGCGCTTCACAAAGTAGTTACATTACGTCGGAATGTTATAATCGTCTAGGGCTTTTGAATAAATTTAAAAATACTAATTTGATAGTTAAAGGAATTGGGGGTTCGGATAAATCATGTAAGGGTTCCGTGGATATTGTCGTATACTCGCGCTTAAATAAAAATATTAGTTTTAATATTTCCCTGCTTATCGTGGAACGTATTACAGATAAGTTACCGGCGCTAACGTAGACGTGTCTTTGTTAACGCACTTAAAAGCTCTCCCGCTAGCAGATACTGACTTTTCGCCCCGGGTGATGTGGATACGAGGGCGGCACTGAAAATTTCGGGAATCAAGGAAGTGACACAACATTACTATTTAAAAATGTATTTATTGCTTTTCGAAGTATTCTCCACGAAATTTGACACATTTTTCCATACGATGGAACCAATCATTGAAGCAACTATTCCATTCGGAAGTTGGGGTCTCCAAAATGGCCGTTTTGTAGGCGTCCACAGCTTCTTCAGGTGATGAAAATCTCTGACCACGCAATTTATTCTTTATTTTAGGGAAAGTATAGAAATCATTAGGGCTTAGGTCGGGGCTGTACGGCGGATGGTCTAACAATTCTATGATTTCTTGCTCTAAAAACTCTTTTGTTCTGTGCGCGGTGTGAGAACTCGCATTGTCGTGATGGAGGATGATGCGGCGGTTGCAGTTCTCTTTACGGAGTTCAGAAACGATTTGTGGCAAACAAATGTTAGCATACCATTCTGCATTAACCGTTCTTTGTCCCTCAAGAGGAATAGTCGCAACATGGCCGGTTTTGGAGACAAACGTGGCAACCATTTTTTTTGCAACACTCCGTGAATGAACAATTTTTGTTGGCTTTAACTCATTTTCGAACACCCAAACTCGTGACTGGTTTTTTGTTTCGGGTTCGTACGCATATATCCAGGATTCGTCACCTGATATGATGTTGTATACAGCACTTCAGGATCCTGCGTGGAATCTTTCGAGAGTTCTGACGCACCAAGTAACGCGAGCCGCTTTTTGCTCTTCACAGAGCAAATTCGGTATCCATCGGAAAAACAACTTTTTTACACCTAATTGTTCATGCAAGATTATTTGTATTGGACTCATGCCAATGTCTAAAGTTGTCTGAATTTCACGGTATGTCACATGTCGATCTTCCTCAATCAGCTTACGCACAGCATCAACGTTTTCTTGGGTGACTGCAGTTTTTGGACGACCTTGACGGGGATTATCACTGAGCTTGACACGTCCACATTGAAATTCAGCAAACCAGCGATAAATTGTAATTTTGGATGGGGCTTCATCACCAAATGTAGAAATCATCCGGTCAACACACTGTTTTTGTGTTAAACCACTTCGAAAGTCATAATAAATCATCGCTCTCGAATTTTCTCGAGTCAATTCCATTTTCTCAACGACTAAACAAGTTTGACAAGACCTTGTGACAAGACCGAGAATCTTTTTTTAAATAAATAAACGGTATTAGATTTTTAAAACCAAGGAGTTTTATATTAAAAAGATTTTAATATGACAGGAACAGTGGAAATATTCCATTCCCGATACTTTTAGTGCAGCCTATGTATTCTGATTGTGGCTTCAGTATTCCCGCATTTGCTATATTACCTAATATAGTACGTAGTTGTGGGCTATAACTATTACCTATAATCGTATAGGCATATGATTTACCTCCCGCTATTGAGACGGTGTATGGATTTGTGATATAACCCATAGGTTCCGTACCTACGTCGCATATGTCTCATTATACTACGTCTTGTTGCTCTGTGCTTCAAGAAAACAATATTAATTCTCTCACTCCCGCTACCGCTACCGGGCGCGCTCCCGTTCTCGCTACCGCTACCGTTACCGTGCGCGCTCCCACTCTCGCTGCCGCTACCGCGCGCGTTCGCGCTCCCGCTATCGCTACCGCGCCCGCTATTACTACCGCACCCACTACCGCTACCGCAACCGCTCTCGCACCCGCTACTGCTACCGGGCGCGCTCCTGCTATCGCTACCGCACCCGCTCCCGCTACCGCTACCGCGCGCGATCCCGGTCTCGCTACCGCTACCACGCGCGCTCCCGCCACCGCTACTGGGCGCACTCCCGATATCGCTACCGCACCCGCTACCGCTACCGCGCGCGCTCCCGCTACTGCTACCGCACCCGCTGCCGCAACTGCGCGCGCTCCCGCTCTCGCACCCGCTGCCGCTACCGCGCGCGCTTCTGTTCTCGCTACCGCTACCGCTCTCGTTTCCGTTACCGCTCCTCCTTCCGCTCTATTCATGGATGACATTGTTTGTAGCGTCATGAACGTTCCGCTTGCAGTTTCGCTTTGTGAAGAGCTTATTCAGCTTTTCAAGCGAGGCCAATTTGACCTTGTCAAATGGACAAGTAACTCTCAAGACGTTCTAGCACGAATACCTGAGTCGCACAAGGCTTCTACAGACATTGAGTTTGACCGATATTTATCACAGGCTCTGTCCCAGCGTAAGCCAAGAACCTTATGTGGTAAAGAAACCACATAAGGTTCTTGGCTTACTTACTTACTTTATGGTCTGTTTTTAATGGAGGCTGGGATGGGACAGGTTATAACGTATAACGTAAATTGTTTTTATTACTTATATTATTATTTAAGTTTTTGTGTATGTATTACTGTGTATGTATGTTTATATAGACGCTAATAACGGTATTATTCGAGTTGGCGGTCGAATGGAACAGTCGACCGAATTTGATTGGGATAAAAAATATCCGATACTAATTCCTGCTAAACATTGGTTTTCAGTAACGCTGTTTCGAGACGAGCATAAGCGGTTACAACATGCTGCACCACACGCGCTTCTATACAATATACGCGAATCATATTGGCTAATAGGCGGTAGAAATCTTGCTAATAGCATCGTTCACGAATGCGTAACTTGTACTCGGTTAAGAGGTAAATCCTTATCCCCCATAATGACTAATCTACCTGTACAGAGAATCACTCCAAGTTTTCCATTTATACGTAGCGGCGACGATTATGCCGGGCCAGTGCTCATACTTAACCGAAGAGGGAGATGTTTAAAACTGAGTAAAGGGTACATCTGTCTTTTTGTCTGCCTGGTGACAGGCGCTGTGCATTTGGAACTCGTCAGCGACCTCTCTGCTGACGCTTATCTGCTCGCGTTAAGGAGATTTATTCTTTTTTATTTATTTATTTATACACGGCGTGGCAATGCTAAAGAAATTATTTCGGATGACGATTGAAATTTTGTTAGCCTCGTAAATGACTTTTCTAAATTTCTTTTAAAATGTTCTTTAGAATGTATTAGATTTCGAAACTAGACATGGCATAAAGTTTTCATTTATCCCGCCTTACGCGCCTCATTTTGGTGGTTTATGGGAGGCTGGAGTAAAATCATGTAAACACCATTTATCGCGAGTAGTTGGCAACGCACACTTTACCTTTGAGGAATTTTCCACGGTACTAACTTAATTCCCGTCCAATCAGCCCTCTGTCTGCAGATCCTAATGACTTCCTTCCTTTGTCCCCTTTCCATTTTCTGGTCGGCTGCCTGCTTACAGCACCTGCTAGCGAGGGCGTGCGGGAGGTTCCTGCGCACCGTCTCACCAAAAATCAAATGATAGAGCAGCTCAGACAACATTTTTGGGAGAGATGGTCAAAGGAATACATCTCCGAGATGCAGGGACGAGCAAAATGGTCGCATCGTGGACAAGACCTTCAGCCTGGGACGCTAGTTGTCATCAAGGATGACAATACACCACCACTGAGATGGAGGTTGGATCGTGTCATTACCACTTTGCCAGGAAAGGATGGCGTTTCCCGCGCAGACATCAAGACCGCGTCAGGCAATATTAGGCGCGCATTCCCTCGCATCTGCCTTCTCTTCGAAAACTATGACGAGTAGTTATAATATTAGACGCCAAACGTCCAAGGAGAGGACGTCGTCGACGTCGTCACGTCCGCCATGTTGATAATCTTTGCACTTAATGACTTATAATAAAAATAAAAAATATAAAACCCGGAAATCCCTTGTAGACAACTGTCAATTTTTTTTACTCTAAAATTTTTCGTCGCTTCTCTCGCATCTAACATCTTCGCAAGTTATCAAGTTTGTAAATTGTATCAACAAGCAAATAAACCAAACTGTATTTCAACGACATCTTTCATTTACAAATCCAGCTACAGTACACAATACAGTATATATTTTTAAATATCCAAAGAAAGAAATCATTAAATTAATTAATAATAATAAAATAATTAATATTATAAAATCATCAATTAAGATTATAACTTAATTATTTAGCTACAAATATTTAAAAAAAATTAATACATGGGTTAGACATGGACCACAATTTCTACCTCTATGGCGTGGAAATATAAAAATGATTTTAATTATTTAATTAACCAATAAATTAGATATTTACTTGATTTTAAAAATACAATTGAATTAATTTATATAGAATTATTTTTAAAAAATCATTTAAAATACGTGTGACACTCGGGGACTGCCGCGGTAAGGCTGTTGCATAGCATTTTTTATACTTTCTCACAAACAGCTGCTTACGTATTTGTCCGATTTCGGAGCAGCTCGTCTCGATCCGTGCGAGCTTCGTACAGTCGTAGCATATACATACACGTTAAGATTCAACTAGTCGCGGGCTCGAACTCGCGAACGCGGCCAAAAAGCACGCTGTCTCACCTAGCATTGTGTCTAAAAGAGATAGAATCAGTTATGAGCAGTTAGCAGCTAGTCTACACGCATAAGTCTAGTCGCACGCACATAAACACCGTGCTGAAGTCTGCCGAACTGAAACGACGTTAGACGATGCACGGCTTTCAACGCCGCATCACTGTGCCGGTCGGAGTGGGGGGGTGGTGGGGGGTGTATTTTCGTTACAGAATTTCTTGATTAAAGCCGCGCTTAAAGCCTGCGATAAAAGCTATGCAATAGCTTGATAAGAAAAGTACATCTAACATTCTTTTACATAAAAAATATAAAAAAAACCCATGTCAATTCAATAGTTACAAGTATCTGTCAAAAGTAAAAAGTCAAAGGACAAAGAGGTTATATGAGTTTTGCCGGGGAGTTCAATGGGTGACGTTGTGGAATTTGTAATATTTCATAAATTTGTGTTATATCAGGTTCTTAATGTGTAATATTGGTAGAATATTAACCATGAAATATTCGTTAACGTGCACAAGTGTAGGCAAGCGGTACAACTTCTAAAAACGTGCTGGCGGCACGGGCCACCTTGCCTGGCGGTTAGCGAATAATTTCTCTTCGATATTTTTGTGGACTGTATTTCATGAGGTATCTGGCGTCGCCAGGTTAATATGCAGTAATAATTAGATTACAATGGAGAGGTATAGGAAGGAATGATAACGCTTACCGAACCAGCTTCTGTGAATGGCGTCTGCAGCTGGAGTTCTCGTCTTCCTTCTGTTCACAACACTTTAGTCCTTCCAGTATTCTTATCGCGTTCTAAAGGAATATATCTCACTTTCGTGGGCGGTAATTATTAGCGGAAAAGTCTAATTATATCACATGCGGTCGGCCATCGCAACGCATTCCACGCGACGACTTACAATAATAATGTCCTCTTCGCGTTTTCGCATTTCTTCGGTTAGCGTCGGAGAGGGGAGGGGGAGGGGGTAGAATACTGCTTTATCGATATTATGAGAGGCCATTCATAGTGGCGTTCGACGCTCCTAGATGGCGCTACCATTTCCCCTTAAAGGGTTGCCTTTAAAAGAATAATAATTTAAAAATAATAATAATTTAGCTATGTTAGGTGTATCCATTATCGCATAACCTATCCATAGACTAAGACAGCGGTATTATTCATTAACTAAAGCGAAGTAATAACAAGTAATCTTATTATCTAGATGCCTAAACTAAAGGAGATCCAGCCTTAGCTAAACCTCACTGCGTTGGCAGTGGGCAGAGACGTACGTCAGGGCGCACGCAACTTCCCTTTGAAGTTTTCACGGTAACAACGCGGGTTTAAACAAGCGGGGGCAATGAATTCAATTATATTAGTAACGCGGTTTGCGACAAAGGTATGCCAGCGGTGCGGAGAGGAACGAATCCAAGAGAGGGCCACCTTGTAGTCCGTAAACGCGTATATTCCCTTAATGGGATAGTGAGACGAAACTGTGTCTTGAACTCTGCGAAGTAGTTGAGACAACAGAAGGGCCGCGCATAATTCCAGCCTCGCAACCGAAATAGTTTTAACCGGCGAGAATCTAGACTTAGCACAAACTAGCTGAACAGCGTAGTTATAACCAATACCGATCTGTACATACACGACTCCTCCGTAAGCGCGTTCACTAGCATCAGCGAAACCTATTAAGTTGACAGTGCAACCATCGACCAATCCTAGATGACGCGGTATATTGATTTGGTTGAGTAGGGGAAGCGCATTGCAAAGCTGCTTCCAAGTTGCGACTATGTGATCGGGTGGTGCGTCATCCCACTCGCACTTAGATAACCAAAGCTCTTTTATTAAGAGCTTAGCGTACAAAATGGTAGGGGCCACGAAACCCATTATGTCCCATAGTCGAGCCACTGTGGACAACATAGTGCGCTTAGTGCACTTACCATCAGGTGTAGCGACGTCGAACCGATATTTATCACAGGCTTTGTCCCAGCGTAAGCCAAGAACCTTATGTGGTAAAGAAATGTTTAGCAGGAATTAGTATCGGATATTTTTTATCCCAATCAAATTCGGTCGACTGTTCCATTCGACCGCCAACTCGAATAATACCGTTATTAGCGTCTATATAAACATACATACACAGTAATACATACACAAAAACTTAAATAATAATATAAGTAATAAAAACAATTTACGTTATACGTTATAACCTGTCCCATCCCAGCCTCCATTAAAAACAGACCATAAAGGGCCTTGTACCTCCTGCTACATCTGACTCCTCGTTTTCTCCTTTCATTTTCAAACCAATTTCTGTGCAAGAAGTTGAAAAAACTATTGCGGCTATCAAATCCAACGCCGAGGGTGTTGATGGCATTAGTCGTAGGATGATTACTCTTAGCATACATGCGGATCTCCCTATCATCTGCCATATTTTCAATTTTTCGCTTAGCTTTAGTACCTTCCCTAGCTGTTGGCGTAAAGCTGCAGTTATCCTTATACCTAAAGTGAAATATCCTACGTTACCCTCTCACTTCCGACCTATTTCCATTCTCCCGTTCCTATCAAAAGTCCTTGAGCGCCTTGTCTATCACCAAGTTAGTACGTTCATTAATTACAATGGTTTGCTTAGTCCTCTTCAATCCGGTTTTCGCCCTAGGCATAGTACCGTTACTGCGCTAACCAAGGTCTCTGACGATGTGCGCCTAGCCATGTCTTATCAACAACTTACTGTCATAGCCCTACTTGATTTTAGTAATGCGTTCAACACCATAGACTACGATATCCTTACTGCAATGTTAGGCGCGCTTCACTTCTCACATCCTGTGCAGGAGTGGTTTCGGAATTATCTTTTTGGAAGACAGCAATGCATACGGGCTAATGATCGCGTATCTGGCTTCTGTGATATATCTGCTGGCGTACCACAGGGTAGTATTTTGTCCCCTATCCTTTTTTCCATTTTCATAAATTTCCTTACCCCATACCTCTCCTGTTTCTTTCACCTCTATGCGGATGATCTCCAAATTTATACCCACGCTTCTGCTGATGACCTTAATTCCGCTATTTTGGCAATCAATAAGGACCTTGCGACAATCCTCCATTGGAGTCAATGTCATGGCTTAATGGTCAATCCCAACAAGTCGCAAATTATAGTCATCGGTGGATCAAAACAGATCAATCAACCTAACTATGATGCTATCACTAGCATTACGTTTGACAATGTTACATTACCTTGTAGCGATATAGTCAAAAATCTGGGTGTGTATTTTGATTCGACCCTTAAATGGTCTCACCACATCTCTGAAGTCAGTCGTAAGTTCTTTGCTGTGGTGGGGGTGCTTGGGCGTTGGAAGAACCTACTACCCATAAAGACTAAAGTCGAGCTAGCGCAGTCTTTACTTCTACCAATACTGAACTATGCGGATGTTTGTATGATCGACCTTAATGAGGAATATCTTAATAAATTAGAAAGGTTAAAAAACGTTTGCATTAGGTTGGTGTATGGACTACGCAAGTTCGACCATGTCTCTGAGTTTCGCCAGCGACTTGGAGCTGCCCATCAGGCTTCGTCGGGATGAGCATGTTCTTATATTTTTGTTTAATGTCCTATTTGACCCTCGCTCTCCCCCCTATCTGAAGGAGTGTTTTCACTATCGGAGCACTGACCAAATCCATGCACTACGCTCTGGATATAGTAGGAAACTTTATTAGCCATTTACAAAGTCTGGTTACTTTAGTGGTTCTTTCATTGTGAAGGCTGCGCTCATGTGGAATGACCTACCTCGTGACATTCGAGAGTCAAAGTCACATGCTATCTTCAAATCAAAACTGCATAACTATCTTCTGAACAAAGTCACTCGCTAATCTAACTCTTAGTACCTATTTATTATTTGAACAATTGTATATTATTTTGTAAGTTATTCTTAACCTTTCGTATTACCCTGCTTATTTAGCTATTTTACCTCTCCTGTACTGCAGGGTTGCCTGGAAGAGATCGCTTATAGCGATAAGGCCGCCCTTGCCCACATTTAGATTATAAGTTTAATTTTAGTCTACTGATTGTATTATTTAATGTGAGCAATAAAGAGTTTATCTACCTATCTATAATAATAATATATAACACTATATGCATATCGTTACATCTGACACAGTCTGAGGTAATACTCTTTTAGGGAGGATTTAAAAGTATTCAATGTTTTGGCTTGTCTTATTTGGGTAGGGAGAGAGTTCCAGAGTAGGACGGATTGTACAAGGTATGAGGAGTGGGAATACTTAGTGTGGTGGATGGGAATATCAAGAAGGAGATTTGTAGAGGACCGCAGCTCATGCCTGTCGGAGCAACGAAAGCTGTAGGTTTCATTTAGATATTGAGGGCTGTTGGGATCAAATAGGATGGAGTAAAGAAAGGAAAGTACGCGAGCATTACGGCGTAAGCGAATTGTTAACCATCAAGTGGTTACCAATTCGTTTGTTACGGAACTCGGATATGCGGTCAAATTTGCGCAAGCCAAAGATGAACCTCAGAGACAGATTCTGGAGTCGCTCAGGTTTGTTGAGTTGGTCTTCGGTCAAGTTAATGAAGCAAACATCCGCGTAATCAAGAAGGGAGAGAAACAACGATTCAGCTAAGGCTACCTTAGTAGGAACCGACAGAACATACCGAAGTCGTTTAAGGGAGTGCCACGTTTAATAAACCTTAGCAGATTAGCAGAAGCTAATCTCTTTCAGCTAAATAGTATATATTTGCTAAACCAGACTACGAACATGAGGGGCGATTTACGGACTGGTTTAGCAAATAACCTTACGAGAATTTCAGACCAGATAGGGAAAGTCGCCTTACTGAGTAGGAAAGGACCGGAAATGGTAAACGAAAGAGAAATTAGGGAAACCAGGGAAGTGGAAGTACAGTATGAAAGAGATGAAAATGATGAGTATGATGAACAGGTGCAGAAATGTCTGAAAGAACATGAGTGTAAGGAAATAATTCTCGAGATATATAGAAGATTGAAAGAATTGATAATTGAAAAGGAAGAAAGTATAAAAGAGTATGTAATGGAAGTGAATGAAAAAACAGTAGAAATAATAACGAAAGAAATAAGATTGAATCACGAAGAAGTGATAAACGGAAATCAAGAAAGGATACAGGAGTATAAGGGTTTAAAAGGGGAAATAAATAACAAAATTGAAGAAGTTAGACAGACAAATCAGAAATTAGTGAAAGAGAATAGGGAAAATTTAAATAGGGCAATTGAAGAGTGGGGGACCAAGGCTCCGGCAGGACCGCAACCCGCGACATACGCGAGTGTGGTCGGAGGCGGTGGAGAAACACAAACCACGCCACCGGAACCGAAGCGCATGACCCTCCACTCTTTAGTGGTAACGGACAAGGAGAATTTTATACATTACAAACATGATAACTTGCGAAGATGTTAGATGCGAGAGAAGTGAAGAAAAATTATAGAGTAAAAAAAATGACAGGTGTCTACAACGGATTTCCGGGTTTTATATTTTTTATTTTTATTATAAGTCATTAGGTGGAAAGATTATCAACAACTATAATTACAAAATGGTTTGATTGTGCTATAATTCGTACAGAATTGAAATATCAGCAAATAAAGAATATTATAATTAGTATTTCTTTGTTTGTGGTTTGATCGGCTATAACTCGTACAGTCATTAAAAATACCAAGTTACTAAAGAATATGATGATTAGTATTTCTTTATTTTTACCTTTACTTACCTATTAGCTACATTTGGTTTAAGTTTTTGATAAATGGAAATTTTTGTTAATAAATAAGGATTGGAACTTGAAGCTATTAGTATTTACTATTATAATATGAAAACTTTTATACAATAAAACTATTTAATAATGCTTTAGTGTTTTACTTGATAATTTTAGGTCGCACGTTGTTTTGCAGGAGCAGCGGAGACGAGCGATTGACCAATGCTGGTTGGAGATGTGCCAGCTTCTCCATCATTGTGTTCAGTTCTTCACAGTACACATCTGCAGTAATGCTCACCCCGTTTGGTAAGAAGCTGTGATGAATCACACCGGTGCTAGACCACCAAACAGTGACCATCACTTTTCTAGACGTAAGTTTTCGTTCAGGGCATTGTTTAGGTGCTGAACCAGGATCCAACCAACTTGCTGAGCGCTTGCGGTTATCAAACAGAATCCATTTTACATCGCAGGTAACAATGCGGTTCAAAATTCCTTCATTTGTGTGTCTGTTGAGCAGTGCAAGGCACGTTCGACGCGTACTTCGCGCTGGCGATCATTGAGTTCATTGGGCACCCATTTGTCAAGCTTTTTTACCTTGCCAATTTGACGCAAATGAACCAATATGGTTTTGACGCTAACGTCAAAAGCTGCTGCTAATTCAGCCGTAGATTGTGTATCATCATCTTCCACAATCGCCTTTAATTCGTCATTGTCGACCAAAGTCTTCGGACGACCGCGAGGTTAATTTTTCAGGTCGAAATTTTCAGAACGGAAGTGAGCAAACCAATAACAGGTGGTTGGTTTGGTTTGTAGTGTTAGCTCCGTAAACGTCGTTGATGTTGAGTGCCGCTTGTGCCGCGTTGCTGCCACGACGGTACTCATATTCCATAATTACTCGAATTTTTAACGTATCCATGATGACGAAAAAGATTGAAATGCGATGAAAATGTAACACTAATCAATAAACAAATGACTACTTTTGGAAAAAGAATTCCATGTTTTTAAAATAAAATTAATTTGAAATTAGAATTCTTAGCCAAACAAAAATTATTTTTATTTGAAATGGCCAGTACTGCAGAACGGCAATTTCATAGGTAAATACCTATTATAAGCCCCCTTTTATTTAACACCCGCGTGCAGTTCGGAGCGGGAGGAGTTACAACTTCAAAGGACCTGGATCAAAAATTTTTGACTAGCTTTCACCCGCGTAAATACAGTATCCCACGGGAACACTACTTTTTTGGGATAAAAAGTGGCCTTTGTCTAATATTAATCCAGAGCTCAAACTACCTACTACCATACCAAATTTAATCGAAATATGTTCAGTAGTTTTTGTGTCAAAGAGTAACAAACATCCATTCATCCATTAATCCTCACAAACTTTCACATGTATAATATGAGTAGGATTGGTATATACAAAGACCAAAGACGAAAAATCCACATGTAGCGAAAAGCGAAATCCAAGACAAGCTTCAGGTGTATTACCGGAAATGTTTATATTTTATTCATGTCTAAAGTTTTTCTATTTTCCCATGCACAGTGATTTTAGCCATTCACATTTTTATTAGCCAAGTTATTCCAAACAAAAGGCAATAGTAAAGAGAGCTATATTTAGAGATGAAAATTGTACATGATGTAGGTACATCCAATTGTTTCAAAGCATTTGCTATGACGTAGGTACATTTAACAGAAAAAATCATCTCTCTCTCTCTTACAACCTCAAAAGTAGGGCAGTTTCAGTGCGTATAATATGTATACATAATAAAAGACGTACAGCGAAGAACAAGTGAAAAATAATTTAAAAAACCAACATTTGGAGTTACGGAGTCGAAGTAAAGTAAGAATAATGAGGTAATTTTTACTTTCTTCAAATTTAATTTAATAAATTAGGTAATATTAATAACGAGAAAGTTAAAATTTTAAAATTAATTTAAAAAACATTTTATTGATTGCTTTTATACTTTTTAGGTTAATATTATATTGTATTTAATTACTTTGGATTTTATTAATCAAAACACTGGAGAGGTGTTTTGAGTCTTTTATGTAATTAATGGAAAATGAACACTGGTTTTGGACACATCCATTAGTCTATTGACTATTCTATTAATGACTAGCGTTGTTTGCCCACGGCTTTGCCCGCGTGACATTAGGTTTTAAACTTTCATCCCCTATTATACCCCCTAGAGGCTTAATTTTAGAAAACGTTGAAATACGTAATTTATTATTTTTTCCGTACTCAATTCATACGAAATATCATGCAAATGTATCTAAGGAATAAAAAAATCATATAAACTTTTATCCCCTATTTAACCCCTTTGGGGGTTGAATTTTAACAAATCCTTCGTAAACGGATACCTGCGTTATATGAAAAATTTGTGTGCAAAATTTCTAATTTCTAGCTATAAGGGTTTGGCCTGTGCGTTACGCCCAGACGATTTGTCCGGCATTGTATTCCCAGTCTCTTCAAACTTGCATACCCAATGCTTATTTAAATTGGCACTTGGCACATGTCTTAAGGTTTTTAAATTAAAATGTGTCCTTTAGAGACGACGAACAACAGTGTAGGAATCGTTGTTTTTATAAAACGCTCTCACGCATAACGCGCGCTGTAATCCCGTGAAACGATTCATGGCTACTAAACTTAACAAGCCGGCCAAGCGTTTGAGTCCACTCCCCCCCTGCTACCTGCGGTTGGCGCGTATTGGTCAATTCAAAAACGAAAATCATTCTGAGACACTCTTTATAATATAGATAGATTAGGAGAAACCTATGCGTGTATAAGAACAGAGGAACTATCAATCATTACTGAATTACTCTCAGGATAATGTAAGAACCTTAATTTATTTTTATGAAATACACCCTTTTCTCTGTATACGTATAAGAAAAGTTTGCGAGAAATAATTGCTATCGAATGACTTAGTAAGATTACAAATAATATTTTCCGTGTTTTATCATACAGAAATTAACTATGAGGATCTATAGAGTATTTCTTTATATTACTTACAAGACTAGATGCTTTCCGCGACTTCGGACGCGCAAAAGGAATCCCACGGGAACCGTATATTTTGCCACGATAAAAAGTAGTCTATATGTTAATCCAGAGCCTTAACTACTATCATACAAAATTTCACAAAAAAATCATTGTTTTGGATTTTATTTCGTTCATAAAGTACCTACTAGTAATAGTTTTACTTATAAATCTTCCATGTACAGACTGCGACCACTTGAGATTTTATTATATGTACTGATTGATGATACTGATTTTAACTTGGTTGCCTGTTACTTAGGTAAAGTCGGCGACATATCCGTTATGCCACTTTTGAACCTTGTTGCTAAGTAATAAGGGCGAAAAGTGGTACCTACGCCTAACACCGGATCTGTAGGCGATTGTACCCATATACTAACTTACTGCGGCAAAGCTACCCAAAAAGTCTTGGCCTTCTACAGAACTGTACTGTCTTGTTTATACTTTGCTTAAGAGTCAAGGGAACATGCAGTTGTTACTCTTATATTTTCCGAAAGGCAACATAAATATGGACCGAAAAATGCAAAAAGTACAAGTAGTCAGTGGCTAAATTAAACGTTACAGGACTAAAAAGACTAAAAAATCGATTTCTTTGGTATGATGATAAACGAAAATTGCTATTCAAATCCTTATGTTATTTGTGTTATTTTTTTTACTAAAACAATGATATAGGTACTTAAGTATTTAAGTTAATAAAATCAATTTTGTATTTATCTTCATACATTTTCAACTGCTGTGACGTCACTCGTGCATAGTTTTGTGTATTTTTTTAAATAAAAATCAGGGGGCAAACGAGCAACGGGTCACCTGATGGAAAGCGATTGCCGTCGCCCATGGACACCCGCAACATCAGAGGAGTTGCAAGTGCATTGCCGGCCTTTTAGGAGGGAATACACTAATACTAAATTTACATATTAAATATAATTCATGAAGGTTTGCAGGTCGTAATGGTCCGGAAGTACCGCTGGCGACAGTTCATTCCAGAGTTTTACTGTGCGCGGCAGAAAGCTTCGGGTAAAGCTCACGGGGGACTGCCACTCATCAAGGTGATGGGGATGATAAATATTTTGTCGCTTGGAACGGTAGCGAAAAGTTGCAGCAGGCAGCAACAATTTCTCGGAGCACTCTCCATAATACCGAATATATAACCGATAGAGGATGCACAGCGATGCTGCATCTCTACGTAGCTCTAAGGAGTCAAGCCTGTTTGAAACACTATGGCAGTCGATAATTCGAGCGGCCCTTCGTTGGATATGATCCAGAGGGATAAACTGGTACTTAGGCGCCCCTGCCCAGAGATGAGAACAGTATTCCATGTGAGGCCGAACCTGCGCCTTATAGAGTCCAACGCCTAGGACCGGACCGAAATACAGACAGACAGATAATCAGAGCATTCACCGTTAACTACAACCCTTATGCTTCTGTCTGCTAGGAAACTTATGACTCACTTGCATAATTTCTCGGGGATGGAAAAATGTAAAGAAAGAAGCGTTTTGTGCCAAACCTGATCAAAGGCTTTTGCTATGTCCAAACTTACAGCCAATGCTTCTCCCTTAGACTCGATAGCCTGTGCCTAACGATGAGTCAGGTACGCCAATAGATCACCAGCCGAGCGACCCTTACGGAACCCGTACTGTTGTATAGAGTTTATAGAGTTCCGTCGCACTCAAGGAACCCTTATAGTTTCGTTCTGTCCATCCGTCGGTCTGTCTGTCTCTATGTCTCGGTTTTGGCATCATAAAATATAAATTATTTTATATTCTAGGGGTGGCTCTCCTACATGCGAAGTGGGGGTGAAAAATATTTTTTCACTCTACCCTATCGTGTGGAGTACCGTTGAATAGGTCTTTTAAAATAAAGTCAAGGTTTCATGCAGGCATGGTTCGAAAATGGTTGTCTTTTCGTCAAAAGTCATGCCTTTTTTACAAACTCAACCATTTTCGAGTAAGGACATAAAGAACATAAGGACATTTCCCTGGCACTTCTAAACTATGAGACTTAGAAACTTGCAATTTTCCATGCAGATAGATCATGCTAAATACTCTTTAGAAAAATTATTTTGAACGAAATCGGATAATAACTATTGAAGTCATTTGAAAAAAACCTATTATGCGTTTACTGTTACGTAACCCTTAGACATGTCCTGACATGCTTTTGGTTAGGTTATTAATGCTGTCCAATGATCTGACTTTTGTGATGACTGCATTTCGTCAACGGTTGCTCTCTACATATGCCATTGCAAAGACAATATTTCCTGGCTTATTATGCACTTTTCGAAAAGCCAATAAAAAAAAACTATGTATAGTAACATTCATGATTATGTAGAATACTCTTAGGGATCCCATATACGGTCCGGTTTTCCTTCAGTTCGGCCTGAACGGATGCAAAATCGTATCATCTGTGTGCAATTTTGAGATCGAATCAGTCAGCCGGATGGACTGTTGCCAGCTCTGTTCTTGCGAAACTACTAAACTCGGGTAGATTTCTACTAAAAACTACTAAAAGAATACTGAAAACTATCAAAAAAGCTACTTAACTTAGAAATCCTTAAAGCCCCCAAAAACCACAGCATTTTAGGTTTTTTTATATTAAAATTGTATTATTTATTGAATTTTATATCAATCATTAATACAATTTGATTATAAATTTTATCGTAATATAAAATATACTAGGAAATGTTACGTATGTAGTAAACGGGTAGTTTTAAGAAAGTTACGGACGAATGCTACGATGTATTATTATATTATGATAAGATCAATCAATTTTTAAGCTATTGCATAGCTTCTATCGCGGGCCTTGAGCGCGGGGACCGAATCCAGAAATTCCGTAACGAAAAAACCTCACGCTCCCTACTTCGTCTAACGTCGTTTCAGTTCGGCAGTCTTCGACACGGCGTTGTAGGCGTGCGATTAGACGTATTGTACGACTCTACGAAACTCGCACGAATCGAGACGAGCTGCTCCGAAATCGGTTATCATAAACCTATAGTTTCAATGATAAATATTCCTGAATAACCAACAGCTACTGTAAGATAATAAAACCCACATGTATTGTAAAATAATAAAAATATTTTAAACAATATTAACCCTTTCAGACCTGGTGTCAACAATTGTACACATATAATATAAAAATAAATTTAAGTATTAATTTCACATTATTTGCAACTAAAAACGGTTGTGTTCATTCGTTTACATAATAAACTACCGAGGACGATACTCCCAACGCTATCTCTTAGCGTTTAATGACAGTTTTTGGCAAGTTATGACCAGTAGCCGACCGAAGTTTGCATTGTGCAGGTAAGTTCATTATTTTATTTCTAAAAAGTAGAAAATATCAAAGTATATGTAATGAAATATTTATAGGTCGATGTGTTATATTGTTGTCGTCATATTTTACATACATGTTGTTGGTTTTAGTTTATTTTTGTATAAATTTTCGTGATTTTTATATTTGTACACAAATGTACACATCAGGCGCATACGATGTATTTCTGATTTGTTGTTGTACATCGTAGGTATTACTAAAATAAATTATAATTGTTATTGAATGGTGTAATTTTGTTGTTTTTGATGTTATAAATTGTGTTAATACTATTTTCAGATAAGAAATTACCAATGTGTTTTCGCGCGACGCTATTAGAGCACTAAAAGAAGGTTGCCTTTCTGATTTAGAATTATCTTCTGATGACGAAGGACCAGTTGGACCTGCGTCTGAACGGGAGCTACGATGTGTCCGAGTGGGAGCAGATGTCATCAGCCGGAACCAACGAGAAAAACCGCGAGGCTTTGCTCAAGAAATGACTAGCTATGATGAAGATGTAACTTTGGTCAAATGGTTGGATAATAAGATTATCCATTTAGCATCTAATTTTGTTGGAATTGGTGAAAATGATTTAGTGAAGAGGTGGTGTAAAAAAGATAAGCACTTTATTGAAGTGGAACGTCCCGAAGTTGTAAGGAAGTACAATCATGCGATGGGAGGAGTAGATTTGTTAGATCAACTCATAAGTTACTATAGGACGTTTATAAAATCAAAAAAATGGACCTTACGCATGATATTCCATGCATCAGATTCAGCAGTAGTTCAAGCATGCCGAGAATACCAAGTCGACAACGAGGCGCTTAGCACACCTAAAAACAAACAACTGACATTGCTTAACTTTCGGCGTCGGTTGGCTGAAAGTCTGATGTTGCAAAATAAAATTTCGATGGGTAAAAGGGGCCGTCCAAGTTGCAGTAGCCCAATTCTTCAAATTGTAACTAGGAGAACAGGAGAGACACGCCCAGAAGCTGAAATAACTCGAGACGGTTTTGGGCATTTTCCTGCACATGATGAGGGGCTTGGGACACGGTGTAAAATGATGGGATGCAAGGGTAGAACCCGAATCAAGTGCATAAAATGCAAGGTTCACTTATGCCTAACTAAGGATAAGAATTGCTTCTTAGCATTTCATACATAGGATGCTATATTGATGCCTTTGATTTTAATTTTAATTTAGACTGTGATTTAAGTGCAATTTGTTAAATCTACCCAAAGAAAAAGCCATTTTTTGTTAATTTTTTTAAAGATAATACTATTATATATATTTGTTGTTTCATATTGCTTCGTATTTCCTAATAAAAAGTTGTAAAATAAATATTTTTATCATTATAGATAAACATCCCTTAACACTAATATTTTCATTACGTTGGACGGATGTGTACACTTGTACACAAAAAGAAAAAGCTGTTTTTCTTGAAAAGCTTGTAATCAGGATTTATTTATTTATTTTTCCTTAGATCTATTTACAATAGCCTAGTTGCAGGCATTTTTTTCAGATCGATTGGCGAAAATAAAAAAAATCAGGTCTGAAAGGGTTAACTTTTTATTTATTTAATAAAAGAAAAATTTGTTTTCTTATCGGTCACCACGCTCAAAAAGTGTAACTTGAATTAATATCAAAGAAAAAGAAATACTGCATAAATAAAATGAATAAATAATTATAATTGCATAAGTTGATACAAAATGCTATGCAATAGCTTTACCGCGGCAGTCCCCGAGTGCCACACGTCTTTTTTTTTTGTTTTTTTTATTGCCTAACCTATATTGCATATTATGATTACTGTCTGGCTCTTTCCTACTAAAACACTACTTATATCTAAATTCCTACTAAGGAGAGAATAAAATACTTAATTTAGTAGTAAAACTTTTTAAAATAACTAGGTTAAACATTAACTGGTTAAACTTAAAGGCAACATTAATTCTGGACTGTACGGATGGACTGAACGGACCATGTGTGACAAATCGCTTCAGTTCTTGCCAGAGCCGCGCACGGCCGCGGGCGTGTATCGTGTACAAGCGTAGTGAGCTTACAATTAATAAACACGACCGTAGCTCGGCAAACCAGAACGAACTGCTACGATTTTTCCGTGTGTGTGCTCGAATCCGTTCATGCTGAACTGACGTCAATTCTAACTGAAACGATCGGCCTCGGGCCTTAGACGTATTTTTAATGGCAAAAGAGTATTAAGGTTCACTACTTAAATTTTTATTATAGGCTAATAGAAAGAAGAAAGAATAACGATCGGTATAATAAACAATTTATTTTCAATTTAAATACATGGTATTTTACAATATAAGGAATAAAATACCATCTGTTGTTCGTTTATCTTCGGATAATGGCGTATCCAGCGATGCCTTCAAGCAGTTCTGGACTTCTGTCGCTTCATAAGCTTCTCAAAGGAATATTTAATCATAGTATTTACGTTTTGTAAACAAAAAATACGACAGTTGTTTATTCGAATGTTGGCTTTCTCTTTTTCTGGAAGAAACTCGTAAAATGTCAGCTCCTGTTTAAAAGTTAATAATAATCATCATCATCATCAGTCTATCGCCGTTCACTGCTGAACGTGGCCTACGTTCAGCAGTGCGCCAATGAGCGCCAACTATCCCGATCTTGGGCAGCCATCATTCATCCGCTGCCAACTTCTTCAAATAGTCGGTCCATCGTGCCGCAGGACGTCCTACACTACGTAAGTAAAAGTTAAAAGTACCTTCACTTGTAAGTTGTAGTAGGTACTTTGCAACTACCTACCTAAAAAATTCACAGATTTCGTGCCTCATACGACTATCGAGCACATTGGAAATTAATCTACGGAGAAAGTGAGAATAAGTAAAAGTTACAAAATTAAATTACAAAGTTGAATGATGATTATTTTATTCTTAGACTAGATTTTGCCCGTGACTTCGTAAGCGTAGATGTTAAGGTGACTAATTTCCTATTATTTTTAGAAAGACACTTTAATTATGCTAAAAATAAATTAAATGGTAAATAAATTAATTTTTTTAAGATATACGAAAATGGGTTCTAGATTATTTAATAACATGTTACCAATATTGAATAGACGAAAAAATAATTTTTAGGCAACATGCGTATTAATTTATTCTGGTCACACTGGTCGTTTGACCTCATTTGCAGGCGAAAAATGAAAACGACAATTACGTAGATCGCGTTCAAATTTTGAAATTCTATGACATGACATATAAATAAATTCAAATTTAAACGACAAAGAAGGTTGTACAATTTATCATTTGTCATTTTTGAAGAAAAAATACTAAGGTTCAGCTCACACTGGCGCACAAATCTCGCGGGAACTGTACTATTAATTTAAGGGAATATTTTTTGAGACTTGGTAATACGATCGTATTCGCGTGTTTTTACTATCTACGCTTCTTAATATATAGGGTGACGGTTTATTTACAAATCGATATTTTTTATGTGTTAAGGTTTTCAAAAGTGTCTTTTGAAAAATTTATTCTGACAAAACATTGACAGCACAAAACATTTAACACGCTATATAATCAAAGTCTGACGCGTCACTGCGCCCGAGTAAAACGCGGCGACGCGCGTCGACTACTACTCCACAAAAACGTTCTTCCACAATTCAGTCTGCTTATTGTAATTGATAAAATCCTCTGAAATCAAGATGGCATAAGTTTTTCTTGTATGAAGTTTCTTCTGTCAAATGTACGTCATATATCCTATCCTTAGTTTTGAAATCATTCGTTATAGTCTCTATAAGAAAATCATGACGTGTCACGTCGCTTCGACTCTGCGTCAGTGTTGACGCTAAAGCCGCATGCTATTTTAGTCACCCCTGTAAATGGGCTTACGATGCGGCGAGGTGAGGCGACTTGTCAGACGGCTCGCCGCACGGCGAAAACCGACCCGTGTAAATGACTCATAAGTGATGTCACCACTGTTGCCAAAGCGGAATAGTATTTTTACCATTTACCATACCATACCACTTTACCTCATCCGATCGTGTGCCCCTGGGTACTACGGGTATCAAAATAAAGCACCGTTTAGGGGTTGAATATCAAAAATCGTGAAATACGTGTTTACTTATTTTCTTTTAGGACTACATTTATATGCGCTACAAGTTCCAAGTTATAATATTAAATGAGCGTTTCGGCTCATTTAATATTTTTTCCCCACACAAAGTTCAACACACCTTTTTTACCAATTAATCGATCAAATTTTAGAAAATATTGAATTAGTTTCAGTAGATCATGTCAAATAAATAAATAATAAAATAATAAATAAATAAAATAAAATAAATCCAAATATTACGTTTCTAGCTTCAGTAGTTTTGCCTCGGTGAATGAAAATGAAAATGAATCAGTCAGTCAGGACATGTTATTACTTTGTATAATATAAGAGTACCTGGGTAACCGAGCTTTGCTCGGAGCTCTAGTAGATTTAAAAAAAAAAAGAATCTCAAAAATATTTTACGGGGGTTCGAACCCACCGATTCCGAATTTCAGAACAACGCGAAAATTAACCAGGCCGCCAATCCGACTGACATTATAGAGTCAAAATTATTGATATATTGTTGCATGACGAAAGAAAAAACATAAACAAAATACATAAGGTCTAGAAAAATGAATTACGGATACTTCGGGGACATGATTCACTGCTTGTGTAAAGACGTTCAGGCAGAAAAATCATTGAACTTTTAAAAAAATACATTTTTTCTTTATATGGACAAGTTTACGTTTAGCGGAGAGTCACCCATGTGAGATGATTTTTATTTTGAGTATAACAATTTTTTTTTGCCTAAACGTCTTTACACAAGCAGTGACTCATGTGCCTGAAGTATCCGTAATTGATTTTCGAAGACGTTGTATAACCTAAAATGCGCAGTTTAGTTGAAACCTAGTTAGACCGATTTTTATCCCCAAAACTCCCTGCATACTAAATTTCATGTAAATACTTGCAGCCGTTCCCGAGATTTTTCGTTTTTGACTTTCTCCAATAATTGTCTTTGCACCTTATAGCTCTCGTAAATACGCGTCTTTTAAGCCTTTTTTGGATATTATATCTTCAAAACTTTCCGAGAGATAAGGGCGATCCCCTTTTTCCTGAAATCGTGGCCTATACCGGAGTGAACGAAAAGTCAAAATGTCAACACAATGTCAAAACTTTTGTGCTCATTTTATCTACATAAGATTAGTCGAGGTCTGATATTATTTAAATCCAGTCTCGGCTAGTCTAACCTTTATTCTTTTGTTTTGTACAAACTTTTATTATTAACTGTTTATTAATTTTGACGGGTATCTTTTACCTTCACCTTGTCCGCCATGATTTCATTATATGTTGTCAGAATTTTCTCAAATTAATAACACTAGCTCAAATATCATCGTAACAAAGATACCTTATATTTGTTTCTGGAAACACATTGACCCTTATTATGCCGTTTGTAAATCGTAGACATTTATCAAATTGTTACAAAATAGCATCATTTTACCCATTTGACGTGAATCCGTTTCAAAAATTTCCACATTTTTTTTAACGGGCAAATGGCCAACCACACATTCCCACTACTGCAATTCCTCTGTAGCTGGAGGATCGACAGCGGTAATCAACCACAAAAAACCCTTTGATATGATCTCAGGGGTGCCCAAGGGACATGCTAATTCTGTCTTGGGACCCGCAACAAAACTAATTATAAGAATGGTAGGAGGAGTAGTATGTAGATTTACATATTACGTAGCGATCAAAAACGAATAATAAAAAGTTTAGTGTTGCAGTTACATACTTAGGTTCATACCACCTCCTATGATAATAACCAAGGGAAATTAATTCTGTAGTAAACGATAGGCACCATTACCTACTTACCTATACATAGGTGTTATTCGTAAAAGTACTGATTGGATGAATTCGTTAACGCTCACACCGAAACGCGACGCAACACGATGCGGCGCTGAACTTTTAAGATAGGGATTCAAAATTGAACGTAGCCCGGTGCAGCTAGAAATTCGAACTCTTGAAATGAAATGTGTATCTTGTTGTGTAGTATGTGAAGTTTGTTGTATTGTAAGTAAGTATTGAACCTTTTCCGCCATATTTTCATTATACGTTATGAGAATTTTCTCAAATTGATAACACGAGCTTATAATTCTTTCTGGAAATACCTTGATCCTTAGTATGCCATTTGTAAATGTGAAATGAAATTTGTATCTTGTTGTGTAGTGTATGAAGTTCAATTTTGAATAGCTATCTTAAAAATGCAGCGCCTGCCTCGTCGCGTCTCAGTGTGAACTGATGCTTATAGTAACAACTTATAATAAATGTAGATGTATTTTGTACAAAGACAAAATTGCTAACGCTTATTCGAAAAGTCTGAGATTTATGAATTATCTAATAAAAATAAATTTTACTGAAAAATATAAGTTTTACAGCAAGATACCTTATAATTTTCCCCAAAATGTCTCGGAGCCTAAGTATTATAGTGTTATATCTAAAGTTAATAATATTACATTTGTATACCATTATATTTGTAGTTCACTAAAATTACATTATTTAGCAATTTAGCGTTGATAAAATAATAGAAAATCTGGGCTTGATTTTAAATGCACAAAAAAAATGTCATTTATTCCTTAATATTTTAAAATCAAGATTAAAGAATATCTTGACTCGGATCGTATCGAGTAAACTCGATTACAGTCCGTCATCGAGCCACAAAGGACTCAATTTCTATTAAAGACCTAAGCAAAAACTATGCAAATTCGTCAATCAGGGCTTTAAATTAAAAAGCCTGCTCTTATTTTACCTTCTGCCTTGCCTAAGGGAAAATAATTAATATTGATTAAAGTCTTTGAATAGATACCTGACATTGATTAATTTTAGGGTTCCGTAGTGACTACAAAGAACTCATATAGTTTCGCTCTGTCCATCCCTCTATTCTCCCATGATAGCTTCGGTAATTATCACTACATAGTATAAAACAAAGTCGCTTTCTCTGTCCCTATATCCCTATGTATGCTTTAATCTTTAAAACTACGCAACGGATTTTGATGCGGTTTTTTTTAATAGATAGAGTGATTCAAGAGGAAGGTTTATATATATAATAACATTCATTAAATAGTGGAGAAATACTGTTATTTTTGAGTGTACTAATGTGATGTCGTAAATAATTACATTTCTTCCCCTTACATTGCAAACGGTGACTGAACCCTACGAGATAGATCAAAATAATGTACTACAGTTTTGTTCAACATAAAAAAGCCTACAAAAAAGTCCGCGATAGCATATATCTATCTCTTAGGGATAACCCACAATAACCATTTTTTTATCCTTTACTTTGATTTAAATTTAATAGCTTATTTACGATGCGATTTTAAGCTATACAGCATTAATCCTTATCCAATTTAGTACCTTAAATACATTGTTCATTTAATATAGATAAATATGGCCCTTTACAGCATGTAATTTAAATGAATATTTTCGAAGATATTAGAGATTTAAAATGCAGGAACATGTCTCGGCGGCACTCGCGAGTCGCGACTCGGTGCTCGCTCAACGAATATTCTGTACCTACTGCAGTTCTTATGGAATATCCATAGAGGTAGTTGGCCAGTTTTGTTGGAATGTCAAATTATATTTGAATGACGAATTAAATGATTATTCACTACGTAGTATAAAACAAGTCGCTTTATCTGTCTGTCCCTATCTACCTATATTGTATGCTTAGATCTTTAAATCTACGCAACGGATTTTGATGCGGTTTTTTTAAATAGTCTTTTTATACTCAAGCGCGATAGATATAATAATATAATGTATATCAAGCGGTCGCGCATGTCGCGTCGAGATGATAGGGTCCCATTTTTAACCATTTGCATTGGGTAAACCTATAAAAATTTTCAATATTGTATCAGAAGTAGGTATTTTGCTGTAAATAGAGACTTATTCGCCGATGTAGTTTTTTCTCCAAGAACACTATACTACGCGGGCGAAGCCGCGGGCAAAAACTAGTTTAATATATAAAAGGCAAAGCTGATTGACTGATGTATCGACCCACAGGCCTAACCCTTAAGGCTAGAAATTTGAAATTTTGCACACGTATTTCTCATAATATGACGTAGGCGTCCACTAAGAAAGGGACATAGGGTACGGTTGCATAAGTCGTAACGCAAAAGGAAATAATACTGTAATGTTCAGTACAACGAAAATAAACCAAAATCTTTTGTATTTGCTGATTCTATATTTAGTTGTCTTTTAATTTACAACCACAGGTTTTTTTAATCTTTTAAAAACAGGTATTTTAACGTTGTTCTAAATATACTTTCGGTCCGATTAAGGCGCCTATTCTGTCGTCTAGTAGTCGTTTTGTACGGAACCCTTCATGTGCGAGTCCGACTCGTACTTGGCTGGTTTTTACAGTTGCGTGGGTTATTTATTAAAAAGTCATATTTTAGCAAACAAAAAATCACAAGCATTCACCTATATAATATAAGTACAATTAAGCGAAGCGTTCTGTGGATGATTTAATTTATTTCAGCATATCAAAACTGGCTGGACTGATATTACATTTAAACCATCTCGTATAAACATGATCATGTAAATGTTACCCAGATATTTACACTTTTATGATTAAGTTATGAATAAATTTTCCGAGTTGAAGGCTCAAGAACAGAGTAAATAATATACAGTGTGTTTCGTCTCTAGGTTAAGATATTTTAACAGCAGATAATAGATTTAATTTTATTGACAAAACACCCCCCTTACACACAATGATAATGAATTGCCGCATTCACGGAGCTGTTGTTGTTAGATAGCACGGTATCTAGTTGAGCGCCGAGACCAATCATTTAAGTTCTAATATTATAAAATTTTAACATTCATTACTCACATTTTCAAAATTTTCGTCATTACAACCAAAACTAATCAGTAGCACATACTGCAATTCTCAATCTCACTGCTCACATGAAATAAAAACTCAGACACGAAATTTGAAAATCCTTCAACGGTCCACAAGCTTTACCGCACTTTTCCACTATTGCCGCGTATGCATACGTATAGGAGATTTGAGGACACGCTTAAATTAACCGTATGCTTATATTAATGCAATCAAATTGAGAGTTTACTATGTTATCTACTCCTTTTTAATCTGTGGCTCAAGTGCGTGTGCTGTATTACCGTGTCACTCCGTGTATATTACACTCTTAGACGATGTATGTCTTTCATCTTAAGATTTTCATTTTAATGAATAAAGTCATCTAGACTCTTACCGAGAGAAACGTGGATATCTACAGTTTCTCGCCTTTTTAACCGACTTCAAAAAAGGAGGCGGTTGTAAGTTCGGCTGTATATATTTTTGTATGTTCAACGATTACTCCGCCGTCAGTGCACCGATTATCAAAATTTTCTTTTTGCTGTACCTATAGGGTATAATCCCAATTTGGTATTTTTGATATCAAGGTGGTGACCTGATGATGGGATCTATGAGGAACTCTCGTCCTCGAACTCCTCGAAATTTATATAAATTCGGACACATATAGTGATTTTGACTTTATCTGAAGATTCACAAGTATATCCTACCAAAAAGTAAGAGTTGTACCGAGGTATACCCTGGATCAAAAAGTACTGAACAGAACTCTTGAGTTCTTATAGATACATGTTCGGGGATTTCGGCGTTGTTTAAAGAACTGCAAGCATATGCCACTATGTCAATTACAGCAATCATCATCATCACCACCATCATTACTGGCTTTGTATAGTGATACATCATAACATTATGATTATAATAGGTACTTTTCATAGTCTTATACATCGATACATATCCTTGAATATTACTCTGCCGTTTATCGACTCATTTGGAAAATTATTTTGCTGTTGTAATGGATTGTTTTGTTGTTGTAATAAACTTTCTTAAAAAGTGTTATTAAAAATATAATAAATAAATAAAAAGGAAAATAATATTATTTAAAAAAATACCGGTCCAAAGTAAAAATGCACAAAAAAGAAATAAATCCTATTTTCAAAATAATTCCCCTTTTAAATTCGGTTAAAATTTTAACTATTTCTCTTCTCAATCTTCATTAATTTTGAAGTAAATATTGTTTCATCAGGATGTTGTTTGAGCTGGTAATAAAATAATATTTCACGCTATCGCGTAGAGACTTCTCTCGAGTCTTTGCAAAATTTCTCGCCGTGCCTAAGATGCCTTAGTAATATTGATAAGGCATATAATTAATCTTGCGAACAAAAAATAAGTTGGCGACTACACGTGAGCATACTGTATTACTGAATTTGGCAGCGAATCAATATGTTGGCGACTAAATTACTAAACTGGCGAAAGCAGTCAGGTGATAATTAAAACAAAATTCGGCAGATATAAAGTGGCGAATTTTAATCCAAATTGGCACCGAAATGTATAAGTTGGGGACTTAATTTCCGAGGTGGTGACTATTATACAATGACAGGAGCTATAAAACCAGATTGGGTTGATAAATTAATGGCTGCTAAAAATTTAATTTGCATGCTACGGAAAATCGCATTTTTGGATACTGTTGGAGTTTCTTTTCCTGTGGTATGGTTGTCGTTTTAAACGTTTTAGGGGGTGCAGAATAATAAAAAATTTAAATCCATTTTGAAATTCCAAAATGGTGTAAATTATTTTCATTAAAATTAATATGGGTGTCCATTTCCAGGTTTCTGGGGGTGCTGATTATAAAATTGTCTTCCAATTTCAATTATCAAATGAATGGATGCTGATTAGGATTGATGATTATTAACAAAGTATGATACGTAGTACTAGCTATATAAGCTATAAAATTTTTTGTAAATTCAGGATTTTTATAAAAAAACTGTTATCAAAAAGGAAATGCTATAAAATGCTACTTGGGGGGAGGAAATTTTCATAATTTTTACAGTAAGATTACCTATTCTCGAGGAAGAATAGAAGCGATTATAGAAAAAAAATATATAGCAATGCTCTACTTTGAGATACGAGCGATGTATAAAGCTATAGACGTTTTGGAAAATTAAGGATTCGCAAATTTCTTTCTCTCACATCATTATGAAAATATGAGGTTGCGGAGTTACTAATGGGGAGGAAATTTCCATTATTTTTTTCAGTAGGATGCACCCTTTTCGAGACAGAAGAATTTTACAGAAATAAAAATATATTCGCCAATTTTAAATTTCAAATAAAATATTTTTTTTTGTAATTAACATCCTCTAAACCTAGAAAAGGACACCTAGATTAATTTTATTAAAAATAAATGTCCGCTATCTTTGAAATTCAAAACGGATATTATTTTTGTATGCAGCACCCCTAAACCGTATCAATTTTACAGAAAAATAAATATTCGCAATTACGAAATTTCGTAGAATGAATTTTTGTAATCAGTGACTCCAGAAACCTAGAAAAGGACACCTATATCCATTTTTTAAATGGTTTTATTTAGCTTGGCCAGTTAATTTATTTATTTGTTTGGGTCAAATTTAGTAATTGGAATTTTACCCCCTTCCTGATACCAGATCGATCTGATATTTGGTACCCACTCTTAATCTTGATGACAATACAATAATAAACATTTTTTATGACTGTAAATCCAAAATAGCCGCCGATACAAAATGGCGGATTACATATTACTTCACAACAACCTCTATATGGGTATCAAATCAAAGGGCTTTATTGGTAGAATAGAGCTCACTATAAAAAAATAAAATTCAAGATGGCCGCCGCCACAAAATGGCGGATTACATATTTTCCACAACTACCTCAATATAGGTGTCTAATTAAAGGGCTTGATTAGTAGAATAGAGCTCATTCTAAAAAAAATAATAAAATCCAAGATGGTCGCCGCCACAAAATGGCGGATTATTCACAATCACCTCAATACAGGTGTCTAATGAAAGGGCTTGTTAAGTAGAATAGAGCTCATTCTGAAAAAACTAATAACTTGAAAATAAATTAAATAAAAATTATTTTTATGTTAAACGGTTTTATTACAATAAAAATAATGTAGGTAATGTACTAAAAGCTAAAAAATAATTCGGTAAGTCCTAGCTACCAGATCGCACCAATCTTCTCATCAATCTGGGGTATTGATCAGACAAATAATAAAATCGTTGGGCGCGTGAAACTATCATATATTAACTCTAGATACGCAACGCCCAACGATTTTATTAAAACCGTTTAACATAAAAATATATTTTTTTCAATTTTTAATGTCAACTATCTTGGAAATTCAAAATTGATTACTTTTTTGTAATCAGCACCCCAAAAAACTAGTAAACGACACCCATATTAATTTTACGAAAAATAGATATCCATCATATTTTAATTACAAAATGAATCTACACAATATCCACATTCCCCGAAACCGAGAAAAATTAAAAATGGGAATTTTGTTTACGTTACTACTTACTACTACTACTTACGTTTTTTTATGTGCGCTCGTTTTGCTGCTTATTATATTTTTTGAATTATCTGGGAAAATATGTGCCTATTCTTAAATTAAATGTGAACTCTCAAATTGTCGCCAAGATGGTTATTTGTTGGCTAAAATAATATCTGTCTGCCAGTTTTAAAGTCACCAGATTTGAAATTTTTGTTCCTTATATTCTTTCGCGAACTTGGTAATTTAGTATTCAATATTCGGTTTTTTCACACCCAAAATTTGATTGTTTTGGTCGCAAGTTTAAATACATGCCAATTATTATCCGGTAGTTATTAAATGTTACTCCAATTAAAAGACAATAATTGCAGCTATAACGACATTGTTAGATACTCTATTCGATAATGACTTAATAAATGATTACTGTAATTAAAACGTTATTACACAGTGAGTCAACAAGACTTTAGTAGCAAATATTATTATTAATAATTCAAATAATAGTAAAATGTAACCATAGACTGTGAGACACATCTTAGCCGCGACTAGATATGAGCGCCGATGGGTGGTAGGTCGGCGGCGGCACGCCAACTTTTTGGAGTCGGCGGCGGCGACGTCGTAGGCGGCGACGTCGCGTCGTAGGCGGCGTGACCTCTTTTTTAACGTTTGTACTTTTGTACTGGGTGGTAAAAAAACGTGTAGTTCATGACTATTAAAATATTTTTATTCATTGGGTTACACACAATTACAATGCAAAACAATTTTTGGCACTTTTTTGTACTGATAGAAAAAGCAACGTAATTTTACAATTCCAAAATAGTTACAGCAGTAACTGTGGTTTGATTCCAGAGAGCGTACCCACAGTCATTTTTATTCTATTTTCGTTTTATAAACGTCCACATTTTCAAGAACTGACGTCGAAGCCATTTTTACTACTGACTGCGTGCGGCTCTCTAGTGAACGATCAATAATAGCGAAGATCTCAGCCTGAAACACGGATATAAAATTTCCCAAACAAGCATATTTATATATATCCGTAGAATAGAGCGCCCGCCCGGTTGTCTTTCCTGGATCAGTCCGTGAACTAGACTATGTCATTGGGGTGAACATTAATTGGGACCTTTCTTTCCCAGTCCTCCCTAGAAGATATGAAAATTGGGTATAGCTTTTAGAAGCTATGCACCTTGATCATGGCGTCAGATGGCATGGCACTGCATAGCATAGATACTGTTGCAACTGTCCAAGTAAGGTAGAAGCCCATTTTGTCCTACATGCCATCCTGGCCCTGAAAACCTTCTTCTTACCTTCCATATGAACAAGCAGAAGAAGTGGAGTCAGGTCAATCAGGGCTTCAAGTGAAGCGGTAGGTGCCGACGAGAACTTACCCGTGATTATCAGATGGGCCAGCCTCTGTACACTATTTAATGTTTTGATGCAGATGACCTGTACAGCTTTTTGGCTGCACAGTGTAGCATACCCACACTACACAGCTATGTGTCCGTCGGCTTCACTATAGCTGTGTATAACCATAGCAATGTCTCCTGCCGAAGGCCCCATTCAGAGCTGACAAGTCCCCAGTAGGGCCACATATTAATAAATAATTACTACGTAACAGATACATCACGCCCATACAAAAGCAAATATACCTATGTTAAAATAACCTTAATAAGAATATCTGCTTTTCGCGTATAAGGAGTCGAGATTGAGTTGCCGGCCGTGTGACTCACATGTAAGCGCGCCATCTCACGAATGCGCCAGGGTTGTATCAATGAGGATTATTGTAATTTATTTGTCAATCAAATATGTTATAAAATGATTTATACATTTTTAACCATCATTGAATTCTCGATTATTAAATAGTGTTGGGAGTTTAATCCCTCCAACTTCCTCTTTTTTGTGTTAGGTATCAAGACTTCTTAGCGTTGACTGTTAGCTTGGGGTCAAGCAACACAAGTCAACAGGGTTGTTGTACCAATTTTCGAGTCTCAGTGATGATTGCATTAGCCAAGCGACTACAGATGCGCATTTGCTCACCACTAGTATCGCTAGGTCGTTAGCGCATCCTTCAGCGAAAAACCGTCTATCGTTCAGATCTTTTAGCAGCCCATTCACTATCAGGGACCACTCCAGCGGCGACAGTACTAATATTATAATGCCACTTACATTGGCTTATGGTAAAGACACATTATTATACTTGTAATTAATCGTCAAGGTATGTAATTATCGCCTATACTGGCTTGTAATAGGAAGTGTTTGGGTCAGGTCACACTGAAGCGAGATGCGACGCGGCGCTGTATT
Organism: Phengaris arion; assembly: GCA_963565745.1. Taxonomy (NCBI): domain Eukaryota; kingdom Metazoa; phylum Arthropoda; class Insecta; order Lepidoptera; family Lycaenidae; genus Phengaris; species Phengaris arion. The sequence continues at coordinate 18,688,236 of OY751432.1, forward strand.
TTTACGATATTCAAAATTGAACTTTATTCTCTACACAAAAAGGGAAGTTAGAGATTTAAATATAAACGTTTTTTAGCAATATTATTTTTTAACATGCTGAAACTATAAGAAAGCCAATAAAATTTGCTATTAAATGTTAATATTTAAATCACTGATTTATTTAGTTTTAAAAAAAGTTAAAAGTGTAATAGGTACTTTCAATTGCAGGCCAGTGTATTTAGTAAAGTGTTAGCACAGATCAAAGAAAGAGTAACAGATAAACAGTCACATACCTAACTATCTTTCAATTATATTGCACTACTACAAGCATACAGTGTGTTCACGATTGTGTGGAAAAATTTTGGGTCATTGGACGTCAAAATGTTCAAACTTGTTCTATTAAAGCTGTTTCTCTGTAACGTAAGTATATATATTTTATACTCTGTTACTAGTAAGTAAATTTGGGTAAAAGGTAAAAAAAACAATATAAACAAGTTGCGGCTATAATTACAAAGTTTTGTGGCACAATCAGCTACAATTGGCAATAACAGATACAACTTTGACAGAAATATCTGGTTTTAAATACATAATAATATACTGATGTGGTATGTATATACCTCCATTTAATTTACGGTAGTGTCGTGTTCTTTTAAAAAATTGTGCATTCGTACAAGGAAGCTATCTATCTACCTACTTAAAAAATTGGTATATATTTAATGATAAAATCTTATCAAATAATATAGGTAGTTTATAAAATCATAAAAAATGTTCCTTGCGACTGAAGTAGCTCGACGTTCTTATCTTATCGTTCGTACTGGAACGAACTTTTGGAATTATTGTACCTCAGGGACGCATGGGATTTAAGAAAATTCAATAAATATCTGATCAAATAGATATTATTTTGAACGCGATATGGTTTTTTAGTTTTTATGTATTTTTTTATGTAAGAATTTCTAGATAGCTTAGCGTTTGAGTGCAACATGCTTATTTTATATTTATGCGTGTTAAACATTATTTTAGGACGTTACTACACCTTAGACAAAACAAAAAAAGTGAAGACAAAGTTCCGCGAATTGCACAGTGACGCCGGTCTAAACTACGCCTTGCCGTGTAATTACACAGTGTCACGAACACAAATATTGTAACGAAACTACGCATTTGTAAAGCGAGCTGTCGCGTTGTGTAGTTTTTTTAATGCCACACGCGCACTACGCACATACAAAACAGCCTCAGTTTTTGTTTGACAAAGCGTTGTTTTCACTTTTTTATTTGGTCTGGGCGTTACACTTTATGTACAGTGATTAATTAATTAGACGATGGAATATTTATGCGGATAAATAATATACATAACAATAATAATATACCTGAGTAATCTGCAAATTCAAAGGTTTATAAAACGTGTGAATATTCTATGGACGATCAATGTTCTTCCTAATTTAGCAATGTAGTTTGATATTTATCATAATATGTCATATTAAATTGAGTTCTTAAAGTAGTACTTGAGATAATGCAATAATAATATTGTTTTGGTATTCGATACACATATAATATTTATGTGCCTCTTGAATTCAGAATCAAAATGTAGATCCTTTATAATATTATCTACCCAGTACCCATAAATATATCTAAAAGATAACCTATTTTCCTCCTATAATAAATAAAATTGAATGAAAATTACAAAAGATAAATGATAGTAGGACGTTTAAAAATAGCTGTGGTAAGGATTAGAACAGTTGAGGAGCTACTCCGGAACAGCCAGTTAACCTGAATTATCTACCTTGCTCGTCCGTTGATTGTTCTCTTATGTACGCTCTAGTATTCGAGTCCACTTGATAACTCGTCATGTATAGTTATGAGTAATGTACACGAGCCAAAGGACATGGTCCAAAATTCAAACAAAAAAAACCAAGTCAAAATTGTTCAACAGCAATAAAATGTTTGCCAATGGGTTGATTTTAAATCATATTTGATGTCACCAAAGTGGCAACCCTGATTTACGCCGGGTATATAATATGAGCAAGAATAACATACATAATTCAATTAATATGACATCGAATATGATTTAAGGTGAACTCATTGACAACCATTTCATTGCTGTCGACTCTGGGTCAATTTTGGACCAACACATTTATAGTGCTCGAAAATGTGGAAATTCGGTAAATGTTATGTTTTTAAATTATAAGCTATTGTCAATAATGGTACAGTTAAAGTGCTAACAAACGTACACATTCGGTACGGAGAGGACCACGGATTTGGTCCGCTCCGTACCAAATCCGACCGTGTGCAGAGTAGTAGAAATTGTGTCCGCCGCTGTCCGCATCGGATTTTTTTCGCTCCATACCAAATCCAGTGTGTGTAGAGCCGACTGCTCTTGCTCTGCGAGCAGTCGGGCGTTTGAGCCGGTAAACGACCTCAGTTTTTACGGGTTTACTAGGGGGTAGGATTTTTAGAGTTTACTCCTTAAGAATAAATTTTTATGTGTGTGTATATAGTCCGGGGTATGAAAAAATCTTGTAAATAGTATAACTAATCAGGGTCGAATTAAGGGTCATGTTTGGGGAGAAATATTTTTGGGAGTTGGTATCACGGCACGATTTCAATGGATTGCTGGAATCATCGTAGTCGTCGAAATACAGCACTGTAAATAGAAATCTGCGGTAATACAATAGAGCTGAAAACTGAACACACGAGTGTCGAGTTTTCAATTCGGTCTGCCGGACCGACACCGGATTCGAAACGCGGATATGGTCCGCGTACCTAGTTCGAGTGTCTGTTAGCACTATTATGATCGCAAACGCTTCAATAGCGTCAGTAAATAATAATAATCATATTTAGGTCGCAGTGATTTGAGCCAATCACTATATAATAGTACGCGACGGTATCAATCAACAATTCAACGGTATCTAATTTAAGGACTTACAATGGACAAAGCAAAAAAAATATTCAAATTATTGCATGAACATGCACAAGTAGCAGCTAATTTATATACCCCCTTACTGATAAAACTTAAACAACGTTCCTGTCATTGTCTGATGCGTTGGAAATGTCATTTCATAGAAAAAGATAGCAACGTTGTTTAAGTTATCCGTTGAGTAAATATTTTTATTAGTAAGGGGGCTAAATAAAAAATCGTTGTTCTGTCTAAACTGGAATAAATAAATAGTTACCACGAACTATACCTACACCTACACTTACTATCTACACCTACAACTTATACGTGATGTGTGGAAGAGGCTTGAAGATTGTTACAGTTTTAATATCGCTAACAAACAATGGTGTTAGAAGGATGAAAATTTAGGGTTATATTAATTTTTTAATGCCAACTCATAAAAAAGAGGTCAAATAAAAAAAAATGGGTGGGTCAGCCCTATCACTTGGGGGTATAAAACATATCTTACAACCTACTTATTCTCATACCTACCAAATACACCTGTATAATTTCATAAAAATAGGTGACGCCGTTTCGGGGGGATCTGATACAAACACCGAGACACGAAAATTTTATTTAAGATTTAATAGCGGATCTACGTCCTCTGTTAAATTTCAAACATTATATTAAGAGTCGGATGTCCTCGGTCAACTATTTGCCGAAAACAGAACCCATGGGCCATGATGTGTAAACGCAGCATAACCTCACTCGCAAACGACAAATGTCGTTGATATCACATATCGTGTTGACTCCAACGCGCTGACAATCGGCTTCTATTTCGACGTCTTATATGTATTTATCATCGCCGTATAATCTCGCTGAATACCACAATAAAACCGGCGCTACATTATCGCGAACGTGAACTCAGTCAGACTCACTTTAAACAAACTCACAAAACCCTTCGTAAATATTTCACCCGCTCCAACTGTTCGAAATCGAACCTTATTGCGTTGTGATTGAGATCTATTTATTTTGTCGTTTGTTTACTAAAATTACTATATAAAGCAGTGTGATGCACACACGTCTCTTTTAGTGGGAATGACAGTGAATCTGGTGTGGCTTAGTTCAAAATGGTGTACACATTAACGGATAAAAACTTGGACGTAGCTGAAGACAAGGGTTGTGTTTGGAAACAATACGGCTTATGCTTTGCGGGTACGTACTACGTATATAAATTACGTTATTTGTTATTTATTGTTTCCACAAGCTAATAATATAAAAGTTAAGTTTAGAATCGTACAGTATTTTTTATTGGTCATAATATAACAATCGGTCAAAATATGCACACTAAATAAATTACTTACATATATTATAAATTGCCAATTTTTTATTGAAGTCGAAAACTGGTTTCATTTTATTTCCTTATAACGTTGTTCACATTAAAATAATTTACGAGAATGTTCTTAAATGATGTCTGTATGATTAAGGTATATACATACTACGTAAATAGTAGCGAAAAACCTATTTCTTTTCATACCGATTGATAATAATTATATTTTTAAAATTCAATTAATGATTTAAATAATTTATTGAATTTCAAAAACCAACAAAAAATTTTAAACACAAATATATATGCACTAACAGTCTTGGTGTTTTTTTTTTTTAAATAAAAATTGCCTTTTGTAGTAACTTTTCAAACAATGGCTTGATTGAAAATAAAACTACTTAGATAATAAGTACTTTATTAGTAATCCAGACTTAAGTAGTTTGGGAATACATATACCCCCTTACTAATAAAAAGATTTACACAACGCATAACTTAAACAACGTTGCTGTCTTTGTCTGATGCGTTGGAAAAGTCACTTAACAGACAAAGACAGCAACGTTGTTTATGTTATGCGTAGCGTAAATATTTTTATTAGTAAGGGGATTAGAGTCAACATTAATACGTATCGGACAGCTCACGCCAGTTTTCTGTTGACCACGGCTGCTGTTATTCGGTCCATTTTAGTAGCCCGCGACGCCGAAAAATATATTTTATTTATTTATTTGCAATGAGTAAAATATTCGCATAAACATGAGAAACCAATAATTGTTTGAATTCATATCAGAGAGGAATTTAATTAACACAACATAATATAACCACAGGTAATATAATTTAATAAGCCTTCCGGCGAGTATTTGGTCCTTACCTACTAATAATAATATTTACACAACGGAAAAGCTATTTAATGCTGCCGTCTTTGTCTGATACGTTGAAAAAGTCCTTGACAGACTAAGACAGCAATATTAGCTATCAAGCTTATACGTTGTGTAAATATTATATTAGTAAGGGGGTACGTGTATTTGCGAAGATAAACAAACAAATATTATCTATAAGACTGTGAGAGATCTACGTTGCCCAAATAACATTGAAAGCTACATACCAGTAGGTATCATTGGCAAATTAGTTCCTTTTTAGGGTTCCGTAATACTCAAGGATCCTTTATAGTTTCGCTCTGTTCGTCCGTCCGCCTGTCTGTCTGTCTGTCTGTTTGTCTGTTTGTCTGTTTGTCTGTCTGTCTGTCTGTCTGTTTGTTTGTCTGTCTGTTTGTCTGTCTGTCTGTCTGTTTGTCTGTCTGTCTGGCTGTCCGCGCTTCTAGCTTCTGTAATTATGAATATAAATTGATGAAATTTTGTAAAGTTAAATACTGTGTATAGATCTTGGTTTTGGGATCATAAAATAATAATAATTTTACATTTTAGGGGTGGCTCTCCATACATGTGAAATGGGGATGAAAAATATTTTTTTATTCTACCCCATCGTGTGGGGTATCGTTAAATAGGTATTTCAAAGGTAAGGTTTTCATACACAACTTTTTTACAAATTCAACCATTTTAGAGTAATCGGCCTCCAAAGTGGTTTATAAGTTGGTCCCCCTGGCATTTTTAAACTATAGGAGATAGAAACTTGTAAGTTTCCATTGTGATAGATCATGCTAAAAACTCTTAGGGAAAATTATTTCGAGCGAAATCGGACAATAACATTTGAAGTAATTCAAAGAAAACTTTTTGCGCGATGATAGTTATGGAACCCTCCTTAGACATGTCCTGACATGCTGTTGGTTAGGTTGGGTTATTTAAATTTAAAAGGCAAGCAACTTTAAATGTTTTTACTCACAAGATCAAACTATACGGTGGCTAAGGTATATAAGGTTTGGTAAAATCAATTACGGATATTTTAGGCATATGATCCACTACTTATGCTAAGACGTTTAGGCACAAACATTTAAAAAAAATTACAAAAAGTACTAAATAAAATTACATTACGTTCTTTACGGCGCTACGGAGGTCATTGACCTCACACAGCTGATAAAATTTATATTATTTAGGTAAAGACTTTGCTTTCGCTTTAAAGTCAGCTGTTTCTGTTAGGTTAATGACCTCAGAGCCTTAGATAGTGCAATGTAATTTTACTTAATATAATATGTTATTTGAAATTTTAAATTATTTTTCTGCCTAAATGTCTTTACATAAGCAGTTGATCATATGCCCAAAATCTCCGTAGTTGATTTTGCCAAACCTTGTAAATATATTACAATGCCACATTAGCATTGATAAACTAGTTTCTGGGTTTTTCAAACCCGGATATTTCATACGTATATTTCAAACACATTATTATTCTTAGTTTATACATATCGCTGCTTCAATTCAAAACTACCACAAATCAAAATTACCCTTTTTTACAGGAGAGCCAATCAAAGAATAAGAAAACTATTTATTGTCTAATACTTTCTTCTTCTATATCTAATATATACATGTTATACATCATTGGAAGCCTATTTTTAAGCACCATTAAATGTTGGAGGTAGTAATATAATAAACTTAATACCAGAGGAGGTATAAGCAAATAAGTTAGTTTTGAATATAAAAAATATGCTCGAATTATACTAAATGTGGAATAAACCACCATAAGTAAATAAAATAATTGTATTAATCAGGTTTTTTTAAGGAAAACGGTAAAAATCGCCATGCAGTATAATAAAATAATTGAAATTCTGTCTTAAATTTAAATCAAATTAAAGTTTACTACAATTTTACAAATAAAATTCTTCGAAATTGTATCAAAATAATCATTTTAATGTTTTAAGTTCTTTTAAAACAATAAAAAAGTAATGTAAAAGTAAAGTGATAAAATTAAACCAAGTTGATTACTAAAGAGTATTCAAGCTTTTCAAAACAAAGACTTAAACATTCAAAAATTTTGAATGACATAATTTTAAACCACCAGATAGTCTTATACTCTAACTTTACATAAAAAATAACTATTATAATGTTATCTTATAATTATTACTATACAAATAGAAAATTAAATGTAATAAGGAACACTTAAGAGATCACAAAATATAACAAAATTTTAATAATCAATAGCTAATAATATATTATTTTATAATTATAAAAAAAGATATAAAATGTAATAACTAATTAGGAACACGACTTATGAAATCACAACATACAACAATTTCAAATACAAACTTTGTTAAAACGTTTGTTACTTAAACTTAGTACTCACTTCGTTTCTCTTAATTATATATTTTATAATTAAAATAACATCCTCACAAATTTTCAAAAAACGATTCATAATATTCTGGAACAATATTTTTATGAATGAGATTAAGAATACCCTGTTTCTTTGCTTGCGTAACATTTGGTTTTTGTGTATAAAGTTTCTTTGGTTGACTTATATTTTTAGATCGGTTCGATCTCTGCTGCCTGCCTTTATTTAGTGTGGACACTGATTTAAATTCATTGTCTTGATATGAAGTTTTATATACGAACTTGTTCTTGTCATATTTCATTATCATATCAGACCATTTAATTTTTTCTCTATCGTCATTAGCAGTATAGTTACCGCAAGTCAAAGGTTTTAAATCAACAAAACTATCATGAGCGAGTTCGTTAAATAGTTAGTCTTATATGGATAAGGCGGCCTTTTATTTTTGCAGTTTTAATTAGCGTGACATATTGATCAGGTACATAAATGGGCGATGATTTTTTAAGCTCGAGCTTTATTTTTCTGGATAGTGGAATGAATGGCATCTCCTTTATTTTGTATGTGTCCCTTAGTTAAAAACTAATGCTTAACGCTTCTAAGTTTCTCTCGTTCTCTCAAGGTTTTCATTTTCAACACAAGGAGAGGTCGTTTCAACACTAGATAAACCAACGGTGGGAACCTGCGTGTTGTCGGTGTTTAACTGTAAGTCGCTTTTTTTGACCATCAATATTTTCAGATTCAAAAATGTTTGCTAACGAATTACTACGCCAGATTTTGCAATCTCTTTATTTAAATCAGACGGTGCAGGTTCAGAAGATAATTGTTGTAAGCGGTTTTTCGACAAGAGATTTACATTATCTTTATCCGAGTCTGAATCACTAAAAGCTAAGTCTTGCCTAATTTGAAAAGAATTGAACACTATCTACACTATCATCCGAAGAGAAATCTGAACTAGAGATAGTGGAACTTGTAGACACAGAACTGTCGCTATCATAATCGCTTTCTGGAATAACTACGTTTGGTTTTCTTTTTAAACATGTTGAGACATCATCAAGTAGAGACAAACTGTGCTGACTGCCAGGAATAGAATCACTATCAAAAGACTCATTCTAGACACATCTGATTTTTCTAACATTGGATAGTCAGTTTGCGGATATTTTTCAAAATCTTGATCATGGTCATTTTTACTACTACTGTTTTATTCTACCATGTTGAGTATTCTATGTTCTCTTCTACTAATATTCTGTACAAAAATGTAAGGTCAAGTCAGAAGTTTTTGTGTGAAGAGCAACAAACTATATTATATTATATTAATACATCCGTACATTCATACATCCATATATCCATACATCCATACTTTCACACATCCATACGTCCATTATTTTATACATACATCCATTAGGATATCCATACATCCATTCATCCCCACATCCATACATCCGTACAACCATACATCCATTATTATATTCATACATCCATACATACAAACTTTAGCGTTTATAATATTAGTAAGGACAAAAAGACATAGCACAAATTTTGTAATTACCTGCTTTGATGACAATGCACAAAAAAATTTAAAGTAACTATATAATGTAGTCATATTTTCAAAACATGACCTTCTCGATTATGCTTTGAATTAAAACAAAACTGTTTTAAAATTCAAAACGAGTGTATTCCTAAATAAGGTAATTTTTATTTGAAGTGATAATAATGGAAAGATTTTTTTTTTAATAACTTGAATTCAAAACTAACATATTGTCTCATAAGTTTAATTTGATTTAAAAATTTAAGTTCATTTACGTATATTTTTTATGCAAAACAACCCGTTTGGTAATATGGTTCTTTTGATTTAATAATAGAATCTTACATACATGAAACGCGGTTTAGAATATACCTCGCACGTTAAAAACAATAATTCAAAAAAAAACTTTTGTGTTGTTTATGCGTGTTAAAATGCAAAATCAACGAGTGTCTTTTTGAATATAAAAATATGAACTATTACAATTGTATTTTTGCAATAAAAACATTTTTACATTTTTTTTACTTGTGGTACTTTTGAATTGAACCAGCGATATAGGATATACAAATAAATAAAACTGATATGTGCATTTGTAATTTCAAATTAACAGCTTTGCACAAAATGGAATATAATATATGAAAGTAGGTATAATATATACGGCAAGTAATTATTTTTTTTAAATTTTGTTTCTCTGCCGTCGTCTGTCTGTCTCTCCGTTTGTCTGTTTGATCCAGCTAATCTCTAAAACGGCCGGACCGATTTTGAGCGAACTTGCACTGGTAGATAGATAGCTGATGTTTAAGGGGCAACTTAGTGTACTTAAATGAACTTTAATGGGGTTTTTTGGTTCCGTATTGAATTAATGCTCTAAGTTTCCGTAGCACTACAAGGGATTCCACTCTTCAATTTATTCAATTCAATTTATTCGTAACGCTCTTAACACTTTTTTTTGCGAAATTGGACAATAACTTCAAAAGATATTTGACGCGTAATTTCTATTTTCATGGTTTACTACCGTACATTTTGAGGATAATCAGGCGCACTTGCCCAGTGTGCATTTTATAATCACTTCAAAATTTAACAACCTAGCGATCGTAATAATTTCATACCGAAATATTTGAACAATGTGTTCAATAGTATAGCATAAATGATAGACTCTTGAGAGTTCACTGGTGTGTTATTATGTCATGAAGGTTGCCTAGAAAATTCAGTATAGTATGTATATCACATAAATCGTTATGCAACTCCATTCTTTTGTATCAACTGTAAATAGAACCTATTAAAATGTTGCAATAATTATAATAATATGTATGTATTATGTAAGGGATACTGGGGTCACTTAATTTTGTATGTATTATGTATTTGTATGTATTATGTAATGGATACTAGGGTAAAAAAACTAAAGGGGGATCCCTTTTCTCCTACATATAGGACCTCTATTTGAAAGAAATACGTGGAATTTATATCTGGCTAGAAAAATCTGGAACCGCCAACATTATTATCGTATTAACCATAACAGAAGATTTTTTTCTTATATTAGGTATAACAGTTTTAGGTACCTTTTGGTGTATAGTGTGCTTTTTATTCCTATTTAAATAAGTATAGGTACAATGGAGAATGTTCACTAATTTTATAAATCTAATATTTCCCCGTGAAAAATAAAAAAGCACTCGTAAAATAATTATTTCGACACGTCAATTACTTTCCAAGATATTCAATTTTAAAGTGGCCCAGACGGTAAATTGCGACTAGGCGGTGCGTAGTACGATACGAACTCCTGTATGACCGAGGTATAGCGTGACGTCACGCTACAGTTAGCGGGATTCGAAAACTTTCGGAACATTGAATTCTTGTAAAAACATAACTACTTAATATTTATGAATTAACCAAGACTAGTGTATCTGATCAAGTGATCTTATTATGTAATTACCTTTTACTGTAACAAAGTTCAAATTATTTTATATACCTAGTAATATTCTCCATTTAGGCAAAATACGGTAATACACATACGGTAATGACACCAAGAACAAAATAGCTGCAACTTGCATATAACTATGTCGCTAATCTCTATGTATATGCCTCGTAATTGTGTAACTTTAATACCTAGTAGCAGGTGATACCGGCGATACGCACGTATTCACAACCTAAACGAATCTATAATAGCGTTATTCCATCACTTTGAAACGTCCGATTTTTAAATCAATTACGTAATAGTAACTGATTTGATTCCAATGGATGTGAACCCAACGGCATGGAAACTAGAGTAAAGGAGTACCTTCTCTATAAATGAAAAAGTGTCCGTAAAATGCGTTACATAGGGCGTGACGCCACTGTCGCAAGGGTGTAAAGCGGCTAAATTTAGACGAAGAATTAAATCTTAGCATCTTCTTCGGTTATATTTTCGTCTACATGCGTAATTAGAATTTTCATAATTTTCTGAATTAACTATTAAAATCTAATAAAGTTGTAAAAAAATTAAAACAACTAAACTCAACTCACTTCACTCCACCTCTTATAGCTAACTTCATATCACACAACATTCTAACTCTAGCGTCGTTACGGCCAGTTTTGAAACTATTATTTAAATTCTTTTGTCCGACACTATTTTTTAATTACTATTTTTGCCTTATAGTGATGGGTCCTCCTTTACTCAGTTCCCCATGACCAATAGTATTAATATTTGTAGTTTAAATTCAAATATTATACAGTTAAATATTTTTATAGTTTGTATTACAAAGAACAATAATGTTGCGATTATCCATATTTTACTTGTGCTATTTTCCGAATTTACTGTCCCACTTTGTATCACATTTAACGGCGACAATTAACTACTCATATGTACGGTCACCGACAGAACCCGGTGTACCAATTTAGAACCTTATTATCATAGAAACAAGGTCGAAAATTAGTACACCGGGCTTGCCCACGACTGTGCTTACTGCTTACCTACAGAATCTTATAGGTACCTAATCTTTATCTTAAATTCTCTTATATTATAAATAAAATTTTAATGGGTATTTTATTTTACATTCGCGGTTTTCATTTTAGTATATTGTGTGATTTAAATAAGGAAAAAATGTATTAAGATTGAACTACGTCACTGAAACCGATTTATCATGATGAGAAATCTTCAAACACTCGAATTTACATGATTCACTACTGAGCGTGAAATGATCCTTGTGACTTGTCGCTTTATTTGCCTAGATAACACAGATAAAATAAAATTAAACCTTATATGTGGTACTAGATTAGTTATTATCTATTCTATGGTCCACGTTTTCCAATTTTTCCAGGCCAGTCCTGAATAGTGAATATACAGGGAATTATTTAGAAAATAAGTTTTATCTCATACTTTTTTGTGCATTTTTACTTTGGAAGTCGGTTTAATTTTTTGTTTAAAAATAGAAATAACTTTTCTCTTTTTCGTGATATTTGATAAATTATTAGGGTGTGGCGTAATTAATGGATAATCCTTCACCTGCAGCTGGATAATATCATAACGGATCAGAAAAATACAATTCATGTTTTGTAAAAGTATCATGGTTTTTTAGTTATCGGCCATTTTTTTAAAATTATAAAAATGACACCCTTTCTCACTAATTTTGTTGTCAAAGTCGCAAAAACATGAATTATCGCTATCAGATTTTTATTTATTATACTTGAATAGTTGTATTATCAAATGTATTATGTCACTTTTGTGCTGTTACCTAATTTTTTTTTACAAATGAAACCGAAAATATTTTTTTTCTTTCAAATCATTTTTTCTTCTTGTTTGATCGCTCATATCATAAGAAAAATGTATGGGGACTTGACTGACCAACTTACAAATAATTAGCCTATTCAATTGAGATTGTAAAAAGGTATAACAGATGGTATTTGATCCTTCGGATTCAAAGAATTTTCATAATTTATAAAAAAAGAGCCCATTTATTGTCTTAATGACAGGTTTCATTAAAATATTATTTTAAAATTATTTTATTCATTTATGAATTAAATTTAAAGGAGTTGAAAGAAAAGAAGGTTATCTTTGCACAGTTTATTATTCACTTTTATAACAAGTGTTCAAAATGATCACCCCGAGCTCTAATGCAGGCCCTGCACCTTCTAATAAACGATTGTTTTATTCGTTGCGCTTGGCCTGCCTCCTTAATTTCTCGAGCAGCGGCAAATATTCTTTCGCGTAAATCTTCCACTGATGTGACTGGTTTTTTGTACACATTCTCCTTTATACAACCCCAATAAAAAAATCCAGAGGGTTAAGGTCTGGTGATCTTGGAGGCCAAAGAAAATATCCCAAACGGCCAATCCATCTTTGGGGGAATGTCACGTCTAAATATTCGCGAACGTTACGGGCATAATGTGCAGGACAGCCATCGTGCTGCAGCCACATGTCCCTTCTATTCTCCAAGATCACGTCCTCCAAAAGTCCAGGGAGATCATTTTGTAAAAAAATTAGATATTTCTCGGCGGTTAACGTGTCTGGCAGCTCGAACGGGCCGATGACTTCACCATTAAGGATACCAGACCACAGATTTATTTTAAATTGGTACTGGGATCTATCTTCTCTAACTAAATGTGGGTTATTCAGCTGCCAACTGTGCAAATTGTGCATATTATAATAGCCGTCTTTTTTACAAGAAGATTTGTCACTCCATAGTATTTTGTCAAAAAAATTTGGTTCGTTTCTTATTTTTCGTAACATTCTGGGTCTTTCGGTGGGAATTTTTCTACGAGTTGAATAGCTTTGCTTTGTCCTTATTATAAAATGTATAATGTGATAGTGAAAAAGATATTATAAATATAAAAAAAGAAAAAATTAAAATATTTTCTGAGACGTATGTTTATCAAAGTCATTAGACAATCACTTTGAAATCTAAGGGTTAAATACCATGTGTTATACCTTTTTACAATCTCAATTAAATATTCAAATTATTTGTAAGTTGATCAGTCAAGTCCCCATACATTTTTCTTACGATATGAGCGATCAAACAAGAAGAAAAAATGATTTGAAAGAAAAAAAAATATTTTCGGTTGCATTTGTAAAAAAAAATTAGGCAACAGCACAAAAGTGACATGATACATTTGATAATACAACTATTCAAGTATAATAAATAAAAATCTGATAGCGATAATTCATGTTTTTGCGACTGTGACAACAAAATTAGTGAGCAAGGTGTCATTTTTATAATTTTTAAAAAACCATGATACTTTTACTAAACATGAATTGTATTTTTCTGATCCGTTATGATATTATCCAGCTGCAGGTGAAGGATTATCCATTAATTACGCCACAGCCTGTATAAAATAATATCCAATTTTTTATATAATTTTTAATAAATTGTGAAAAATGATCCAAGAGAAAAAAAATTAAAGTAATTTTTCTTAATACTTTAACATGGAATATTTGATACAACGAATAGGACTAGGTACTGGTGGATTTTGCGTAAATCGAAAAGATAATCAATTTAGTAAATACCAGATAATATTATTAAATTTGCCTGGCAAAGAGAACACTTAAAATAAAACAGTTAAAAATTTAATTCTAATGTATTCCAAATTATTTTCCCGGTCCATTTCTGCTTTATTTTACGAACTACATACAATGTTTATACGAGTATAGCTCCCAAGCAAATAGACCTCCCTATATGTTATAAGTTTTAAATATATGTATGTTTGTCTGTGGTATTGTAGCTCCTAAATGAATTGACTTTTAATGCGGTTTTATATAGATGAAAGCTGATGTAATCGAGACGGTTCTTAGCTCGCCATCATCAGCTCACCGACTGCTTGAGTAAAAAGTGAGTGAGGGGTTGCTTAATATTTTTTTTATTATTTTTTTAGTGAGCCTGCTGTTCTTCACCCACGGCGTCGAGAGTAACAATCTCACGATATCGACTCACTCAGGATATTTTATCTTCCTCAACGACGTGCCATGGACGACCACCGCCCTCATCCTCGCCTCCATCCTCAGTGGCAGCTTGTTCTGTTACTGCATCGACAAACTGGGGCGACGATTTGGAATATACGTTATAGTGTTGCTCCAAGGGGTAAGTGTCAAATTGAATCCAGAAAGTATTGTGCTCTTTTGTGGTATCGTTCAAAATAAATTGCCCAGAGAGTATTATAACCGCTTTGGAGGCCGATTAATCGAAAATGGTTTACTTTATAAAAGAGTCGCGGATGAAACTTCACCCACTCGAGATACCCCACAAAATGAAGCAGATGCAGATTGAGAAACAGTTTTTCATCCACACGTCACCCCATACATGTGACGTACAAGCCACCCTTAAGGGTGCTTACACACGGCGCCGCAGCGGCAGCGGCACCGCCAGGGCATCAAGAATCGCCGCCGCCGCGGCGGCGCTGTGTGAAAGGGCCCATAGAAATATAAGGATGAGTAATGCAGCGGCACCGCCGTGGTGGCGGTGCCGCTGCCGCTGCGGCGCCGTGTGTAAGCACCCTTCTTATGTTAATCATTTTATGCTGCCAAAATAAAGTATTTAAGCAAGTTGTACTAAATTTTATCAATTTGTAATCATAATTACAGAAGTTAGTAGTGGCAGCAAGACAGACAAACAGACGGACGGACACAGCAAAACTATAAGGGTTGTAGTACTACGGAACCCTAAAAATAATTGTGTTTGTTACAGGCCTCGTGCGTACCTCTTCTTTTACCGCGTTCAGAAATAGGTAACATAGTTCTGCACGTGCTCATCGGACTATCTACTGCTGGGCTGTTCACCTGTGTACCGATATACCTGAGGGAGATCAGTACGATTCAAAGCAGAGGAGCCATGGTGGGCTTGATGTCTTTTATGACATCAGGGGGATATTTGGTCAAACTGGGCTTGAGTTCTGAGTCAATGCTGTATCTTACAGTATCACTTGTGATCCTTCAGTTCCTGTTTTTGTTCACATTAATAGAATCCCCGAGCTATCTTATCAAAGTTGGCAAAAGTGAGGTGAGTTTAAATTAATTTATTAGCAGTAATTCATTCTCTATTTCAATTATAATAATATATGCCAATGACTTTCATCAGACCTTTTAGATCTTGGGAGAAGGCGTCATAATATATCTATCTAATACACATAACCTCTAATAACTGTATGGGCGTTTACTTCACTCTCTTAAAATATTAAATAATAATTGGTGTCTAACATATTAACATATATTATGTAATTTTGAAAATATTATATTAATAAAAGAAATGAGTGAATTAATGAAAAGAAAATTCGACCGTGACAGGACTCGAACCTGCAATCTTCGGATCCGAAGTCCGACGCCTTATCCATTAGGCCACACGGTCTTATTAAGTTCTGGAAAAACAAGGGTACGTTTACCCTCTAATGGATGACACGTTTAAGGATATTAATTTTATAGAGCTTGATGGTCCTGGTTTTGCTGGGACCACTTAAAACACGATTTAAAGTCTTTTTGCAATAAGAAATCACGTTGCAAGTATAACTGCATATTATTATGAACAGTAAAAGCCAATGATAATATTGAGCAACAAAACTGGCGTTATTTTGGGACCACACTACGGGATAATAAATAAAAGGTATACTTTACAGTATAACTGTACTAAAGGTGTAGTTAAAGGTATTTAAAGAGTTTATTGACTACCTAATTTGTGAATTTCGTCTGATTTATATTATATTAATATGTACCTATATACTGTCGCTAGCACTAATAAAGATAGGTTTCAATTTCTTAAAAAAATATACACTTCACTGTGTATATAACAATTCTATGCGAATATGACGCGTACGAGATCTTTGTGAGAGATATACCTATTATATTAATGCTGATGACTGCCTCTTTTACCACCTTTTCTACTACACTTATTTTTATAGGACATAGACATCCGCAAAACGACCTCACAGTAATCAAACAAGTCTCAAAATTGAATGTGTTTATTTAAGGTAGCCAGACACAATTTAGCGAAGCTGAAGTGTTTGGACGCGGGTGATGTGTACATAGACAACGAGATAAGTCGCCTCCAGGAGGAGAAAGAGAGAGCCATAGCCAGCGGAAACCTGGGCATACTTCAGATAGGTAAATACTCTCATTCCTAATATTATTTGGGCAAGGATTCTTAGGATATTTGCTTGGAGCTAAATTCTTTTAATTCTTATTTAGTGAGTTAAGCGTTTAGGTAATAAGTACCTGAATACCGAGCTTTGCTCGAAATCCTGATAAATTAAAAAAAAATTATAATAACATTAAAAACATTTTCGAACAAAGCAAACATTATACATATCCCATCCTCCCAAACTGCCAATCGGACTGACCAAATAGAGTCGAACAATAATATATCATTAATAATAATTACTAATGAATTATTACTAATAAATCCCCCCTTTATTTATTTTATCCCCTTTTATTCCAACTTTTATATATATATATATATATATATATATATATATATATATATATATATATATATTTATTTATTTATTTTTATTTTTTTTTGCACGGGGAAATAAAAAAATTAATAATTGCTTAAAAAATCTAATCTAATGTAATGGGAGCGTCTCCTATTGGTGATAGGTAAATAAATAAGACACGAAGTTTACGCTTTCCCTAAGTCTCGTGAAAAATAATCCGCCCTTGGGATCGAGTTTCGTCCTCGTGACATGAGGGACACGTGAATTCTTGAAAGGCTGAGAGGTCACACGCCAACACACGTGCTAAATACAATCTATCTACTATATTATATAGTAAATACAATTTAATTTCAAATAACTACAATATAATAATTGGTAAATTAATATGTCAATATGTCGAAAGTAATGCCTATTAATTTATTTAGGCCTATCACGGACACTTCCTCGTTTCGGTTTCAAATACAACGTAAATATTTAAGTTAATAACGAAAATTACAACATCCAAGTAAATGATTAACTGCGATAATTTTGTAAGTCAATTAAATTCATTAATAATTGTCATTGGAATGTGAAACGAAAGAAATAAAGAGTGAAATTGACAGGCCTACACTCGATCTTAATTTCTCAATACCAGTACACCCCTACATTATAAATGTTGGCAATTTGTTTGAAATATATCCGAGGAGTTAGATTGGCACATTGAAAACTAATTCCACCAATCTGAGGTTTGCGATTTAATTATAATTGAGATTATCTCAGCAGCGATTTATAAGTACGCTTAGTAAGGCTTGGGTCCCGGGTCGTCTAGTGTCCCGAAGTCCCGGGACTTTCCGTAATTTTAGTTACCTCGAGTCCCGGGAACTCCTGGTCGAGACTCGAGACGAATTATGGAAGAACTGTACTGTAGGCTTTTCGTAAATATTTCTAGTATCTATTCGGTCACCAGATGTGTAAATAATGGGCACTGAACCTAGTACCAGTAGCTCTAAAGTACACAACGAGCCTAAATCAAATGGAACAAGCAATAAAATATCCAAGAAAATGTAGCATGTCGGAACATGTCTAAGGAAGGTTCCGTAACTATCAACGCGTAATAGATTTTTTTTTAATTACTTCAAAAGTTACTGATCGATTTCGTTAAAAATAATTCTCCTAAAAAGTTTTTAACATAATTTATCAGCATGAAAACTTATAAGTTTATATCTCCATTAGACTTACAAACCACTTTGGAGGCCGATTACTCGAAAATGGTCGACTTTATAAAAAATCATGTATAAAACCTTAACTTTATTTAAAAAAATAACCTATATGGAGCTACCCCTAAAACACAAAATTATTATTATTTTATGATGCCAAAACCGAGATCTATACACAAATCTACAATCTATATATTCATAATTACAGCTAGAAGTGCGGACAGACAGATGGACGGACAGAGCGAAACAATAAAAACAAGAGCAACATTAAAAAAGGAGTTTCAGTTGTTTGAAGCAACCGAAAATGTACAGAAAGTTTGGAACTACTGTATAAATTAATTAAAATTAAATTAAATAACGTTTAATTCGGGTGGCATAGATCCATATTATAAATACCTTACAGACTAAATAAATAAAACCTTAAACACAATTAATCCGTTATCTGTTGAAAAGGAGAGAGTGTTTTCTTATGAGGAAGGAGCAGCGAGTGTATTCCTTAGTATATTCTTGTCGGACAAAGCTGTTGACGTTCAGAATTATTTATAAGACACTTAACTTAAAATTCTGGATGTCCCGGGAATTCTCGGGGCTTAGATTATAGGTTGTCTCGTGTCCTGGGACTTTGAAATTGTCAGGAATTCCTAAACCCTAAGGGCGAAGCTGCAACTCTGCGTTGCGTCGCAACGCCTAAATCGACGACGCGTAAATGTACGTGGTTGTACTTACATGGCATTGCCGATTTTTGCGTTGCGACGCTTACACACGCGCCGCAGCTCCCGCGGCGCCGCGCGCCGCTGCACTAGGATTTGTATGTCAGTTTTTGCCGCAGTGCCGGAGGTAAACTTCCTGCGACGCCGCTGCAAGAAGTTTATACAAAATATTATAGTTAAAGCGAAACTCATACTTTAAGCGACGACTTGCATCAAATTAGCAATACCAAGCAACGTAGGAATCGAAAAGATAATAATTGGAATACAGGGAACAAAATAAAACAGTAACACGTCTAAATTAGGATATATTTCACAGAGAACAGCAATTTTTTAATATACTAAGGCGGGTCAATAAGTCCGTGACTTTTTGAATTTCTAACCTCCTTACTGAAAAAGCAACACTACTCCTGTCAACAGGCATCTGTCAGTTGACTCCTATCAAAATTTGAACTTGCTGCGTCAGTTAGTTTGTGTTTTACAGCTATCTTTATCAGACTATCCAGTAACTTAAGGAAACAATGGAAAAAAGTGAATTTCGTGTGCTTATTAAGCATTATTTTTTGCGAAAAAAAACCATTACCGAGACCAAGGCTAAGCTTGATAAATACTATGGGGACTCTGCACCATCGATTTCAATGGTAAAAAAGTGGTTTACTGAATTTCGTTGTGGCCGTACAAGCACTGAAGATGCCGAACGTCCTGGACGCTCAGTTGAGGTCTCTACACCCGAAACAATCGAAAAAATTCACGATATGGTGTTGGCCGACCGAAGATTGAAAGTGCAAGAGACTGTGAAAGCCATAGGCATCTCGCATGGCTCAGTGGTTTCAATTTTGAATGATCACTTGGGCATGAGAAAGCTTTCCGCAAGATGGGTGCCGCGTTTGCTCACAGTCGACCACAAACGCAATCGTGTAACAACTTCACAGGAAGGTTTGGCGTTGTTTAATCACAATATGGAGGAGTTTTTGCGCCGTTTTGTAACCGTGGACGAAACATGGATCCATCACAACACACCAGAGACCAAACAACAGTCAAAATAGTGCGTTTCTAAGGGTGAATCGGCGCCAAAGAAGGCCAAGGTGGGTTTGTCAGCCAATAAAGTTATGGCGACTGTTTTTTGGGATGCACGTGGGATAATCCACATTGACTATCTTCAAAAGGGAAGAACAATTAATGGGGAATATTATGCCAACTTATTGGATCGCTTCAATGAGGATTTGAAAAAAAACCGACCTTATTTGGCCAAGAAAAAAGTTCTTTTTCACCAAGACAATGCAAGGGTGCACACATGTGCAGTTGCCATGGCAAAAATCCATGAATTGGGTTATGAATTGCTCCCACATCCACCCTATTCTCCAGATTTGGCTCCGAGTGACTACTTCTTGTTCCCAAACCTGAAAAAATGGCCCGGTGGAAAAAGATTTGACTCCAATGATGAAGTCATCTCGCAAACAGAGGCCTATTTTGAGGACCTCGACAAATCATATTTTTTGGAAGGGATAAAAAAATTGGAGAAGCGTTGGACAAAGTGTATAGAGCTCAAGGGGGACTACGTTGAAAAATAAAATGATTTATTTATCAAAAAATCTGTGTTTTATTCCAAAAGTCACGGACTTATTGACCCGCCCTCGTACTTAGGTACGTTTTGTAAAATTAATTGCAGAAATTTTGGGCAAATGATTTACCGTTTAAGTAGGTATGTTTAGGCCGAAACAAAATTTCGGCTATGAAATCAAAATCAGATATGAGGTGAATCAGCTGATAGTGTAAGGTCAATTGCCTCAGCGGCGAATATTCGTTTCAGTACTTGATTTTTTTTTTAAATTTTCATATTTATTTTCTGCCTAAACATTTAAAAAGAGAAGCAGTAAATCACATAAACTAATAGAGATAAAACACAGTTTTTAGGGACATTTCCACGCTTAGACATCATCATAATAAGTATCTATGACTACGTGCGTGTTAAGTGGACTCATTCAATATACCTACTAATTCTATAAAACGACCGTCATCACTTAACTCTTAGGGTCGTTTACGAAAGGCCTCGGATATTCGGAAGTCCCCTGACATTTGTACTTATTTGACCTTTTATTTTAGTGCGAAATAGAATTTGGAGGGACGAGATGAAAATAGGTTTTGTTCAATTTACAACTCTGATACTCAGTGGGAGTATCATATTCCTGGACCAGGATAAAGCCTTAATCCAGCTGAACACCAACATTGATCCCGAGAATAAGCTGGTGCCTATATGCTTATTCATAGGAAGCATATCCTGTGTTTTGCTTATGAGGATGTTGGAAAGAAAAGTGAGTGAGTATACCCATGAGCATTTAATATTCTAGTTAAAAGTAAATTTTTACAAGAAACAGTCTAATATTCAGTTCTTACCGCGATGATACGCGGTGCTGCATTTTTAAGATAGCTATTCAAATTTAAAGTTTATAACCATACAAAAAGATACACGTTTCTAATGACACAAGTAATGGACTGGTGCCACAAGAAACTGTGCAGCGGCGTGCTACTTGATATCCGAACTTTTACAATAAAAAGTGTATTTTCTTGTATTGAATAATGGTTAATTTTGAATAGCTATCTTAATAAAATTGCAGTGCAATGTCGTGTATCGTTTTTTTCGATGTGAATTGACCCTTAGGTGTAGACCAATCGAATTCATAAATTTACAGCCACATAATAAGGTAGTAATAATAATACTCATTATTTTATTAAAAAACGTCTCAATCACCGTTATTTCTCATTATTTACTGTGTCGTGTGTACATTTATAATATAAAAATAATGACAATGATCATTAATAATTGTCGTTAAATAAAACTGTTATGAAACAGTTAAAGAAATTAACCAAACCAAGGCCAGTAAATCGATCAGATTATGTTTATTTATTGATTTAAAGTAAATTTAACATCTATAATAATTCAAAACTCATACAAATAATATGTACATGGTAGAAGTGGGTAACGAAGTACCTATTACAGATTCAGTTAATAGTGGAGCGCTGGGGGTTTCAACTTCGGATAATCGTTACAGTAGGTATATTGTTACGGGTGTTGTTAAAAATAAAATAAGATTCTCCGTGACAATATATATATTTAAAAAAAGGAAAAAATAGGGGTCGTGGGCAGAAGGCCGTATGGTCTGGACTAGCCTCTTGGTGTCAAGGTAGGGTAAGGGGATTTAAACCACGTGGGAACTTAACTGAGGATCCAGCTGTCTAGCACGTGGCGGATGCGAGCTAGGGCTACCACTCCTGGAAGCTTCTCCGTCACCGCTGCGTCCGTACGTCGTAGATAGATCCTCTCAATAAAAAAAAAAAATCCCCGTCCAATGATCATCAGCACTCTGAACTCCAGCTAGATATAAGTCCTTTTAATTGGTGCCTCGAATGCTGTAGTTGGCGGTGTTTCGTGCCCCAAACCAAGTTCCTGGAATAATCACGGTAATGTGTCGGTAGGAGTCCGGTCCTACAGCCAGCGCGATTTCAACCCCAAACGATCAAAAATCACGGGCTGTGTGACCATTACAAAGGTAGGCAAAATAAAAAAGATAAGATGATATTAAGGGCAACCAATATGATACAAACATCGTAACATTTTAATAGTGCTAGATTGGAAAGACGAAACTACAATTGAGCACGTGGTATGGCCAATCAAATAATTGACAACTAATTTACCAAGATGATAGTTTACATGAAAGAATAATGCGTTTTAATACAAGCATGATTTTACAAACATTCACAACACAGATATACTAAATTACTCACCGTGATACACGGGATTAAGAATTAAAAGAAACTGGAAAAACTTCAACAATAAAAATTCTACTTCGTCTTCTAGCAGGAGGAAAAAAAGGCCCTGTCATCTCGCGACAGCCCTTATATACTCCTACTGACAATGTTTTTTTTTTAACTGACAACTAGCGGTAATGCATAATCCAACCGCCACAATAAAGAAATATTGGAGATGAAGCTCTAGTTACAAAACCTTTGCTAATAGATGGCGTCGTCTAACATAATTTAGTTATTAAAGTTAGCAATAACAGCCAATAGATGACGCTAGGAGCGTCGTTATAAGTTATATTAATGCGTTAAAATGTAGCTATGCTAAACTTCTGAATTATGTTGTATGGGGAAAAAATAAAAAGTTTACCAAGTATTGGTAAACTTTTTATTTTTTCCCCATACAACAAGCTTTTTTGTCCATTAAATATTTCGAAAACTGATCTTCGGTTTTTTGTTAATAAACTAAAAAATATATATTAGGTCTTCACCTATGAAATTGCCGTTTTGTATGAAAAAATTTTAAACGAATTTTTTTCATGTATTTTTTATTTGTATTAATCGAAGTAATCACCCATGCAATCAATGCATCTTTGCCAATGCAGTGGCAGTTTATTGATGCCCTTATTTTAAGAAATCAGCTGGACGGGAGGCTGGAAGCTTTTTTATCTTTTATATTTGATGCAAATGGACCAATATTGTTTTGACGCTAATGTCGAAAGCTGCTGCTAATTCAGCCGTAGATTGTGTATCATCAGCTTCCACAGTCGCCTTTAATTCGTCATTGTCGACCAAAGTCTTGGGATGACCGCGAGGTTCATTTTTCAGGTCGAAATTTCCAGAACGGAAGCGAGCAAACCAATAACAGGTGGTGCGTTGGTTTGTAGTGTTAGCTCGGTAAACGTCGTTGATGTTGCGTGCCGCTTGTGCCGCGTTGCTGCCACGACGGTACTCATATTCCATAATTACTCGAATTTTTAACGTACCCATGATGACGAAAAAGATTGAAATGCGATGAAAATGTAACACTGTAAAATGACTACTTTTGGAAAAATAATTCCATGTTCTTAAAATAAAATTAATTTGAAATTAGAATTCTTAGCCAAACAAAAATTATTTTGATTTGAAATGGCCAGCAGAACGGCAATTTCATAGGTAAATACCTATTATAAGAAATTTTGAAAAATATTCTAAAGGAGCAGAAAATTTACAATAAAAACCTCCTAACTTCTGAAGTCTTCATTATTCATAACTTTAATTTAACGCTGAAAATAGTGTGCACTCGTCATTTCGCGCAAACAGTCACGCGTCGTCAAAATCATATATTATAATGTATTTCTTCAGCAATAAATACTGATATTAATTTTTTAAATAATTATGCTGTTCTGGAATTGCAATAAATTCTTTAAAGTACACCATTTTTCTTGTTCAAAGTTTTACAATAATATTTACTACTTAAAAATGATATGATAATATGCGACGTCCTCACTTTTAAAGGCGCGCTAGTGGAGAGATTTTTTTTCTCATTCTACCTCATTGTGTGGTATATCTACGAATAGGTATTTTTTGAATACAAGAGAGGTTTCATATACACGACTTTTTTAAAAGTGATCCATTTTTGAGTAGTCAGCGTCCAAAGTGGTTTACAAGTTCCCAAAAAAAAAACTATTGCGAGTTAATAGTTATAATCCTGACAATATTCTTGGTCTTTGGTTAGGTTATCTTAATTATTAACTTGCTGATGTTGAGATTTCATTACTTAGAGCCTATTTCACCGACTACTGATAAGTGTCAGATAGCTTATTTGCATGTGTTGTTGCTCGATATAAATAAGCAGGGACACAACTTCCGCACAAGCTATCCAACATAAGAATATTGTGAAACAGGCCCTTAATATTGCAAATATTACCTACGAGCTACGGTCATAACTTTATATTATAATGGTCTAATACAATATTCAAAAAAATAGTCCACCGTCATTGTCAAGCAGTAAGAGAGCTGATGAATGAGAGCACTCTCGATCACGTCAGTTTTCAAACAAAAAAACGAAATCAAAATCGGATCATCCGTTTGGGAGCTACGATGCCACGGACAGACACACACACACACTCGCAGACAGACAGATAGACAGACAGACAGATAGACCGACAGACTCGACAGATCTGTTTCGTCGGCTGTTCATAAATGCATGTTATTACAATATTTGAACTCAAACTCTACCAAAGTACACGACATCTGTTGCTCAGTGGTTAGTGCGTCGGCGCTTAAGCTGGAGGTCGCGGGTTTGAATCCCGCCTACCGGACAAAACGTTTTTAAAATAAAAATCTTAAATATGTGTAAAGTATAAAAGTATTAAATATATTTTCGTTGTCTGTATTGACGTGGTGTGGAAGTATCCATAGATATTATTATTATAAAGTTGGTTCTCTCTAGGACGCGACATAATTTAAATGGTCACTGGATAATAAAATATGTGGAGAAGTTACATAGTTCGTTTAATTTACAGCCATTCGGCTACGTGAATGAAATTAGTTATTCTAGCATATTCGAACTGAGTCAATTTAGTAAGTCTCAAGGGAACAGGAAATTGTATAATTATAGTGCAGCCAACTTCGACCGCTTTTTTGTTACCTTTATTAATGGTAGGTACCTACAACTAAAAAGAACTAAGTATATAATTTTAATTTTTTTTAGTTAGTCTACTGGAAATAATAAATTTTGGAAGAAACAGAATTAGGTTCTAACCTAACCAAAGAGCATTTTTTTTAACTCTGACGACGTAAATTTTTGAGTGTACATAAAGTACACACTACACAGTTAATTAGTTTTGTTTTAATTTTATTTTGATCTGGCGCTTTTGAATTTATTTAATAAATTGGTTTTGTACCTACATACATTTTATTTTCAGTACGTTCTAACAGCAGCGTTCTCCATAGTGATTTTGTCTATGGGAACCCTGGCTGTGTTCACACAGGCTGACCTCACCGTGAAGTCGGAGAGATGGCTCCCTGTAGCTGCTCTGGCGCTGTTGACCTTCGGCTATGGACTGGCCTGGGCGATACCAACTGTTATATTGACTGAGATGTTCAATTTTGAGGTAGGTTACTAATACTTCCAGACTTATTAATTGTAGTCCAATCAATGAATGTCTCAAAACATAGTATTGAGTGCGTGTGCGAGAACCTAAGTGATTTCTTCAGAAACTTATTCAGGGTGCTTAGGGCGAATATATACTAAAAGTCCTGACATCTAGGAGGGAGGAGGAGGGGGGCGGTCTTAATTTTAGGTATTTGGCTGTAAAATTACACTAGTTTACTAAATATAAAAAATTTCATGTCCTTCCAGTGAATTTCATATCATTTTATTTAGTGATGCAAAAGTAAACGCAAACATAATATATTTCTTTTATTTTTATTACGTCAAAGAATCAAGTTATCAACGAATTTTATATTAAGAATACCAAGTCTAGCAATTTATTTATTTTTTGTTAGCAAATTAGCAAGTTGGTTCTGAATTAATCCTAAAATTTTGCTGCATTGTAGTGTTCAGTTAAATAAATATTTGTTTTTAACATGTCAAAAAGGTTGTGTAAAGTACAACCTGACCGTTTTTGTTAAGTTTGTGGTGAACTTATTATATCTAAGAAAGTATATCCCATAGCGGAATCTCTGAAAGAAGCATATTTTCGTTATTTCAAAATTTCGGTCTCTCATCAGGACAAAAAATGGGCTCCTCACGTTTTTTGTGAAAGATGTAGAAAAACGCTAAGCTGGGCTTAGCGTTGGGCATTAGCGTAGCTAAGGGCTGCGGGTACAAAAAGATTTTTGAATTTTAATATGCCAATGATATGGAAGGTAAAGGGAATCTAACCACGAAAATGACTGTTACTTTTGTCTCACTAAGATATTTGGTTTTAATCAGAAGAACAAAGATAAAATTATATATGCAGATGTTCCTTCGGTTACTAAACCGATCTACAGCTCAGACAAGCAACAACTTCCAGAACCTCCCGGTTGTTTCAGCACAACATTGATGACTAACACGGAATCCGAAGAAGATCAAATTCAAAGTGACACAAGTTCAGATGAATTGGTTGATTTTCATGAAGAACCACATCTAATAACTCAGTCTGAATTGAATGATTTAGTAAAAGATTTAAACTTATCTAAATCCAAACCTGAAAACCTCGGAGAAGTCAGCGACGAACATGAAGAGCGTTTTCATCAGCATTTGAAAATTTTTGAACATCAACAACATTGAATTTTTGAATTATCAAGGGTACTGGGATCAAGCCATGTTAGGTGATTATTGCTGGTCTGTTATAAGAGACACAGACTCAAATAAATATAAGAAAAAAAAACTAAATCAATTAATTTTTATTTTTTTTTAATATTATTGTAGGCATTTTTTTGTAAATCAAAATAATAAATATTTTGGAAACGTGACGTGTTGTATTTTTTTCATATATTTTTTTAAACTCGGTGCAACTCAAATGATATAAAAAAACACTTTTCATTTCAAGGACAAAAATCATGTAAACAAGTGTTATTTATTAACTTATTAACTTTGATTCTATAGAATTTTTCTACATTCCAACCGTTTTTTAATTTTTCGCGTTATAGTACCGTCCCCAGCCCTATGCTGCTCATAAACTGAACAATTTGGCTGGGGTTGGTGCTGTGTGGTTTATATGCGACGTACTTACTCGCTACACACGCTGAATACTTTGTTTTCTACATTTCTGGAGCGTGTAGTTAAAAAACTAAATATAACTAATAAACTAATGTTAAATTTCTGAAGAAGTCGCTTAGGTTTCTCGCTCGCACACTCTACAACTACTTTATTGACTAGACTATTATTATTTATATTGGCAGTTGAGGGCAAGATGGCCTATGGGTAAAAATTGATAGGTTTTTGGTCACTACCTAATGAAAATCTGTTTGTATGACCCAAAAAGAAAAATTAAGTAGGTATGGTCCCAGCTCTAGTTCCAACTTTAAAAAAAAAATATTCTGAATAATTTCCCCATAAACTAACTAATAAAATATCTAATGTCAATGATAAAATGAATCTATAAATAAAAGCCTGGCTATATAATAAAAAAATCTAATGTAATGGTAGGACATAAAATGATACAAGCCGTCGACCGTGACAGGACTCGAACCTGCAATCTTCGGATCATAAATCTGACGCCTTATGAATTATGCCACAAGGTCTCATGACTTTCGAGCAAATCAAAATAGTTCTTCCTGTGTTTCTTGCTCAAGAATGCTAAATGACGTCCTCTATGGCTCAGTGGTTGAGCTCGTTGGTGTTAAAGCTGCGGGTCGTGGGTTCGAATCCAGGTTCGAAAGGTTCAAAAAGTTTTTTTGTGATAGTAGTAGGCCAAAGTAGTGAAATATAGCGATGGTTTAGAAAAGAGAAATAATTTTTAACGGGTATGAGCGCACAAATATCTACCATCTCCTTTTAATTAAAATCGGTGTAGTATCTGACCTTAACGTGTACTTAAACCATTTAGACACATTAAGTAGACCATATACCTATTATAATATTAGGTATGGAAGTACATATTGCTCCATAGAGCACACATTAATAAATAGTTACGACGTAACAGATACATCACTCCCATACAAAAGCGAAAATATGCTTTTCGCAGCAAGAAAAAAAGTACTATAAGTACGCGCACAAAGAGTCGTGATTGTGTTGCCGGCTGTACGAATGAACATATGAGGATTATTGTAATTTATTTGTCAATCAAATATGCTATCAAAAAATTTATACATTTTTTTAACTTCATTGATTTATCGATTTTAAAATTTTATAATTGAAAATATCCTAAATCGCGTAAATAATTTGATAGGTATATAATACTAAGGAAAACAGCAAAGAGGAAAATCAATAAATTCTTAAATAAGTAAGTATTGCAATTTTATAATTTGCAATACTTATTTAAAAAAAACTACTAAGAACTAAATGCCTACTAATGATGTCAAAAACGACTAAATTTAGTTGTTAACATATTACACTAAAGTCATCCACTCCACAATAATTACATGGCATTACGACGCGTAAGCGCGGGAACGTGTGGTGTGAGTGATCTGGCGGGCGTGCAGCGTGCGACGGCCGTTTGCCAATTGTATCTAATGAGATACGCCGAGCGGTAGGCACGCGTGTCCTTGAGCGAGTGAGCGAGTAAGTCTGAGTGTAAAGAATAGGGTCGGTTTCCAAACGTGGAACAGATAATAAGACTGATAAACGAATTTCAGCACTTTAAGGATTTTTTTTTATATAAGGTTAGTTGGGGCAAGAGAAAATGTTCCTTCCGTGTACAGAAGAACTTACTTTTAGTATGACACTATCAATATTTACTCTTTTTTTATTTGGGAAAATCCTTTGGGCATCCCCGGCGGGCTGGGGATGTCGGCCGGGGTATGTGGGACTCTCCCGGGGGAGAGGTGAGGAACCCGGGGTTGCCGTACTTAAACTCCCAGGTGCCGCCGAAACCGCCTTGGCAACAATAGCAGTGACGTCAATATTTACCTCTAGAGAATGTTGTCCAACTGACAATATTATATTGAATGAAACATATTTTATAGTATATAATCATATGCCTTAAGTCTATCCCCCTATCTATATTTTGCAAAAAAATCATATTATTTTTAACAATTACGTACCTAAACATAGCATGTTTTTATAATACTCATCCTGTGTGGTTATTTTTAACCGACTTCTTAGATATCTATATTCATCCTAGTGGCAGATATTTTTATAACTTGTACCTGTAAAGAGAATTTTATTTTTTTTATTGTATCTTTTAATTCAAATGTTTAGAAGATACATAACGGTGTCGTTTTACTGTATTTTTCTTATTATTGTATTTTTCAGATCAGGGCGTTTCTCATCGGAGTAATATTCACGTATTCTCAAGTGCTGAGAATTATCCATGTACACACTTTCAAGTATTTGGAGGACTTCATAGGAATATATACCTTATTGTATATGTTCTCAGCGGTGAACATAATCGGTGCTATATACACAATATCTGCGGTACCCGACATCAAGATGAAGAATGTTAGACAAATAGAGAGGCAACTGAAAAGAGTTCCTATACTAGAATTTAAGGCAGTTAAGGTGTAATCTAAGGGTCAATTTACACCAAAATGAAACGATACGCGACATAGCGCTGTATTTTCTAAGATAGCCATTCACGAATGTCATGTTGCATAGCGCTGCACAACGCAGACCTGCATTGTATGACTGATTTCATATAAAACATGTATCTTTTTATTTAGTGAATAAAGTTAAATTTTCAATAGCTATCTTAAACATGCAGCGCCGCGTAGCATTGCTTATCGTCGCGGTGTGAACTGACCCTTGATAATACTCTTATTTATAATTTTGGGTTAAAAATTACACAATAAAACATTCCAAAACCTTTTTTAAAGAGTGTTGAAGTGTCTATTAAGGTAATGGCAGTGATTTTAAATCAAAGTAAAGATAATATTATAATGTGCTCGTAGTAGCTGGATTTTTAAAATATGTTTTTAATTTATTGGTAATTGAACATTTGAGATACTTTTATTGTAAATGAATCTTCACCTGGTGTTGGAATAGCATATTAATTTATAAAAACTGGATAAATATTAAGTACCTAGTTATGTAGTTTTAATTACATTTAAGTACTGAATGCTCTAGGTTATGAAAGATATAAGTAACTAAATATGAAAAGAAATAAGAAAAGGTTAATCTCGTGATTTATAAATAAAGAAATCGTATGTATCTAATAACTTAACAACCTTGAAATAATTATAGATTGTGGGAAGAGTGGAAGCCCCAAAGGGAGATCTCCGACCGAGCGAGGTGCTATGCTCGGTGAGGCCGAAGCCCCACTTGTAGTAATTTCAGGTGTTTTTTTTTTTTTTTAAACGGGCAATTGGCCCACCACACTTACCCACCACTGCAACTCCTGTGTAGCCAGGATCGACAGTGGTAACCAACCGCAAAAACCCTTTGATATGATCTCAGGGGTGCCCGGGGGACATGCTAAATCTGTCTTGGAACCCGCAACGAAATTAATCAGAAGATTGTAGGAGGAGTAGGAAGTATTCCAGTTTCCCTCCCCAAGCAAAGCGGGAGACAGCAAAAATTGTGATGACAAAAAGTCAGAATTAAAGGGGAAGCACCACGGGAATAACATGTTTTTTTTTTTTTTTTTTTTTTATGGCTACAAGACAGAATGTAATTAAATGTTTTAATTTATAATATGACAATTGATTACAATGTATTTATAATGACAAAAAAGTGTTGCATTGTTTCCAATAGTACTTATGACAAAAACGTTTGAAAGCTCGGAAGTTTTTCGCGCAGTCCACGAGATCTTCATAGTACACAACCCTAGAAACACAATGGACGCTGTTCAACATTTCGATTCTTTCGTCATACCAGAGATCACACTCCCAGAGTATGTGATGAGCAGTTTGTTCATAAGGGCTACCTTCGGTCGAACACTCGCATAGCGGAGACGAGACTAATGTAAATCCAAACAGTTTCGCTTTAAAGTTTCCGTGTCCTGTCAAAAATTGTGCGACGTAGTGGTCTATTTCTATCCATTGCTTCGAGAGTCGATCGCGTACCGAAGGGAAGAAATTATATAGGTTGACGCCCTTTGATAGTGTTGTCCCACCGTTCCTGCCACTCAGAAATTAGGTTCTGTATAGAAATATCTAATGGCTCGAATAATCTAGTTATCTTATTACTCTCTTTCGCGCTTAAAAACTCAGGGTTAGTCATTTTTTTATTTTTATAATATAGCGCTGCACGACGCTGTATCTCTAAATCTACTGGTAGGACTCCGGCTAAGACTGGGAGTGCTTCAGTACTTACGGTACGGTATGCCTTACATAAAAATATTAAGGCAAGACGTTGGCTTTGCAAAAGTTTACGACGGGCCGCTCCTATTGTAGCCCTATCTGCCCAAGCCGGTGCGCCAAAGCAAATGCTGCCGAGGTACGTCGCATTATAAATTATTTTTAATGTTTTAAATGTAAGGCCCCATATCGACGTTGATATTTTTGTGAAACAATAGAAATTCCTTTTAGCTTTCTCACCGGTCTGTATTATATGTTCGAGGAATGTAAATTTATTTTCTAAAATAAGTCCTAGGTAACAAAGTGACTGTTTACGTTTCACATTGATGTTGTTCAGTTTAATGCAAGGAGTTGATATTAATGAACCTTTTAAAAGTACTTGAAAGGTTTTATGTGCTGCAAATTCTAATCGATTTCTGTGGCCCCAACTCGATATTACGTTGAGGCACTTGTTGGCCTTGTTTTCAATTTCAGATCGCGAATTGGCTTGAATAATAAGAAAACCATCGTCAGCATAACCTATCAGAGAGCACAGAGGAGGCAAGGGAACACATAATAAATCATCAAAACTTATATTCCACAAGTGCGGCGATAGTACTGATCCTTGAGGGCAGCCGCGCGTTAAGTTTTTGGAATGTGTGTAATGGCCGAGTTGGAGTTTTGTTACGCCGTTGCAAAAATACGAGTAAATTAAATAATAAATATTACGATAGCAGCCTCTGTTTCTTAACTTCAGTAGTAGCATTGGCCACCAGGCATTATCGAAGGCAATAATTTCAGGTGTTGTAAAATATATTCCGCCGATCTTAGAAAACTTCGATAGCGCGATTCAGGATTGTGGCGCTAATTGGTCCGCCACATCACTCCCCCCCCGAAGACCTGAGGTCGAATTTTGAGTCGCCAGTGCCAGAGAGTCCCCGTGAGTCGGAACTGTGCTGCTGCTGCACGGGCTCCAGTGAGTCGGAGTGCTGCCGTGCGGGCCGATGCTACCGTGCTGACCAGGAGAGATGTGCTCTGCTTGCTTGACCGGTCGTTGTAGTGAGAGTGCCCGATGAAGCCGATGAGGGTTCGACCAGGCCGCGGTGCGGTGAGGTGCTGGTGGTCGAGATACCCGATGAGGCTGAAGCTGGCTTGCGTGGTGCAGAGGGGTGGGAGAGTGATGATTATGATGTCCAGAAGGAGACGTGTCTTGTCGAGGGTCACCAATCAGGAATATGGTGGCAAGCCCCAAAGGGAGATCTCCGTCCGAGCGAGGTCCTATGCTCCGACAGGCCGAAGCCCCACTTATAGTAATTTCAGGTGTTGTGTATATACCGCCGATCTTAGAAAACTTCGATAGCGCGATTCAGGATTGTGGCGCTAATTGGTCCGCCACAAGGTATTTGTTTTTTCATCGTACTTTTAATGACTTTTAAAACTAGTTAACCATGGAAATAAAATAATATTATCAATCACAAAATAAAATTTGATACCTATTGATACAAGAAGGCTTGATCATTAAGGCTTTTAGATTGATTATTTCCTAAATATCTAGCTAAGAATATATTTCTAAATCACTGTCTCATTGGTGGCCATCACTCACAAGACGCACTTCCCAGAAGGTCTGAAATTGCGATAAAATATTAAATACTTGCTAAAAACCTCTTGCTCGTCTGTGGTATTTATAGAATTTACCAGATGGGTAATGGTATTTAGATAAATATTATGGAGAAAAATTTGTTAACAATTAATTTTAAATCTAGGGTAGGTACTTCATTCTTTTCTTCGTACTTCTATGTTATATCCAATACAAGATGTATATGAGAAATGAGCGTAATATTCATTAATGGTTGATTAAAAACAAAACTTTTTTACATATTATTATTAAACCAGAAATAACCTAACCTAACGAAAGTGGGCCTTCGACATGTCCTGGCATGCTCTTGGTTACTATCAAAGCGCAATAGGTTTTCTTTGAATTACTTCAAAAGTTATTGTCCGATTTCGCCTCCATTATTCGAAAGTGGTCGACTTTGTATAAAGTCATGCTTGAAACCTTCCCTTTATTTTAAAACACCTATTTAACGATACCCCACATGTTGGGCTATAATAAAAATATATTTTTCATGCCCACTTTACATGAATGGAGATCCACCCCTAAAGTATAACATTATAATTACGTTATGATGCCAAAACCGAGATCTACATACAGTCCATAACAGTATCAAATTTCATCCATTTATATTCATAATCACAGAAGCTAGAAGCGCGGACAGACAAACAGACGGACGGACAGAGCGACATGTGTATTACGGAACCCTAAAAATTAAGAAATTATGTGTTTAGTAGTTAGTTTAACTCATTTGGTTGATGTTAGACTTATTAAGTACCTATTTAATTTTACTGCAATCGAAAATTTTTACTAAGCTCAGAGTACATTTCAATTACCTACATGTTATAAACAAATTAAAATATTTTGTAAGCGATTAATGATCTGACATGAGGCTCCCGAAGGAAAAGGGTTGGACATGGGGTATGCGAATTAAAAGCATAATGTTCACTTTCTTCTCGTTTAAAAATAAACGGAAAACAAATATAAACAAACCGTTTCGACTTCGTAAATCGATGCAAATATTTGTTCATATGAAATATCTTTAATTCTACATTCGGCAAATATTTTTCTGCCAGGAACAGCACTTTACACGGTGAATTTTAGTGCGAACGACAGAATCAAAAGACAAAAATGAAAAAAAAAATCAACACTTAAATAGGAATAATAATATTAGTACCTATATATTTTTAATTGCTTGATTAGTACATTCCTGTACATTTAAAGACATTTCGTCATTTGCTCCGCGTGAATATTCAACTAAAGCTAAAATTTAATACAAGTTTGAATCCTACTAACAATGAATAAAATAAATTAATGAAAAATAAAAATAAATCCCGACTGCGTTAAACAGACGGCTGGACGAAGCGAAACTAAAACGGTTCCTTAAAGTTACTATGGAACCCTAACAATGGATTGCAGCTCCTTTGTCTCGCTCAAACTCGACAACGGCTGAACCGATTTGGCTAGTTTTAATCTTGAGATAATTATTGTAGGCTAAGTTTAGGGAAGGTTAAAAGGAGGCAGAAGTACGAAAAATTACGAGAAACATTCCAATAACAACAAGTAAAATTTCCTACACGAACTGTTCCTACGGCCTACCTGCCAAACATTTGACGTTCGTAAATTCGGGTGTCGAGTGTCACTCGACTGTCAAATATTTAAAGGTGCGTTCAGAAATTTTGTTAAAATAGAAAACAACTTTTTTTCATTCAAAAGTGTGTAATGTTTAATCGGCTAGTTATAGGTTGTAAGTGTCGGTTAGGTTAGGTGAAGATGTAAAAGTAGGTTGGTGTATTCCAGTTTATAGTTAATACAGAATAGCGTGTGTCAGGTCAGCTAGTACGATATAAAAATTATACACCGTGTTGAGGTTCCGGTGCACAAAATCATCAGAAATATCTTGACCCGAGGTAATTCAAATAGCGTTCGGGAGTTCGCCGCTGAAGAGCTTCAAGTATTC
Source organism: Phengaris arion (assembly GCA_963565745.1). Classification (NCBI taxonomy): domain Eukaryota; kingdom Metazoa; phylum Arthropoda; class Insecta; order Lepidoptera; family Lycaenidae; genus Phengaris; species Phengaris arion. The sequence continues at coordinate 18,723,648 of OY751432.1, forward strand.
GTAAGTATTCTTTGTGGGACGGAAAGTTTGGACCATTGTGTGGTGCTTTTGTTAATAGAATAGGTCACTGGTTTGAAATATTCAAGCGAAGCTCAAGTTTGTGGAAAACTCGTTAATGTATTAAAACGTCAACTCGAAACTTTTGGCGGTCTTCTTTTTATATTGCTTTTATTTAGAATCCGTAAATATAATAAAATATGGTTATTGTATTATACTACTGTATAATAATATACTAGTGTGTAATATACTACTATAAAATTATATAAGTGTAAGTTGATTTAATGAATGTTGAAAGTATGAGGAATGTTATTAGTATTATCTTGCTTATAAGCAAGTTAGTCATTTAGATGATGAAATCAGTGCATAAAGATGCGTGCCAACAGATTATTATTTTTTATAATTTTTTTACTGACGGGAATAATTTATCTTACGGCTATAAATAAATATTTTAAAAATATATTAACCGACTTTCAAAGTAAAAGCAATCACATTCTTAACAATCACTTAAAAGTATGAAATAATATTTATTGTAGAAATAGTTTCCCTTGAAATTCTGCTAAAATTTAACTAATTATTACTCTACTCAATTTTCGTTCGAAGTCGGTACCAGCCAATTTCAACGGGAGTTCTTTAAAATATTGTTTGTATGTATATGGACGTCGTTGTGTTAAAATTAATGATAATTTGATTAAAGGATATATACAATTGTATGGGCTGGTACCGACTTCAAAAATAAGAAAATTGAGTAGAGAAATAGATCAATTTTATCAAAATGTAAAAGTAAAAGTATTTCGACAGTAAGAATAATTTCATACTTTTACGTGATTTTTAAGAATGTCATTGGTTTTACTTTGAAAGTCGGTTTATATATTTTTTTTTTTTATTATTTTTAGTGGGAGATCGAGATTTGCTTTAGAGTTTAAGTAGGCGGAAAAATATTTAAAATAGCAAAGAAAGGAAATAAAAAGAATCACAAAAATATTTATTTGACCGGAATTCGAACCCATGACCAATTTGTAAACAACGCACAAATTACCAATCTACCATCCAGTTGCCAATAGTGTCGAAATTATTGAAGTAGGTAGTGTTGTACAACGAAAGAAAAACTTAAAAATGTGTGATTTATCAGGGATCAGACCTAGCTTTGAAAGAAGACGTCTGACATTGCAGACCTTTCGCATACATTTTTACAACGGTTCTTTAAACAATTTCAAAATTTCCAAACGTGTATCATTAAAGACTGACGAGTCCCATTCCGTGCTTTTAGAACAAGAACACCTTTACATAATGTTACTTTTTAGTACCATATGCTTAGGTTATCTAAAAATAAAGTTGTGGGCGGAAATGATGTAACGTTTAAGTTGACACACAATATACCGGGTGTATCCTCATCATCATTAAACAGGGTGCTTTTTCAGTCAGTGTCCAAACTTTCACTTTTGATCCTATAGTTAAAGTTGCTTATATTCAAGAGTATATTCACTCCTGAAAGTTTGGATACTGACTGAAAAAACATTCTGTATAATGATAATGATGATGATGGGACTAGCAAATATTCAAAGGAACCGAATAAAATACTAAGCTAAATACCTACTTCATCATATTATGATTACCTATGAATGGTGTAATGATGGTGGTGGTAATGATGATTGTTTAATAGTAACTTATGCTTGCAGTCCTTTAAAAAATGCTGAAATTTGTTTATAAATTATCTATTTATAATTGTATCTATAAATACTGAGGAGTTCTGTTCAGTCCTTTTGGATCCATGGTATACCTGGCACAATATTTCACTTATTGATAGCTGTGAATGTTCAAAGAAATCGATATTGGTGTTAAAGACCATAAGATTTACCTATAATATCAACATAATATTATGATGTACGGTGTGATGATGGTGGTGGGGATGATAATTTTTTAATGGTGATATATTATGCTTACAGTTCTTTAAACAATGCTGAAATTTCCAAACATGTATCTTTAAAGACTGGGGAGTTCTGTTCAGTCCTTTTGGATCGAGGGTATACCTTGGCACAACTTTCACTTTTTGGTAGCTGTGAATGTTCAAAGAAATCGATATCGGTGTAAAAGACTATGAGAAATACCTATATTAATATAATATCATAGATGTATGGTGTGATGATGGTAATGATGATGATCATTATTAAATAGTGATTATTTAACAATTCTTTAAATTCCAAACGTGTATCTTTAAAGACTAGGGAGTACCGTTCAATGTTTTTGGATTCAGGATATACCTTGGGAGTCAACCCTTTAAAATAAAAAAATAATTTCGAAAATCGGTCCACAAACGGTGGTGTAATCGCGTAACATACACACAAAAAATAAAAAAATACACACGAATTGAGAACTTTATGTGTTTTGGAAGTCGGTTGAAAATATGTATAGAAGCTTAAGAATATTTCAAGAAGGCCAATTAAAAGTTTTCACAGATAGTAGAAATAACAGTAGAAAGGAAAATAGATACTTAGTGTCATCTTATACCGAGATGCGACGAAACGATGGTTGAAGATAGTCGCGTCGCGTCTTGGTCTCAAATGACTCATAATGTTTTTAGATTAATGCAATTTTGTGGCAGAAACAATTATTTCACTTGTACCCAGAAAATAATTTCTGTCTACTTAGATATTAAAAGCATTTTTATGAAGCTTGTTATGTTAAGCAGACAAGCGACGAGTCTCATATTTCCCACCAAGTTAACAATATCGCCTTAATGAAAAATTAATTATAATAATTATCCTACTACTGTTATAAATGTGAACTTTTATGAGGATGGAAGGATGTTTATTTGTTTCACGCAAAAACATCTGAACGAATTTTAAGGAAATTTGATACGCTAGTTAGTTTAAGCTTTGGATTAACACAAAGGCTACTTTTTATGCCGAAAAAGTAGCCTTTTAGTTATGTTCCCGTGGGATACTGTATTTAAAAGCTAGTCATTAATAACACAAGGAAATAGTCAAAAACTATAACCCGACTACGCGAATTATGTTACCCTTAATTATGCGCTACGATGAACAAACATACATATACACGCATACACACGTAACCAGCCAAATTAATTAGGCAACGTCTAGCGGAAGATGAAACATTAAAAATAGTATATACTTCGTACATCTCTCCATATCGATGATGATAATAATATTGTTACAATTTTCAATATTGCATGATTTTCGTATTTCATATTCGGTATATAGTATAACCCTATAATATTATTATATACCTACATACCTAATAAAATACTATGTTATAATAATGTACTTATTTATTACTGAAAGACAACTAAGCTAATGCTTAGTTTCTAGGGTGGGGTTCTAATAATTATTAGCTTTTTAAGCGACTTCCAAAAAGGAGGTGGTTCTATATTCGGCTGTTTAATATAGTATTAAATCATTAATTTATTAGCTAGTAATTATCTGTACAATCATTTCACATTACAAGTAAGCAAAGGTTCTAGAGTCTAGACCGGCGTTGGAAAAAGAATTCACCGTTGGAATTCATTTAACAAAAAGCGGGCAAAACGATAGCTCTCCGGAGTGTAGCTTTATTGCAGACGGAGCAGACCAGCTCTCGTTTAATTTTATTTTGCTCAGTCCAAAGTTTGTCACGGTAATGTGTCACAAGTGTCAACCATGCTAAAATGACGTCATAAATTTACTTTTTGGGGTTCCGTAATACATAAGGAACCCTTATAGTTTCGCTATGTCTGTCTGTCTGTCCACGCTTCTAGCTTCTGTAATTATGAATATAAATTGATGAAATTTGGTATAGTTATACATTGTGTATAGATGTCAGTTTTGACATTATAAAATACTAATAATTTAATATTTTAAGGGTGGCTGAACAGCCATGTGAAGTGGGGATGAAAAATATTTTTTCATTCTGCCCCATCTTGTATCGTTGAATAGGTTTTTTAAAATAAAGGTAAGGTTTCATATTTACATGATTTTTTTACAAATTTGAACATTTTCGAGTAATCGGCCTCCAAAGTTTTTTAGTCAGTTGGTCCTAGTATTTCTAAACTATAGGAGATAGAACTTGGAAGTTTCGTTAAAAACTCGATAGGAAAATTATTTTGAGCGTAATCGGACAATGTCTTTTGAAGTATGCTCTTGGTTAGGTTTTTATTTCTCAATGGTACCTTAACTTATAAGAAAAAATATTTTTTAAGGATTTTTGTTTCGTTATTGCCCAGGAATACTTTATCCAAATTCATACACAAAACAAAACAAACAGACAAACAAAAGCCTGATTTCATACCCATTTTCTGTGACGCTACGTTACTTACACCAGCGCCATTAGTGGCCCCATACACGGTCCGGTGTTCCTTCAGTTCGGCCTGAACGGATGCAAAATCGTATCGTCTGTGTGCAATTTCGAGATCGCATCAGGCGGCCGTATGGACTGAAGCGATTCGTTCCAATGTTGCCAACTCTGTTTTTGCAAAACTACTAAACTCGCGTTGTTTTCTACAAAAAACTACTAAAAGAGTACCGATAACTATAAAAAAGCTACTAAACTTAGGAATCCATAAAAATCTTTTTTGGGGTTTTTTGTGTACAAACATACATACATTTTCTGGTTTAATATTTAATCGTTAAATTAAAAAAATATAGTAGGAAACATTACATATAGGTATATAAATTAAATCGATAGTTTGAAGCGACTTACGGATGCGTGCTACTATGTGCTATTATTATAAGGTCATAATAGCACATAGAAGCAAGCTATTTTGCATATTATGATTACTGTCTAACTATTTTCTACAAAACCATTACTCACAACTAAATTCCTACTAAGGAGGGAAATAAAATACAAAATTTAGTAGTAAATAAACTAAGTTGGCAACATTAATTCTGACCTGCACGGATGGACTGAACGGCAATAAAATTGGACTGAACGGTAATAAAATTCGAGTGTAAAATAAAACCGGTCAAGTGCGAGTCGGCAAGATGAGTTCCGTACAAAACGGAAAAAAAATACGTTTGTTGTATGTGAGCCTCAAATTTTTATTTTATTCAGTTTTTAGTATTTGTTGTTATAACGACAATAGAAATACCTACATCATACATTTGTAAAAATTTTAACTGTCGATCTATCACGGTATAAGAAGGTTAAGATACAGCCTGGCGACAGACGGACGAACAGCAAAGTTAACAAAGTTAAGTTAAAAAAGTTATAAAAAAACAGTAATAGGGTCCCGCTTTTACTCTTTGGGTACGGAACCCTAAAAATGGCACGTGGTCAATAGGTTTTCATTGAATTACTACAAAAGTTATTGTCATAAAATTATTACAGAAGCTAGGAGAGCGTCGGACAGAAAGACAGACGGATGGGCAGAGTGAAATTATAAGGGTTCCTTAAGTATAACGGAACCCTAAAAACACGACCGAAGCTCGCGGCAATTTTCCGTGTATGTGCTCGAATCCGTTCAGGCCGAACCTTAGATTAAAATGCCTAGAAACCGGGTACGCGCATGAAAAGTGAAGTAAATCATACTCAGCCATATCGGCTCAGTTTGTTCAAACGACGTCAGTTGGCAAGGTCAAGCGCTAGTGTATGACATCTCCGACTATTAAAAACATTATGACGGTTTGTGTCGTTATTGGGTGTCACAATGCATCGGAAAAGAATTAAAAAAGCTTCGGACATAACATTTCATATGTAAGTATAAAATGTTATGTCCGAACAATTTGACATGTATTAAGTCAAATATTTAAAACATTTTAAAATAAAATCATATCGCCATATTGCTGCCCTATTGTGAATTGTGAAAGTATTACTAGTAATAATAAATTTATTTAAAAATTTTCATGGCTAACTAATAGTTGCAACTAAGACAAAGTTGTATAATATTTTCAGATTTTTTTAATTATGAATTTAAAGTATTGCCCCTATTAACATAATCCGTAATATATTCCTTAATACCCGTTTAATATAAATAATGTTCACAAATTGTGTTTAGATGGTTTAAAATGAATATAAGTTATATTTTTACATCTCACGATATTAAGAAAAGCAAATACAATAATCCTAATTTTAAGAGTACACACTACACAACTTTCAAGTTTTGTTTGTGTGCGTGTGGGTATGTAATGCTTACTCCTACATCTATCTGTTGCTTGCTTCACTTTATACGATGCGTTTGTTTGAAGACTATCTAGGCGTTATTAATCTAAGGGCCGAACTGACGTCAGTTCGGTCGGATGCGATTTTCTCCGTGTATGTGCTCGAATCCGTTCAGGCCGAACTGACGTCAGTTCTAACTGAAACGATCGGCCTCTCGTCTGTGGAGGCCTTTAGCGTCGAAGCATTTATGAAAACGTTTTGAAGGACGCGTTTACAAAATATTGTGTTGTTTGACAGCGGCCAAGTACGGACTGATATTTCTTTAGAAATGTTTTGTGCAATAACCATACAGTGACTAAAAAAAATAAACCATTACGCCCCACACAACAAAATGCGTGAAAATTTTTAGGAGACTTTTCATGCTTGTTAATTAAAATCTATTCAAAATGTACTATAATTTAAAATATTATTTTTTACCCGACTACGGCCAAGCTAAAAGTAAGGGTAATGATTTTGGCAGTCTATGTATCTATACCGCCTAACTACTGGTCCAGTTTGAATAAATGAGGTCTCAATCGATTCGTAACAGTAGCCCGGATAACATAGGCTATAGAATTTCTTAATTTACGTAGTTGAGTTATAGTTTTTTATAAAATTTTTAGTTACTAAGCAATATTAAGAATATCCGCTATCTTTCGGTATTTTTAAATAAACAAAATAAGCTACATATTTCTTCTAGTAAATTTTGAGTGAGGTTCTGAAATATTGTTTTGCTATGTGAAAAATCATAATTTCGGTATAATATTTATTGACTATTTTACAGATAAGGAAGTACTTTACTTGTACAATTGGTACCTACTTTTGTAGGGTGTGGTTTCATTTGGTAGCAAAATCGACCAAAAAAAAATTTAAATTTAAAATTAATCAACATTATTTTTTTCTTTCGGGATCTCACTTAACGTTTATTATCTCTATTAACTATATAAATTAACTGCCATTGTCTGTAATGGTGTGAAATGGGAGAAATTCCCCAAAAATGCGGCTCCGATATCAGTCACCACTATGTCCTTGTCATGTTGCCACAAATGGTGATTGATGTGTCCGGTACGCTCGTACTGAATTAACAACATTTTCTTTTCGTTTTTGTAATCTATTCTTATAATATTAAATATGGGCATTATCTAATATATAAAATAGTCGGAAATATTTGTAATTCGTCGCGTATTTTTATTAATTCAAGTGTAGGTATAGTCAGCAGTATAACTGCATAAAAAATTTCAAGTTTAAAAACTATAACCCGACTACGCAAATTATATAGCCTATGTTACCCGGGTCATTATTACGAATCTATTGACATCTCAATCTTTAAAATCAGATCTGTAGCTTAGGCATTGCGGTGGAATAAACATACATACCATATGTATTACATACATGTAAGTATGTAATACATACATAATCTAAAAAAATCATTACCAAAGGGTAACATTTGGATTCGCCGTAGTCGGGTAAAAATAAAGAGTTCATGTCTAAAGGCCCCCACAGACGAGAGGCCGATCGTTTCAGTTAGAACTGACGTCACTTCGGCCTGAACGGATTCGAGCACATACACGGAAAAATCGCATAAATTCGTTCTGGTTTGCCGCGAGCTACGGTCGTGTTTAATAATTGTATTTTATGACACTCGAATTTTATTAGTTATTACACTTTGAAAACTCATTACGCTTGTAAACGATACACGCCCGCACGGCCGCGGCTCTGGTGAGATCTGAAGCGATTTGTCACACATGGTCTGTTCAGTCCATCCGTTCAGTCCAGAATTAATGGTACCAACTTATTATAGTTAATTAGTTATTTTACAAAGTTTTACTACTAAATTAAGTATTTTATTCTCTCCTTAGTAGGAATTTAGTTTTAAGTAGTGTTTTAGTAGGAAAGAACCACACAGTAATCATGTGCAAAAAGGCCTAGTCTAGGCACAAAAAAAAAACAAAAAAAAATTGAAACTATCATAACAATAAATCGTAGCATTCGTCCGTAATTTGCTTAAAACTATCCGTTAAATTACTATATACGTCATATATTTATTTATTTTAATTTAACGGTAAAATTTATAATAAAATTCAATAAATAATAAAATTTTAATATAATAAAACCTAAAATGTAGTGGTTTTAGGTGGTGGGGGTTTTAGGGATTCCTGAGTTTAGTACCTTTTTTAATAGTTTTCAGTATTCTTTTAGTAGTTTTTATTATAAGTCGACGCGAGTTTAGTAGTTTCGCAAAAATAGAGCTGGCAACACTGGAACGAATCGCTTCAGTCCATCGGGCCGACTGATGCGATCTCAATTACACACAGATTATACGATTTTGCATCCGTTAGGCCGAACTGAAGGAAAATCGGGACGTATATAGGGCCCCTAATTGTAGAGGTAGTAGATAAAAATCAATCTATGATTTTGAAGTTATTTGCTCTCTACAGCGCTTAGTTCGTGTGAAAAACATAGACGAGGCATGTCGAGGCAAAAACTGTCTCCACTCAAATGGCCTCACTTTGGGGTTATTTGCGGCCATTTTGACATTTGAGGTATGGTGAAATCAAGATTGCGTAACTTTTTCTTGCATGAAGATGTGTTCTGACAAATATAAAATATGGGTATATTATAGCCCATCTTATTAATAGCCCGTCCTTAGTTTTGAAATCATTTATGAAAAAGATGTAAAAACTTTTCGAAGGTCACAAAACTTTATTTATCTAGAAAAGTGACGCAGATTACTTACCTACACAAGTTTTTGACTTAGAAAAAATTATTGTTTTTTGTCTCTTGACTAAATAACCTTTATTTATGACCTTTATTTACGACAAATTGTTTCTAAGACTTCGTAGTTGTGATTTAATTAAATATCAACTGTGCGACAAGTTTTGAGAACTTAGTAATTGTTATTAAGAGCAAGCTTGTAATATTTTACAACTTCGAATTATATTTTCTAACTTCTCAGTATATTGCTCTAATTTCAAGGCGAAAATTGATGTGAAATTGTTAGATAGAAACGGTATTTCATATTGCAGATAAAATAAATTTATTTTAGACTCAAAAATAAATAAAATTGTTTCTGTTCCTTTATTGGCTAGCATAATTGTACAAAAATCCTTTATAACTTTATTCTGCAAGTAGGTAATATTTCTTGATCAGTTGAGAAATAAGTAAAATGTAACCTCTTCCATATAACCTATTCAAAATTCTAAAGAACTCTACCTACTGATAATAATAATCTTATGTTATAAAATCTGACATAGTCTACTTTTATCAGTAGAATGTGCCCGGTTATGCCCGTTTTACTCTGACTAAATTCCATATCCTGAACTGTTACAAACTGTCTGTGTGTGTGTAAATTTCACACACACACAGACAAATAAATTTTGTTAATTTCTGCACAGATTGTTGGCGTAAAGTGTTTTCTTAGGGAATCGGAGAGGCTGAGTACGTCGAGTTCGTCCACGAAGATGGGAATATAGTTTCATGTCAAAAATATATTTCCAGTATGTTTGTGAAGTACTAGATTCAATTTCGCAATTTACGCAATAGACCTTTATATAATCATACATTCTTATGTATGCCAATATAAATTTATCGAAAGGTTCTTGAGACTCTCGACAAGAAGACCTGAAACAGTGAACAGTGTCTCCTCTTTTCGTCCTGGCTCTCTAGAAAAGACTATTTACCAGAAAGGACACTGGCGAATCCTGCTTGATTTCCCATCAAGAGCGGCCAAGTTTCGAACATATTATGTGGTTTTATAGTAGGTACTTAAAAAGTTATTATGTAAAAGAAAATATTATATTTTGAGGACTTGGGAATAAAAAGTTATGAATCTCCGAATATCAGAGAATTCATGTGCAAAATACGTACTTATTAATAGATCCCTCCATACTATTCATATTTGTACCAATAATAATTATTCTTATTCTTGGTATAAATATGAATAGTATGGAGGGATCTTTTTCACACCCCAGGTACCATTTTTTTCATAAATCTAGTTATAAACTGCAGAACTATAGAAAAAGAAAAACTTTATACTCCAATTAAAAATTATTAATTGAAGTATATTTATAATTATTATGTTCTTGGTTTTCGGAACGTCAAAGCGACAGCTATCATTTGTCTGTTAGCACATTGCATTTCCAAACAAACTAGTTATTAATTTCATTACGCAATTGATATCACAACTAATAGATGTCGCTTTTACACAAACCGCTACTAGGGTAATTTATTGAACAATAGGTTAGGTTATATTAAATCAATTATCTATTATCCTCCGAGTTCGATGTATAATATTATTGCTTTTTTTGTTCCTATGTTCATAAAGTACAACTCACTATAAATATTTTTTGTGGCCACGTACTTTAGTTACCAGGCAGTAAATGTATGGCGACTTGCCGGTCTTCTTTTCGTGAGACTTCTCGCTGTTAGCCTGGATATTGTACGATATCTATTATAGATAAAACTACCAAATAGTAACTTATCCCGAGATAATAAGTGGTAGTTAGATTATTAAAATTTCGCTATTTTAGCATTATAGAACTCGTAAGTAAAGAGATCTCATCATGATAGTACTCATAAGTAAAGAGGTGTGAGATGTTATTAGCAAATAATCCATTTATTATATTTAGATACCTTTGTAGTACAATATTATTATGAAAGTTTGAATAGCAATATTGCGTGCATACTAATACACAAATTGAACAATATCAAAGGAAGTGCGTGCGGCTTTGATCAATTTAGTTAATGATATTAATATTAAATTCCGCTAGTATCATCTCCCATGCCTCCACTATTCTCACAATTGCAAAAAACATTCAGTTTCTTCAGCAATCATAGAAGGAAAATTGTTTCCCTCCTTCAGGAAAAATGCTTCACGTGCATCGACGAAATGTACGGTAATAATTAGGTTATTGCACAACAAGCTTGTTATAAAAATTAATCAACTACAAATACAAATAACACAAGGTCACAAAAATTGCAATAAATTTGATTGCAATGCAAATTTACGACGCCGTAAAACACACACCCACACCAATTAATCATTTTCATTAGATAAAGTAAGAGTAGCAATCAAAATGACATTGGCCACAAAAATATATTTCGTCAGCGAGTGAGTTTTATGATGAGTCAGAATCCGCGAATCCTCTCATAAAAACGACTTAATGTTATGACCAATAAACTGTTTATTTGAGTGTAACATAACGTACTATGTAGGATAATAGCCTTGCAGTGATAGAAATAGAAACAACTAGCCTCAATTCATGAATTCATCCTTATGGTTTTATCACTTTAAAATACTTAAATAGCGACAATTATTTTACACACTCACATAATAGCTACTGTTCGTGAGTCGTGGGTAAGCCTATGTGATTTGGGCGGGCGGGATAAAGATCTTCAAGTGGCAACGGATGTCGATAAATTACTATAACGTTTCACACCGAAACAAAATGTTACGCGACATAACGCTGCATTTTTATTATAGATATTCAAAATTGAACTTTATGTTTTACAAAAGCAGTCACACGTTTCATTGTATTAGTCTGAATGTCAAGTTGCTTCACAGCGTATGTGCAGTGTATGACTGATGTCATATGAAACGTGTATCTTTTTGTGTAGTGAATTTGCAGATTTTATCCATTAAAAAAAACCGATTCGTTGTGGTTATAATATTAGTCGTCACATTGTAAAGCTCCTCTTTTCAGCAAAAGTAGATTACGTATAACGTACGCATTAAATGCAACATATTGAAGACATTAGTTGTGACATAGAAATTGATAGCGTATTTTTGATAAGGAAATCGCTTATGACAGTTTCTACTCACGTCTGTAGCTGCGGGTCATAACGTGGGTGGAATAGTCTATCATTTCTATATCATGGATCCGATTTCAATATTTTATTATTTTAATTTTTTAGCATTTCGTACCCAAAGGGGTGACAAAAGTAAAAAAAAGGTATTACTGAGACTTGATATTAATAACGATCAACAGGTAGACATTTGAAATAATATTAAGTTATGCCCCGACCACCCCGGAACATCCTCAGGAAGTGGACTCCGCGAACTAAGTTCGTTAAACTGAATGACGGTGCAGCTCACCGGGGCGATTGCAGTTGCAATGGACGCGGCATCGACCCGCCCACCCGCCGCCAACACAAGCGGCCCCCCCTACCACGCCACATAGCCGACCTGATCTCCGAGAAGAAGCGCCTGCGATGACGATGGCAGCTCACACGATGCCCAGCAATAAAGACGCAGCTCAACCGCCTCACCGCAGAGGTAAAATCCCATCTAGAGCTCCTCAACGCGGAAAACTGGACCCGACGCATCCAGGAGGCGAGAGAGGACTGGCCCTCTTTACACCGCTTTTGCCGCATCCTTACCAGAGCCACTGCCCCCGTTTACCCCCTGCTCCACCCCGACGGTAATTCATGCCGACCACCTCGAACGCCAGTTTTCACCACTGCCAACGACCGCAACGAACCACGCCACGTATGGTCTCCGTGGAGGTGAAGGTGTTCCTGCTTTCTCCCTCCTACCCCCCTTCCTTCTTCTCTCCGAGGGAAGTCCAAAAACCTATCTCACGCCTAAAACCTAAGAAGGCCCCCGGAGCAGACGGTATTCTCAACTCTGCCCTTCGACACCTCCCATTCAGGACGGTGGCCGCCCTTACCCGCCTGTATAACGGAATTGTCAAGACCGGCCACTTTCCCCCTGGAAGTAGGGGATGATTACCAATATCCCCAAACCCAATAAAAACTTGAGGAGGGCAGAGGGCTCCCGCCCCATAACCCTCCTCGGAACTCTCTCCAAAACATTTGAACTCCCTTTCCTCAAGCACCTTGCTCCCCACCTCCCTCCTCGTGAGGACCAATTCGGGTTTAGGTCGGAGCTCAGCACCACTCTCCAACTGGTAAGAGTCATACACCATCTCTCCGTTGCGGCGAACAAGAAGGAAACTTCGGTCGCAGTCTTCCTCGACATGGAAAAGGCGTTCGACTGTGTTTGGCATGAAGGTCTGCTCTTCAAGCTCATCCGAGCCAACGTCCCACCCCCCTGGTAAGGCTCGTGGCATACTACCTCTCCGGCCGCACCTTCAAGGTGCGTGTCGACGGAGTCTTCTCCGGAGAGCGCCCCATCACCGCCGGCGTACCGCAAGGCAGCGTGCTCTCGCCGGGGTTGTACAATTTTTACGCTAGCGACGTCCCAAAGACCCTGGCACCGCCGCAGCGTTGTACGCCGATGACACGGTGTTCATAGCAAGCTCGCTAAGTCCCGACCACGCCGCCATAAAGCTTCAGAGGACGCTGGACCTTCTCCCTGATTGGCTGAGCGATTGGCGACTATCCGTTAACGCAGGTAAGTCCCAAGCGCTCGCCGTCACCGCGAGAAGAGGGTTTCCAGCGCCTCTGAAGATCGGAGAAGCCGAAATACCATGGGGGAGAACGGCGAAGTATCTTGGAGTCGTCATAGACCGCCGTCTCTCCATGGTCGCCCAGCGTCAGTCTACCGTGGCAAAGGCCAAATCGGCTACTGCGCCATTTACGCCCCGCCTTTTCATGTCCTCAGATCCCCCTCAACATGCGGATGGCCTTGTACAAGACGTACATAAGGTCCCGCCTCACCTACGCAGCACCTGCGTGGCACCATTTGCTCTTTGCACCCCAGAAAGGGTCCTTGCAGAGAGCCCAGAACCGGGTGCTGCGCTACATTGCGGGCGCCCCTTGGTACGTTCGCAACTCCACTATTGAGAGGGATCTCAGGATGGAGAGTGTGGAGGCCTTCGTGGCCCGGCTCGCCACGAACATGTTCGCGCGAGCGGATGCCTCGCGCCTGGTCGAGCTGACCGACCTAGCGCCGGGGCACGCCCCCCGCCCGACCGCCATAATCTGCCGAGGGACGCTGTCCCTCCAGGAGACCCAGCAGAGCCTTGACGCCCGCCTCACCGCCCCCGAAGACGAGGAGCTCAGGCGCAATGATGCGCCACCCCGCCCTCGAAGAGGAGGAGTCCAGGCGCAATGATGCGCCACCCCGCCCTCGAAGAAGAGGAGTCCAGGGGCAATGATGCTCCACCCCGCCCTCGAAAAGGAGGAGTCCAGGGGCAATGATGTGCGCCCCGACGAGGCGCATACTAAGCGCTACATCCACCGCTGGATCACAGCCCCCCTCCTCCCCCTGCACTGGTAGAAAATTAAAACTTACCGGTGCAACCTTCTAACACCCGCCTGGGGTCTGTCGGAGTGGCAGCCCTCTTGTCACCCCGTCGCCTCCTTGGCGCACCTTCCCCCCCGACACAAAAAGTCGGGGCCCGGAAGCTTATTCTCCCACCCTTTCCCCAGATCGCTCGAGTCCACGGTCCGGCAAACGCGGCGCGTGAGGGAGTGGACCCAAACACGTTTCTCGGCCTCCGGGTCGGGACCCCCACGCGTCGCTTGGAGCCGACCGCCGGTCCTGGTCGTGCCTGGTTTTGACAAATCATCATCCGTTTTTGCTCGCCACGGGTTTCCCGCGCGTACTGCCGCGGGGGGTCTTCCCTAAAAAATTTACAAAATGCGCCCAGTACTCGTACTGTGCGCGTCATCCCCACCCCAAATAGAAGGGCTTTTGCCCTTGGTTTTGGCTCCCCGCCCAAGGCCCTTTTCAGGGGCCTGGCGTGAGAAGACTTCGTCTTCAACGTTAAACTGACCGACTGGTCAGTTTAACGAAGTCAGTCAACTAACTTAATGTCAAAATGGCATCAAAAGGGGTCCAGTAGTTTCGGAGCCTATTCAAACCAAACAAACATACAAACAAATGTTTGCTCCTTTTAATATAAATAACACATAAATGTGTTAAACGGCAAAAATAAATGGAAGTGTAATCGTTAGGGATTTTGGCAGTCCATGTATGTATGTATGTTCCACCGTAGCGCCTAAACTACTGATCCAATTTTAATAAATTAGGTGTAAAATAGATTCGGGTCACATGGGCTCTAATATACTTAATTTACGTAGTCGGGTAAAAGTTTTATAAAAAATATTTATTGATTTGAACTATATTTTAATTTAACTCTCTAAATTTAGAGTTCCTAAAATAGCTTTCAGCCAGAAAGGGGTTTGACAATAACGCGACGAGACGAGTGCGTACACTTTGTTGGCAGGTATCTCTTCTAAAGCCTCTGCTAAACATCAACTCCTTAAGAAGGAACTTTTTGGTAACTTATGTCTCTCTGTATATCTAACTGGCAGTCTGTGCATGTATGAATGTTTGTTCGTAACACCTAAACTACTGATCCGATTTTGATGAATGAGATGTCAAACTAAGTTGCGAGCACCAGCTAGTTACTATAATAATTATATTCAAGTGGAATACATGTGCATAGAATACATTTACTTACAGTGTATTATCAATATCGTTCTTGAATACAAATTATTGCGGAGTATCATAGAATAAAATTTAAAAGTCAGATGATAAGCCTTTGTCTACAAAGATCGGTAGCGATAGCACTAGAAATGAAATTGAAAAATTCAAAATAGATTTTTTTTTCTTTTTGTTCTGCGTGCAGCAAATCGTTATATCTTAAATTCCTAAATTTAGCTGGTTCAAACAGTTTTGTCAAAGCATAAACTACTTACTACAATATGTTACGCGTATAAATATCCCGCGGTCTTTTCTATATCTGTCTTATGCCCAGTGCCAAATTTGATCAAAATCGGTCCAGTACATTCGTAGCCTATTAAATGAAACAAAAAACAACCAGCGAGCCTAACAGTACCCGCATATGATGTGGAACATTTTATGAAAATATTTAAAAAAAAAAAACTTATTACGAAAAAAATACGAAAACTTTTCCATTATGCAGTGACAGAAATCAACGTCAAAGTTTAAAAAAGCTAAATACTGAAATATTTTATTCGAATCTGACGGCCAACTCTCCCACCGCACGCTCATTGGTCAATTTAAATAGCACGCGGTTCCGCGACTTCCTGTTATACACTTCCGTCCCATTTCACGAAATCACTCCCACAAATTGCAGGAAAGCGAGAGGAAAGTCTAACATACAAACTAATAAATCATTCATCGTTATTGTATTAGTATAGATTTATTACTAATACGTGACAACATTTTGATTATATTGTTGATCAATTGAACATAACATGTGGCTAGTGTGTTTTTACTTTTTTTTACTTAATGTTTACATTGTGAACATATCACCCTACTTACCCTACTGAAAGTTGTGTTTTCTACTCTGTACCGAACTGCTCCAAAAGTGTGCATTGTGAAATGCTTTATCTGCATTTAAATAAACTAAAAATTTAATATTGTGGTCTCCGTTAAGTATCAGTTTTGGTATTTTGTTACAGTCTTATGTGTTTTTCTCGTATAATAAGTTTCATCGACTGTGGCGAATTTTATTTTGCGACAAAAACTGGTGGGGTCACATTAAAGGAAATCTCGCTAAATAGTTCCAAGAGCCATTTTACGCATTATTAACTTGATGCTTGTTGGCAGACTGAATCCTCTTAGATGTATTTTGATAATAATTTATACTTTTAGGAATCAAATAGTATTTTAAAAATAAATTGTAACCTTGAACATTATTAAACTTAAAATGTGATAACTGTAGGGGACACGCCTAGATTACCGAGGGCAACAGGCTGAGATCGAAATCAAGGGAAAAATTTAAGGGGGAAAGGGAAATTAAAAGGATACTGGGAAAGTAGAAGGAAAATAGTAAAGGATTAAAAGGAATTAGAAAAGGGAAATAATATTACCAATTACTGTTCACTACTTCGATAGGTAATGAGGCAGGAATTCTTCCTACTTTGCGGCTGGTTGAGAGCGAATTATCATTTATTTGGCCGCCGGCCACATACTTATACCGGCAGCTCATGCCAACCTTCTAGAACGTTCCATGCCTCACCCCCTTAATTTGAAATATCATTTATTTACATATTAAATAAAGTTTTTAACCTAAATAATAATGTCATTTTTAAAGTTACTTATATATTTTATTGTTTTTATTACCTAATTATTATTTGCAAATTATGTAAACATTTAATATATATTAAATTAAATTATACATTATGTAATTGATATATAATTCTTCAATGAAAATAATGTATTGAAAAATAATCATAATGTATTTTGTATGGAATCAATAAAGCTTTATTAATTTATTTTTATTTAAATAAGGTTTTATACAGTTTTTACAATGTTCTTATTCTAATTACATACATTTACTATACAATTTTACAACTGTCGTTCCTGAAAAGGTGCCGAATGAACGATCGAATGTTTAATTGAATACGCGCCAAGCTTCCATTGTGTATTGTAAATAAGATGACGATGATGATAACTGTAAGTTACATTGTGGCATATGCTTGCAGTTCTTTAAACCATTCCGAAATTTCCAAACGCGTATCTTTAAAGACTAAAGAGTTCTGTACAGTGATTTTGGATCCAGGGTATACCTTGGTGTCAAATTTTATTTTTTGGTAGTTATAATATGCTTGTGTTACTTCAGAAAAAGGCAAAATCACTATATGTGTCGATATAAATTTCGAAGAGTTCCCTCGATTCCTCGTGGATCCCATCATCAGGTTTCCACTTCAGTGACTAAAGAACCAATTTAGAATTATACGCTTTACAACAACAAAATAATGTTTCAAATAGGTCCATAAACAGCAGAGTAATGTTCAAAGATATCCGTGTCGGTGTAAAATACTATGAGAACTTATGATTTGACATGACATCACATTATGATGATATAAAAGTTACCTTTTATATCATCATAATGTGATGATGTATGGTGTGATGATATAGGCGATGATGATGATTACTCTAATTGACATAGTGGCATATGCTTGCAGTTCTTTAAACAACGCCGAAATCCCCAAACATGTATCTATAAGGAATCCGGAGTTTTGTTCAGTACTTTTGGATCCAGGATATACCTTGGAGCAAAATCTTAATTTTTGGTAGCATGTGCTTGGACTACTTCAGAAAAAGTCAAAATCACCATAATTGATATATACCGGTTGATATGTGTCCATATAAATTTCGAGGAGTTCCCTCGATTCATCATGGATCCCATCATCAGGTCACCACCGTGATACCAAAAGGCCCAATTTGGGATTATACCTGTATGTATAGCATCAAAAAATAATTTTGAAAATCGGTCAACAGACGGCGGAGTAATCGTTGAATATACAATATATATATCCAGCTGAACGTATAACCGCCTCCTTTTTTTTGACGTGATAACGTCTTATAAATCGCTGGAGCCGGCTGCACGCACGAAAAAACATGACTCGCATTGCCTTTACCTCATTATTATTATTATTAATATTATTGTTGTTGTTGTTGTTGTTGTTGTTGATGTTGTTGTTGACGTTGTCACGTTCAACTATCGTCAGTTTTTTTTTTTTTGAAGATTTAATGTCCTGGTAACAAGACCTTTAAGCCAAGTCTTATATTTTAGAGGTGCTTCTTTTAAATATATACTTTAAATAGTTCCCACAGTACTTTTTATATATTTGAATAACGCACTATAACACTTTTTATTTTAGAGCAAATCACACAATAATTGGCGGCGGGAGGTATCACTGACTTCCATTATTTCACTTGCCAACACTAGTCTTTGAATGGCGAAGTTTGGGCACTTGAAGAAAATGTGGTTCATGTCGGCGATCTCAACGTTACAAAATGTGCAAATATTACTGTTTATTATGTTTAGTCTCATAAGATGTGCAGGTGCAGAGTTATGGCCAAATCTCAGTCTATTTATAGTTGTGATAAAATCACGGCTAGCTATCTTCAGCTCGTGGTACCATGGTTTTACTTCTAACTTTTTTTGTATCCGTCCATACCACTTTCCTTTCAGTTTTTGGTATTCATTCCAAAAATATTCCCACATTTTCCTTAAAGACATATTTACATTATAATAAAAGTCAGTCATAGGTACTCTCACTACACTTTTGACATTTAGGGCGTTGACCCCATCATATGCAGTTTTGTCTGCAATTTCATTTCCAGAAATACCTTTATGTGAAGGAACCCACATAAAGGCAATTGTTACTCCTTTATTATGTAACCGCCAGACAGAATCTTTAATAAAATAAATAATCTAATTCGTTTTAAAGTTAAAATTAATATGCTTTAGACTATTAATGAGACCTAAAGAATCTGATAAGATTAGAAAATATTTACAATTATTATTTAATCCACTAATCAATTTTAAGGCTTCAAAAACTGCATATGCCTCTGCCGTAAATATTGAACACTGTTTATCTAGAACAAAGCTTTGAGCAATCTGTTTTTGTGGATCATATATGGCACTTCTCACATGTTCATTACCTTTACTACCATCAGTGTAGATTGTATAGTACTTACTATTTTCTTCTAAAAATGCAAGAAACTCTGAATTGTTGTCAATAGACTTAGTTAAAATCATAATAGGATGTATTATACTACTATATGGATGTGTGTAACATGGCCAGTGTGAATGTTTTTTGATGTTTGATAATGAGACTGTATTTCTAGGAAAATCCGGCACAAAGTTGGAGATGTATGTGTCAGAAGATCTTGAGGTGAAGCTAGTGGACCATCTGTAATGATTGGGTGAGGTACAATTCTATTTATGATTTGTAAATTATTTGATGACAATAGTTTAAGACAGTATCTTTCTGCAAGCAAAAGTCGTCTCAATATCAAAGGCATAATATTTGTTTCAACTTCCATGGCCCTTATGGGAGTTGAACACATTGCCCCTGATATAATCCTCAAAGCCTTGTTCTGTATCACATCTAATTTTTGGGTATGTGTGCTATTTAAATAGGCCAAAGAACTGTAATCAAAATGGCTTCTTACAATAGATTTGTATAACACTGAAAGTATTTTGGGATCTGCGCCCCATGTAACACCAGCTAGACATCTTAAAATGTTAACACCTTTCAATGCATTTTTGGGTATATATTTAATGTGGTCTTCAAATGATAGCTTCTGATCAATGTAAACACCCAAGAATTTGTGTGAGGCTACTCTTTGAATAACCTCACCATTATAAGTAACATCTATTGCAGGTGTGTCTTTTCCAAATATCATGACACTACTTTTAGTTGCATTTATTTTCAAATTTAATCTTAGCTGGTAATAATTACATAACTGCATTAAACAAGCATTAACATTTTCAATTGCTACTGTTAAGTTAACATCTGAACTGTACAACACTAAGTCATCTGCAAATTGAAGTATATTTACATTTTTAATATTCACATATTTACATATCTCCCATATATACAAATTATATAGCAAAGGCGACAATGTTGCACCTTGCATTGTTCCCTTAGATACAATTCTAGGTCAGTGTAAAATATTATTATGTTTAACATATAATATTCTGTTAGTAAGAAAATCATAAATCCATTTACATAAGTATCCAGGTACACAGGCATTACTCAGTACCTTCACCAGTATGCCAGGATCCACACTATCAAATGCACCTTGCACATCCAAAAATACACAAACTGAGTGTAATTTATTACCTTTTGCATTTTTCAGATCATTTATGAGGGAAATGAAGCTATCAGCACAACTCCTTCCTCTGCGGAATCCATATTGAACATGAGGGATGATAGTATTAGATTCTGCATACCAGTCAATACGAGACTTCACCATGTTTTCAAATATCTTTCCAAGACATGACGATAGACGATATTGTCGAGTTTATAGAGATTGGACGATATGAACTAGCCTGATCAGGAGATTTATCTGGTTTAAGTATGGGTATCACACATTGAGTTTTCCATGAATTTGGTATTAACTTTTTATGCCAAAGACTATTTAGAATGTTCAAAAATATTTTTTGTATGGTATCAGGTAAATATTTTATTAATAAATACGGAAAATCATCTAAACCAGGACTAGTATTTCTCCTAGAACATATACTCACTAAAAATTCAGACCATGTAAAAGGATCCAATAGAAACCTTGATTGAGGATTTTCATTATTAGAATTAAAATAATTTTCTAGTAAGTTCGGATCAACTAAATTGGAATTATCTGATAGTTTGTCTAAAAGTGGTTGTACAAATTCATTTCTATATGACTTATTATCAGTTCTAATACCCTTAAATCTTTTAATGAGATTCCAGATTTTGCTGATGGGAGTAGTTCTATTAAAACTATTACAAAAACTATTCCAACTATTCTTCTTTTGCTCTTTTATAGTACGCTTTTTTAGAGCATCTATTCTTTTATAATTGATGTAATTGTCTAATGTAGGATCGTTTCTGTAAAGTTTCAGAGCTTCATAAGATTTGATGACGGCTTGTTCACATATAGTGTTCCACCAGGGGGCTGGTGGTCTACTCCTGAAGTTGGTTCTAGTAAATCTAGGAACAACCATTTGCTTAAGTTTATCAAGCCTGCTACAAAATTCCTCATAAGATTTCATTGGGTCCTCTTCACTAACCATCATTTCATGAAAGACTGAACTAGATAATTCTTTATACTCGGCCCAATCTGTTTTATGGTATAAAAATCTGTCATCATACTCGTGGATTGTGTATCTTTCAATGCACATTGTAATGTTTGTAATTGTTGGATAATGATAACTACCCATGGCATCATCATGTACAAACCATTCACAAAGTGGGGCCAAATGTCGACTAACAAAACTTACATCTATTGCTGAGGGATTGCGTGTAGGATAATTTACTGTTGTGAAGCTACCATTATTCAAAATGCATAAATCAAATTCATCAATTATATCATACAAATTTTGACCTCGACTTTTGGTGAACAGACATCCAAAAGCAATATGATGTGCATTGAAGTCACCGCTTATAAAAACAGGTTTTGGTAAATCTCTTATAATATTGCGCAATTTATTCATTCTTATGTGCCCACTGCAGGGAGGACAGTATACACAGAGAATAGTCAATGTTGTATTCTCAGTATATACACATATAGCTATTGTTTGTATATCTTCATAAAAGGTTGTATTTATAATATTGTATTTCAAATATGGTTTAAACAATATTCCAACACCATTACGTGGGTTTTTAGAATTTTTGTTGTAAAAATTATAACCAGAGATACGAAAAGATTGATGGTCTTTTAACCATGTTTCATTTATTAGACAAATATCAATATATTTTTCATTTAAAAATTTTGTAAGAAGAGGTTTTTTATTATTTATTCCTTGAACATTGAATTGCGCAATACGTAGAAATGACGAATCACGAGATTGCGTATCCATTATGTTGACAGATTTTTAATAAGCATATCTTTAATTAATGATGTGGTAATAGTTTCATCATCATTTTTATTACCTACTTGAACCAGAGTGTGTACTAGGGCCATAAGTACATCACTGTTTCCAATTATTTGAGATTTAATATCAGTAATAATTACATCTTGAGAGATAGGTTTAATATTTACAGATTTATTTACATGTTTATTTACACTTTGAGACATATTATTTACACTATTTACATTTTTATTTGCAGGGATGGGACGTGATGGCAGAGGAGGAAAGTCAACATTTTGTTTTGTAGTGGTGGCAGCGCTTGCATAAGTAATTTTATTTTTCTTTTCTAATATTTTCTTTATCTTAATTGGACATTGTTTGGAAATAGCCAAATGAGGTCAACTGCAATTGATACAGCAAATCTCATTTGTTTTATTACATTCTTTATAAAAGTGTTCGCCTGAACAAATTGAACAACGCTGCTTGCCATTACAAATCTTAGCCGAATGATTAAATTTAAAACATTTATAACATTGTTGCAAAGGAGCAACATAATCGAATACTCTATAGGAAAATAAGTCATATTGTACATTGTCAGGTAAAGTGTTTGACAAAAATGTAATGCTAACAGTTTGTGTACCAATTAGATCATGACCAACTTTTCTCATGAATCTTCTTACTGCAACTATTTCATATGTAGATGTTAAATTAGTAAATAGTTCTTTATTCGATATATTTGCCGGTACAAATCGTATAATGCCAGTTTTCTCAATTTGAGCAGCTGGAATATACGCTTTCATGTCATATTTTTCGAGAAAGTTAATATTGTTGATAAAATTATTGGCCGTGTTATGTTGTTTAAATATCAGAACTATCTTATTTGCGTTAAGACGCCGTATTGCCAAACTCCTTTTATGTTGGAAAATATACTGTTAAGATAAATTGGACTTTTATTTCCAAGTCTCTCCTGTGCTAGTTTGCTTTCTATAAATACTTTGAATTCTGTGTTGATCGAATTTTCGGAATATAGTCTCTTATAATTTGGTTTTCTATAAGCTAAAAAGTTACTCTTACCACCTCCGCCGCCAGCACTTGAAGCCCCCCGAGAATCATCAGGAGGCCGAGGTCTTTTAGAGGTGGGCGGGTTATCCCCGCCCGCCTCGTCTCCGTCCATTTTTATTATTTATGCACTATATTTATTTAAAATAAAGCTATTTATACTTATTTACAAATAAAATAATAATAAATAAAATTTTTGTTAATTTCTGTAAAAATTAACATGCGCGCCTTTTCAAGTTCCCGCCAAGAATCACTATCGTCAGTAAACCGACTTCACAGACAACCGGTATGTTTTTTTTTTGAAGTCGGTTAAAAAGTAAATCTTATAATTCTCAAATCATCGTATCGTAGCATCGTACATGCAGTGGCAACGCCACGCCTACATTTCTCCAATCTTTTTTCCGAAGCTTATCATTATCATTCAAAAGTACCTGACCTAAACTTGTCACATTGTCTGTCGAAGCGGTATCACTTCATTATCTTGATGTTGTTAAATTTTTTACTCGCAGGTTTTATGGGGTATTTTATAGTTCAATTCAAATTTCTTGCTGACGAACCTGAAGGCCCGCGCGTGACACATTCGGAGAAAGTTTTTTTTAATACTTGTCCCCGACGAGTTTTATTAAGGTTTTATTACTACAAATGGCATTTATATTTGACGTTAAAAATATTCTTGTCCTCGCACGTTATATTTGCTTTGTTTAAGAATAAGAAAAGTATATTATTTTTTACTTTTATTGTACCGATTCCCAAATGAAATTATTTTAACAAACTTAGTCGATCTTTTACTACTTATATATCAATCGTTTCAGTAATTAGACATAACAAAAGTAAATAGTTTACCTATTCGCCATTCAAATATTTATTACGGACCGTTGTTTAAATAACTCCAGCCTTCATCGGTCCACAATCCATATAGGTCCTCAGTTAAACGTCTAATACGTTTAGAGAATTCGATTTGATTATTATTTACCTTGCATGTACACCTTTGAAGGGTAATGATAACTTAATTATCAAACTAGACACCAAGTTCTATGATTCAATCTTGAATGTTGCCTACATTAAATTATAGCATTTTTTTTGGGAAATACCTGCCTGAAAAGAGTCTAAAATTGACTTCCCCATCACTTTTATTTTGTTGGCCAGCACTTTGAATCTATGCCCAATCTTGTTTGGAGCGAGAAGAAATGAAATTGAACGCTTGTTTGAAACGAACGAACGCGTTTGTTACGTATACGTCCACTAATAAACTAAATATAATCCATGGACAGAGATTCTATTATCCTATGAGCACATAATATTATTGTAGTATTAATGTATACAATGAACGTATGCATACCCGCTAGTTTGCACGGTGGAATTCTCAGTTCAATTCTCAGGCACAGGGCGTCAAAGGTACTAAAATTGTACAAACTGTTCTTACACCCTTTGAAATGATACTTACGTATGTTATAGTAGAATAATGACAATAAGATTGATACTTTATCAGAATGTAAATAAAGTGAGTACCTACATTTTTCCGCAACTTCAGCGCCTTCTACTTACCTGTGCCTACAATCATTGTACACACTAAAACTACAGTATGATATAATAAATGCTTTTATAGTAATAAGGAATGTAAAAAATGACATTAAATAATTATAAATAAGAGAATTAAAAATTGTTAATGTACCTTTGTATTAAATTGATAAATTGAATTGTATTCGTCGATATTGTCATAATAATTGTACTGTTTTGGTTAATAATTGATTTATTTGGATGTGTCCTTTATATGCCTATTATCAATAATTATTACTCTGAATTCTGATGTGTTGCTTTTGAATGATTTAAGTAATTTATATATGCATGTTGGCGCAGGTGTTAATGCACCTGCTGTTGTTTGTCATCCCCACTTTTAATGTTACTTATCGAATCACTCTTTACAACCCATGAATCCGCAAGGTGGGGATAGTAGGGATTCGCCCCACCCTATGAAGTAGCGCAGCGTGCTCGGGCGGAAGATCATTATTAAGGGGACGTTGGTCCAAGCAACATCTCGTTATTAAAATTGTTATGAAAATAGCTCGTCGAAATCATTATATTTGCTTATTATTATTATTGCTTATTGCTTAAAGTTTCAAAGTTTAGTAAAGTTTCGTGTTTTTAAGTATAAAAGTGATTCTAAATATTGCAAAATGTGTCACGGGTAAGAGTAAATAAAAGAGGTATTACCGTGACAAATATATTAAAAAAATATAGGGGTCGTGGGCAGAAGGCCGAACGGTCTGGTTTAGTCTCTTGGTGTCTGTGGGAATCGGAGGGGCTTTAACCACGTAGGCACTTAGCTGGGTCCAGGAGAGTAGCACGTGGCGAGAGCGAGTTGGGGCTACAACTTCCGGTAGCGTCTCTCTGTTCACCGCGACGTAGATCGTCCAAGGGGCGGTGCAGACTGATTCCAAAACCAGTCAGTTCAGTCCGGAATAACTAGCGGCACTCAGGAATCCGGATGTGTGAAAACCAGCCACCAAGTCCATAAAAAAACGGTGCCTTGATCCTGGAGTATAGATCCCTGGAAAATCCATAAAAACGTGTGGATAGGAGTCCTACAGCCAGCGTGATCTTAACCCCAAACGATTAAAATCACGGGCTTTGTAACCATCATAAAATAAAAGGGTAAGCAAAATAAAAAATATAAAAAAAATAATTAATGCATGGATACAAATATCCTAATATTATATCAATGCAAAACGGAAAGAATGAGCACGTGGTTTGACCAATCAAATTTTTGACAACTAATTTTACGTGGTGATAATTTACATAAAAAAATAATGAGTTTTAATACCAGCGTGATTTACCAAATATTCACAACACAGATATAAAAAAAAAACTCACCGTGAAAATGGGATTAAGAAATATGATACACTTGTATCCAGAAAAACTTGAATAAATGGATTCAGCAAAAGAAAGGAACTGTCGGAGTTTTGCCGGGGAGTTCAATGGGTGACGCTGTGGAATTTGTAATATTTCATAAATTTGTGTTATCTCTGTTCTTAATGTGTAATATTGGTAGAATATTAACCATTAAATATTTGTTAACGTGCACAAGTGTGGGCAAGCGGTACAACTTCTAAAACATGCTATTTTGTGTTTCCCGCCAAAACTTTCAGTAAAGCTTCTACCACTTTACTGAATCGACTGACATGACTCATGGACTGTACTGACTATTTATTAGGTAGGTTGAAAAATTGAAACGAAAGTTCTATTTCCCGCCTTTTTTACTTGACACTGTCAAATGGTTTTAAGATAAGCCGACGCCATATATATATATAAATATATATATATATATATGGAACTGTCATCTCGCGACAGCCCTTATATACTATTATATTGTTTTTTTTTTTAGCTGACAACTAGCGGTAATGCATAATCCATATACCACATAAAAGAAACATTGGAAATGAAGCTCCAGTTAGAAACTTTTGCCAATAGATGGCGTCGTCTAGTGTAAATTAGCTATTATAATTAGCAACAACAGCTAATAGATGACGCTAGAAGTGTCGTTATTAACTATAATAGCTACGTTAAAAATGTAGCTTTGCTACATATTCCCCCTCTGTTACCGTAGGATTTTCACTGTTCTAAGAAAAAATCCTGAAATAGCTATTAACCTATATATAAAAAAGTTTAGGCCTTTGGAAAAATAAAATTCACCAAATTATCAAAATGAAGAATTAGGAAAATAAAAATCTAGAACTGGAAGATAGTGCTAGTATAGTTTTTACACGCATAAAACCGACAACCTTTTCACACCATACCACATTCACCTATATTCATACGTCATTATACATACAAATTGCATATCACATACATACTTCAATTTTTATATTGCATCTGGTCATAATCAGTGTGACTCGAGACGCCCTAACACACGAGTATTGTTCCCCGTAACAGAGGTAGAACAACACAAGTCAAAGCTAAAACGTTATTAGAGATAACGAACAGCAAAAAAAACGCGAAACTACTAGCCTTCCAACAAAGTAACAAACCACTTAAATAGTATTGACTGCATAAGAAAGACCCCTTATTAAAGAACAGAATCCAAAAAAATATCCTAGGTGGATAGAGTGCAGCCAATCTAAAGTAGCATAATAGAATTGGCAGCAAAAGAAAGACCCTTTATAATAGAAAGAATCAAAATAAATATCCCGAGATGGATAAAGTGCTGCCAAACAAAAGTATACACTTACACAACTCCTCAACAGTGGGAGCTGGTATAATTTTCCTAATCTAAACTCCATACTCCAATTCAGTCATTTTAAGCAAAACAAATTTTATTTTTCCAGACATTAAATTTTTTTTTTAAATAAATTAAAGATTTTTCCAAAATTAAGTAAGTTGTCCAAAGTAAAATTATTAAGAAGTTAAATAACTAAGTAAATTCAAAAGTTCAAAAAGAAATTAAGTTTTTTCAAAATAAGTCAATGAATTTATCAGAAGTTAAATTCAATTTTAAAAGTTAAATTGTTAAGTAAATTCAAGAAAAATATTCACAACCCTAACGGTGAGTATATCTGTGTTGAGAAAATACAAAAATAATCAGATCAGAATCAGTATTCTCTAAAAAATACACAAAAAAATCATAATTTGGAATCAGTACAATATAAGATAACTAACTACAAAACAACAAGTTCTACAGACTATACAGTACATACCATATACAACAAGATGAAAATACAGTATAAAGTTTATTAATATTTTAAACATTACACTACAAACAATAAGGTTACTAGTTACTACAATAAGTATATCCAACGCTCATAGTAAGTTAAGATAAAAATAAAGTTAAGTAAAAGTTAAAGTCATAAGTTAATAGCAAAATAATTTAGAATACGAATTTAAAGTTATATGTAAATATCTATGCTGAACAAATAAAAAATATGAAACCACGGTAAAAGTGAAACTTAATAACAATAAAATGCGCTTCTTGTGTCTTCGCGTGAACTACATAACGAGTTAAATGCGGTCTTTATCAATATACAGACTGTTTATGCGTTAGATTTTAAGTTAATTTTCTTAAGGAACTTTGGTTCTTATATGGCATACAGATGGCGCTGATTTGCCGCTAGATCACGCTATAGGTAAAGCGAACCTATTTGCATAAGATGTTTATGAGGGCCTTAATAATGTGAAGTATTTTTGGGTTGTAAACCAATCAAGAAAAGGATTGTGTGGTTTTATGAAACCACGGTAAAAGTGAAACTTAATAACAAAATAGCGTGGAGCACTGGCACAAATGAGTACTAGTCTACACGGTCAGCTGATGCGAACTATAGGCGCCGCCATATTGGTCTTGGCTGTTCTGACGAGTGCCTTTCACTTTATCCCTACTCCACGGCCGACCCTCACGCGACATGCAACACACAGACGAAAAAGTTTCACTTTAAAAATTAAAATTTAAGTAAAACAAAGTTAGGCCAAAAATCACATAAACATCATTGAAGATGATGATGATGTGTGTGTGCATGTATAGTGTGTATGATAAAATAAATAATTCACAATATCAAAATTATTACCAATATCCTGTCAAAAACATGACAGGCCAAAAAAAGACAAAAAAAGAATAATAATAAATATATTGAATAACAAAGAATATATTTAATAGTTTTTATAAATTTAATATTATGTCCACTGAGAAAAAAAACAGGGTTCCTTATCTATCACGGACGTAAAAAAACAGTCTGTGTGTGCTTGTAACGTTACCTGCCTCTTACACGTGTCCGTTAAAGTCAAAGTCAAATTTTTTTATTCAAAATAGGTATTTTTATACACTTTCTGAACGTCGATCTACATGATGCCTACCACCGGTTCGGGAACTAGCCCGGCGAGAAGAACCGACGTAAGAAACTCGCGCGGGGCCATCTTTTATCAAAAAGATGGAAAATTGTTCTTTTAAAATAAAAAAAGGCATATATAACAATGTTATGTCTAAAACTACATAACAAGAGTACAATAATATATGTAATTTAGAAGTAGCCTTGCAGGGGGTCACCTCATTAATTTATTTTAATGTTATATTAAGTTACGTAACCTGAACCAATTCTACCCCGGGCCCAGACGGGTATGAGTACTGGGAGAGTTGGATATTAAAGACGGCACAAGACAAACACCAAACACTGGACACACAGACCTAGGAAGAGAAACCGGATGCCAAACCAGATAAAACCATGTTTATTGGCGCCAATTGTTACGGGTAAGAGTAAATAAAAGAGGTATTACCGTGACAAATATATTTAAAAAAATATAGGGGTCGTGGGCAGAAGGCCGAAAGGTCTGGTTTAGCCTCTTGGTGTCTGTGGGAATCGGAGGGGCTTTAACCACGTAGGCACTTAGCTGGGTCCAGGAGTGTAGCACGTGGCGAGAGCGAGTTGGGGCTCCAACTTCTGGTAGCGTCTCTCTGTTGACCGCGACGTAGATCGTCCAAGGGGCGGTGCAGACTGATTCCAAAACCAGTCAGTTCAGTCCGGAATAATTACTAGCGGCACTCAGGAATCCGGATGTGTGAAAACCAGCCACCAAGTCCATAAAAAAACGGTGCTTTGATCCCGGAATATAGATCCCTGGAAAATCCATAAAAACGTGTGGACAGCAGTCCTACAGCCAGCGTGATCTTAACCCCAAACGATCATAATCACGGGCTGTGTGACCATCAAAATAAAAGGGTAAGCAAAATAAAATATGATATACAAGAATAATTAAAGCATGGATACAAATATCCTAATATTATAATATCAATGCGAAATGGACAGAATGAGCACGTGGCTTGGCCAATAACATTTTTGACAACAAATTTTACGAGGTGATAATTTACATAAAATAATAATGTGTTTTAATACAAGCGTGATTTACCAAATATTCACAACACAGATATAAAAAAAACTCACCGTGAAAACGGGATTAAGAAATATGATACACTTGCATCCAGAAAAACTTGAATAAATGGATTCTGCAAAAGAAAGGAACTGTCATCTCGTGACAGCCCTTATATACCCTTACTATCATATTGTTTTTTTCTTTAGCTGACAACTAGCGGTAATGTATAATCCATATGCCAAAATATGATAGAAATAGAGTATGAATAGAATAGATGACGCTAGAAGCGTCGTTATTAGCTATAATAACTACGCTAAAAATGTAGCTTTGCTACAATGGATTGTGATAATTTCAGTTATCCTATAAATAAATGGAGTTTTAATCAAAATAAACAAGTTAAATGTCAAAAAGCAAGTCTGGTATTCCTGTAGGTAAGATAATTAAACGCAGTCAACCTGAGTCCGTCTGAAATGCATTAAGAGAAATAAATATCAATAATCTTAATATTTCCACACCTCTAAGAGGTAGAAATTGTGAAATTAATAAATATTAAATACACATTTTATCAGTAACAATTTATGGGTAGTCAGACAGGCTGTCTGACTACCCATACCAACAACTACCCATACCCAATCTCAGTCAACTAGGTATTGGAACACTCTCCTAGCTTTTACATTCACAATAGTAAGATTTTTTGCGAACTTCGCCTTCGCACAATTACGCTGCACGCTGAAGTGGCTCGAGCCACTCCGTTGGCGCGAATTAGTGGGGTGAAAATATTGACACCGCGTTAATCCAGGTTAAAGGGCGTAAAGTCAAACTATTTAAGCAAACTGAAACCTTAACATAATATTTTTTACGATTCTTTCTAGTTTCTATAATATTATACAACTCAGAAAATATATTGTTGTCACCCTTTCAACAACGACTCTGACTCTACGCATTTGCAACGCGATCGCGACAAGCGATGTATTGCTTACGACGCAAGGAGCTTTTTTATAAAATCAATAAATCCAAATAACATAAGAGCTTTAGTTTGTAAATATTTTGAGTATACTAATAATACTTATTGTGTTTGCTGTTACATTAATTTTATGTTTGTGAAAATCAATAAATTTTGCAGACTTATATTTTAAAGAACTTAAAGAGAGATCTCTCTTCTAGATAAATTATAAAGAGGTAAGATTAGTTTGTTTGTTTGCATTGACTAGGCTCCGAAACTGCTAAACGATTTTGATGAAATTAGCCACAGATATACCAGATAGGACCACGAGGTAAGACAAAGGATATATTGTTATCGCGGCAAAGTTTATTTTGAACGATTGTTGGTTCAAAGTGAATCCGTGAGCAATATCTAGTTATAAAATCATATTATTATTATGAAACTTATCTAACACTTTTCGCTAAGCGTAAATTCCTTACATTCTGCTGCAAATTTCGGCGCTGAATAAAACAAATTTTATGTTGAAGTGGCAGCATAAAATAAATCACATTAGCGAAAAATTTCGGATTATGCGCTTTAGCCTGCAGCGTCTCTTTTTAACTGACGTCAATAATGGAGATTTACAAATTTGTTTCAACTTTCCACTGTCGGTCTTTTGTAAATTCAAATTCTCTGTAATACAAACTGGTACATTTCTTATTTTAATTTACAGTCTAGAAACATTTTGAAACTTTCTGCATCGTCACCAATTTTTTATATATAAAAATTTGTAATCTGGTTAAATTAGGCAGCTTATTGGGCACCAAGTTCGTTAATTCCGGCATCCAATTGAATGTATAGGCCGGCTTGAATCACTATATGTTTAATAACTTGGCGTATTCAAAGTCAGGTCTTTCAAGATGACTGAACATGTCTCAGCCAAGTAATTCCAAACTAGGTCAATTATATTTAATAAGTTTGAGTTGCGTAAAAATACTGATTAAAATATTTATCAAAATATGTTTTATAATTAATTACGGAACCCTGAAGCAGCTGACTCCGCAAATCCCATCGACGGTGGCCAGCGAGTTCGCCGAATCCCTTACAATATGTTATTCTTTTAGGTCCCCATTGTTTTATTCCCAGTTATTAATTTATTATATTATTGTAACATTTCTTAATTCCACTTCGATTAGGACAGTCCCTATTAGGATAATTAAATAATAATCACAATAAGTTTAAATTTAATAAATTATTAAACATTTTGTTTTTTTTTAAGTCCTCCGACTATCGCAAACGTTTTTAATTTAATAATATTATTATTGATTTTGAATTATTAGTTGTTAATAATTAAAGAATTAATAATTATTATAATTGTCGTAGTGTA
Source organism: Phengaris arion (assembly GCA_963565745.1). NCBI lineage: Eukaryota > Metazoa > Arthropoda > Insecta > Lepidoptera > Lycaenidae > Phengaris > Phengaris arion. Next base: position 18,756,223 of record OY751432.1, read on the forward strand.
GAGTATGCTACACGAAAAACTAATAAAATACAGTTGTCAATGAGCTTGGCGTGTACTACACAGCATATTACAATTATTGTAATGGATTTAACTGTCATTATATTCATTTATGTATTTTTATTACAATTTCACACATCTCATTAAAATTCACTATTACTAATTAGCTTAGTAGTAGAAAAGTAGTCGCACATCATTTGTGAGCTCATAGTCACCCTAATATCGAATAATCAAAAATCACAAAATAATAATCTAATAGAATATCCATTAATATCAAATTTAAGTAAATGACTACACGACATTTGACCGACTGATTAAACGTTACACTTAATGTCTGAGATGGGTTATTTAGTCATATTTTAATTAGCTTACGAATTTAACGATAGCTGCGACAGATACATGCCGTGATAATTATAGCTGTGTGTCGTCATTTTCATGAAGCGACATCGTATTACGGTTTTGTGTACAAGCCCTGACATATATTAAAACGAGAAATGTAAAGAAACGTCGTTATTAATATATTCGAGAAAGTGAAAGGGTCTTTCGCACTGTCGACATTCACATTCCTCGGGGGTTCTCGGGGAGTGTCTGGATGTTAGGTACTCACATTAAATACTAATATTATAAACGCGAAAGTTTGTAAGAATGTATAGATCTATGGATGTGTGTTGTTCGTTACTCTTTCATGCAACAATTACAAAACGAAATTTAATTAAATTTGTTATGGCAGTAGTTTAGACTCTGGATTAACACATAGGCTACTTTTAATTGTAACAAAACGTGCGGTCCTCCGGGATTTCTTTTTTGTGCGTACGAAATTGAGGGCAACATCTAATTTAAAAATAATAACTCGCTGGATTAAGTACTTGATTCGCTGTCTAGAGATCAACTGATAATATCTCTAGACAGCTGTATAGCCGCTGTTCAAGACATACGAAAGCAATGAAACTAAACAGATATGGATGAAACTATAATATGAAGTTATCAACTAACCCCGTCTGCATTGAGCTTTTTGTGGGTAGTTTATGTATTCAATAGCGCTATTTATTAGTTAAACTGTTTGCGTCTACCGATCGAAAGCGCTACTGAATAGGTAAACTACCAACAAACACCTCAAAAATTAGTATAGCAGTGAAGGGTCTTTCATAATAAATATTTAGGATATGGAATATATATAGGAACTGGATAAAAAGCTTAATAATTATGATACTTAACTTAAAAGAGATGGCAAAATTGGTCATTTACTTACGAAAAAGCAAAAATAAGTAAAATAGCAAATTTATGAAAAACATAAAAAGATACACTCTCAAAGAATAAAAATCCTGAAATAAAAAAGTGTACCTACAAAATAATTTTGGAAATTTCGGAAACAATTTAAGATCAAAGTTGCAAGATACAGATAAATTTACGACCACGACGAGCAAGGAGCATAATTAAAAATTCCCTAGAATCCTAGGAGCATTTTAATTATTTACCTCGTTTCTATAAAAATTATAATTATAAATTAAGCGCGTTTCCCTTGAATTTATTTAAATAATGAAAGAATAATTTATTTGGTAATTACAGGGTCAATAAAGCTATTCTTGTCTTAGCTTGTAAAAGATAATAAAGTAATTTTTAACATAATCGTGGTAAAACTTCAAGTAATTAATTAGTAAATCTTTAATAAATACCCAAGTAACAATATAATGAAGCCATTATATTATAAACGTCATAAATAGGTTTTTCAATCACCTAATTTGGTCAGTTGAATTTAGAAAGACTATTGCGTTGTCGTACAAACGTTTTGGCTAAAACTATAATATAACGTTTTGTAGTTTAGTCTTACCGTTGCTATGACGTGTTTATATAATTACATATTGGTCGCACGACTAAAAAGTTAAAATAAAGACGTCTAAAGGACCTATTAGTCATCTCATGACTATTATAAAACTGCAATACCACTGGAAGTCCTACAAGCCTTGACTTATATGACGTTTTTGTTTGTTAAGTAAGTAAGACGTATAAAATATTACAATATTTACTCGCTGGCACCATTTAGTTCAAGTCATATGCATATGTAAGTATGTGAACCTATATACTATATTTTCATCTTCAGTGTTGTCGTCTCGTAAACATGTCGTGTTTAGCACCACTTTACCGTGCGTGTAAAATATTTTAATAATCTGTGACATAGCTTCGTAGAATTACTCCTGGTCTCATGATGCTTCGATATTTCTAAATAGAACACTTTAGCTGCACCAATTTTAATTATGGATATAGTTTAAGTATAGAGGAGGTAAATAAAATATTATATACCTACTTAGTGCAAATAGTTTGTTGACGACCCTTGGCAATCGTCGTTTTTTTTTGTGTAAATGACAGAAGCATGAAAAAGGCCATTCCCCGAAAGACATTAAGAACGTATTTTTACTGTATGTAGTTTAATCTCTAATCTCTGATATTATTACTATCTACCTTGACAGACTAAATCCATTTTTCCCGTACCCATAAAGTAAAAATGGGCCCCATTACTGAGACTTCGCTGTGCGTCTGACTGTCACCAGGCTCTATGCCGTGTATTGTAAAAGCTAGATAGTTGAAATTTTCACAGATGATGTATTTCAGTTGACACTATAAGTTTGCCGTTTTTTTTTCTCGATGTTTATAGCGGCAACAGGTAGACGCAGGAAATATTGACTGATAATTGAAAAATACAAATTCAATTAGTTACTTATTAATCAATTCTAATGTTAATACAAAGATTTAAAGTCAGTTTTTCAGAATGTTACGTTGTCAAAGTATTTGATATAAAATGTCATTATTATAATATTAAATTATTTTATGCAATTAAAATCATCAAATAATATAATAATAATAATACACAAAATAAAAATACACATTAATACAACAAAATACAATTTGTCAGAACAATATTTTAATACCTAGTACCTGGGAAACCGAGCTTCGGGGTTGCAATGCAAAGAACTTGATATAATTATATATTTATAATAAATATATATTAATATATTAATAATTGCAAGTACTTGATATATATATTTAAATATATATATATATATATATATATATATATATATATATATATATATATATATATATATATATATATATATATATATATATATATATATATATATATATATATATATATATATATATATATATATATATATATATATATATATATATATATATATGTACTTGTTACTGTACTATGTTATAGTACTTGTTTGATGCATAGCATAAATCGATTCAAATCATACAAACAATTTTCCGCCGTATTGTCAGATTTCTTTTTAATTTATTAAATGTTAATTCTTTAAATTGATTGGGCAATTGATTAAATACATGTATAGCCTGTATGCAGGTACTCGTTATTTTTATATAATATATTTAAATTACACCAAAGGTTACGTAAGGAGAAAACGATAGACCTATTTTCCTACTCTTGTGGGAAATTAGTGTACCTAATCTGTACGCCCCATGGCATTCCTCATGGAATTAAGGTGTGGAAATGAAAAATATGATTTTTAATTCCATTTTATCATATATATTTTGTGATTGAAGCGTCGTTAGAAATTAGGTTTCACCAAAGAAGATATAAACTTGAACATTATGGGGTATAACATAACATTAAGTACATATTTTTACTTATATATAAATGATATAATATTTTTTTGGAAAACTGCAAAAAGTTTAGGTAAGGGTTAGATAGAAGAGATAATACCTAATATATACAACATATTCTACCTCCTCTATATACAATTACCTATGAGACGAAGCCATCAGTGTCGTTCGTCAGTGTAACTACAAAATTAATTAATCGCATACATTTTTCCTGATAGAACGAATGAACAAACTATTGATGTTTGCACTTTTCTTCCTCACTGTTGGTTTAACAGAATATATTTTGTGTTAGTTCATAAATGTCTTAATAGAGAAACAAAACAAGACAATACTTTCTAAGACTGATGAAGCGAGTGGGTTATAATCGGGAATGAATACTGACGGAAAACAATGTATTATTGATGTCCGTCTTTCCTCTCGCTTTCTTGCAGTTTACGGGAGTGATTTCGTGAAATTAGATGGAAGTGTGTAATAGGAAATCATGGAAGCGCGCGCAATTTGAATTGTCGAATGAGCACGCGGTGGTAGAGGCCGTCAAATTCGAATAAAATATTTCAGTATTTAGTTTTTTTGACCTTTTGACGTTGATTTCTGTCACTGCTTAATGGAAAAGTTTCCGTATTTTTTTATCATATTAGAAAATCGTACTAAGCATTGTGTTTCTTCGAAATATTTTTATTAAATGTTACACGTCATATGCGACTACTGTAAGGCTCGCTCGTTTTTTTCCTATTACTCATTGCTCCGTTGCTACGTTAAACATGAAAAAGAAATACTATTAAGGATATGCCTATAATGTAAGGAACAAACAAGCTCACGGTTCGCCCGATGGTAAGCAACTCACAGGTATGCTTACAAAACAAGCAGCATCATTTGACTCTATCCACGTAGATTAATACTCCCATTAGGAAGTTAAATACAAAAGTAGATTATAATAGATCATAAAACAAAGCCACATACGAAAGAAAATAAGGTTCACTGCGAGATATAAAGTTTCACCATAAAAAATTACAATCCCTGGGGACGATCCATTAACCTTCGTCATATTCGTGAAGAACACTCAACTCTCTTTTACCGTTATCGTACTCTCTTATACCGTTATCATCGTGTGACGTCGTCAACCATTTAACTTTTATTCGCCAGCCAAAGCGTTTAGCGGCGCCTACGTTTAAGTTAAGATTTTACCGTCAACTAGGACTTAAAGTATATTATATCGCTGTTGGATTAAACAATCCATCGTATTACATTACGGCTAGCTTATAAAAAACAGGGCCGTTTTGAAATGCAGCAGTATTATGCAAACAAACTATTCAACAAGAAAAAAACCTAAAAAAAAAACAAAAAAATCTAAATGCAAATCATCTAGATACTTCTAGATTTGATATCTATCCTCTTTACCAGAATAATGACATAGCTCGAAATGCGCGTATATCTTCTTTCTTTCGCCTCCGGCGCAAAACGAAAATTAAGCGCAGATCTGAGTCATGAATTATACAATATTAATATCGTAAGAACAGTCCATGTCTATCGTAAAATATTTTCAACGTGTGTGCCCCAAAGGGGCACTCGAAACTTGACATCTACGGACTTGGAGAATCAAGAAATAGTGCGCAACAACAAAGTAAGCTAAACTTAGGACTCTCCCAAGTTTATGATAGGCTTCTTGTGCCTGAAAGTTGAACGTGAAAAAAATAATGCTTCGGCACGAATGAGCTGATTTGAACTGATGAATACCACGGCCTTAAAGAAAAGCAGCGTGAAATAACGCTTGCGTTGTGTTTCTCCGTGTGAGTAAAGTTACCCCTCCGGTAACTTCTCAGCTGGGGGATTAAGGATCAGGAACGCAAGTGCGCACCAGTAGAGGAGTTACAAGTGTTACTTCTCTGGTGTTGCGAGTGTCTATGGGCGGCGTTATTCACTTACCATCAGGCGATTCGTCTGCTCGTGTCCTGGTCCATTTCATAAAAAAAGAGAAATAGAACATAGTAAGATGTATCGGTAGGAACTGATTTTGTGACGGGTAACAGGTCAAAGCTATCACTATATTATTTTGACGACTGTAGGTACTTCTGTCCTACAGTCGTCCTTTACCTTTACCTTTTTTACCTTTAGCGATTGTGTCATTTTGAGAATACTTTCTTCTATGAGAGTATTTGTCGTTTTGCTACTATGTCGGTTTTGCGCTGGAGGCGTCATGCTCACTATGCTCTATTTCTGAAATATCTTCTTCGTTTCTATTTCAGTTTGTGTTTCTATTAACGTACGCACTTCGCTTCTACAGACACTCTTCTATTTCTCTTTTTTTTTATTTACGAAACTGAAATACGCAGAAATATGAATATTAACGAGCTTAATGCACTATGTGGTAAATTTTACCCGGTAGCGCCTCCCGCCGAGTTAACCTATTATAGAAGTATTTTAAGGACATATTTGTAATATAATTTTTATTTAAAATTATTATTCTTCGAGTAATTAAGAATGAATTACCTAACCAAGAGACCAAGAGCATGTCAGAACATGTCTACGAAGGGTGACGGAACTATCAACGAGAAAACATTTACAATAAGTTACACAATACAAAGACTCAGAACGTACAGTGACGTGTCAAACGTGTTTAGAAATGCCAGGGGGGGGGGAACTTCGTCGACTTCGTGAAAAGTCATGTATGAAACCTTGCCTTGATTTTAAAAGATCTATTCAACGATACCCAACACGATGGGTATCTTCCCCACTTCACATATTGTATGGTGAACAACCCCTAAAATATAAAATTATTATTATTTTATGATACTAAAACCGAGATCTATACACAATCTATAACTATACCAAATGGGTAAATCACTTCTAAATATTAAGAGTGGTTATTATAAAATGAAATTTATGTTGTCGTTTCCGGTAATTATTTAAACTATTTTTAAACGTTATAGTAAAATATGTGCTATTAATTTTATCTGTATTAATAATTTATAATATTTTATTAGATATTTATTGTATTTAAAAAAAATTACTTTAACATTTTAATCTCCTAGACAGGAAACTGTTCTCCTATTGGTCTAATATTCTCAACCAATCAGAAACAACCGCCATTTTGTCAAGGAGAAGTAGTGGGGAAAACGAGAATAGGGTCCTTCTCTGGAGAGCTATTCGATATCGGGGCTGCAAAGTGAAAACGTGTGGTTAAAAAGTGTATTGTGAGGAATTATATAAGTATCCGGCTGTTCACTTGTGTTTTTTATTCTACACCATCCAACTTATTATGGAGAAAGTTAACAATTTTCAGAAGCGGGACGGTAACACGTAAGTAATATTTCATTTAACATTATGATTGCAATCTTTTCAAATCACTAAAATTGATTTAAATTTTGTGAATTCAAATCTGGTTTTTAAATGATGTGATAAAAGATATCTTTAAATAATAACTAAATGAGTAATAATTTAATTTTTAATTCAAGATGCTCATTCCATTTAAATAAAATTTAGTTTTAAAATTCTATTAATATATAGTATTCAATTCTATTTTGCGAAATGTAAAAATTAGAAAAAAATGATTTCAAAATGAGTCTGTGGAATACATTTTACGGTATAAATAAAACTATAACGATTGACAGTTTCAGATTTTATTTTACCTTTCAAACAATAACAGTAAATATTTAATAATCATCTTCATTAACTGATATGATAATACAATAAAAATGGATCCTGTACTTATTACATTATATGATATTATTACTTATTATATTTGGAATTACTTTAGAATCTACTAGTTCTTTTTTCACTTCGAGCAGTTTATGTCGGCGTAATTTTTATTATTCCAGGTCTCGATACATGGGTACAAGTCAAAGTCTAAATCGTGCGTTGAATGTGCATCATGCTGAAGGTAGGCGAGTGCTACGCACTCCACATCGAGATGATGGTGCCATCAGAGCCGCATGATCTACTTCAAGGCGCTGTTGCACCTCAAGATGTAGCCGCTCTTCTAGGCGCAGTCGAAGCCCGGTATTACCATGTGCGATAGACAAATTGTACATTATGCGCTTCCTAAATTGGCGGGAGTAGCAAAGAAATGGTATGAAGGATTACAGTCGGTCTTATTGACGTGGTCTGAATGGCAGGATAAATTGCGTTCCGCTTTTCCTGCCACAGAAAATTACGGTCAAATGCTGTTCAAAATGCTCAATAAAAGAGCAAAGTTTGGAGAATCATTACAGGACTATTTTTATGATAAGGTTGCTTTGATAAATCGCAGCGACATTAGTGGTAATAGAGCAGTAGAGTGTATACTTCACGTTATCGATTATAGATATGTACGCGCAGGCGCGGAGGCAGCTCAATATGACGACCCCGATAAATTATTAGCTTATTTAAGGAATGTAAAAATGTATAAATTTGATAGACTATCTAATAGGAAAACTGTCAATACGAATCCTAATCAGTACTTTGTAAAAAATCTGTGAGTGGTACTAAAACTTCATCACGTTGCTATAATTGTAAGGAGGAAGGACATCCTGTATCCAAATGCCCGAAACCTATTAAGAGATGTTCTTAATGTTCTGTTATAGGGCATGAGGATGCAGAATGCTTCCGTAATAAAATTCAAGAAAAATCTGTAATGACTATTAATGAAAGTAATACAACTGCGTTTGATAAATACGTACAAACTATCTCGGTTAACGGATTAAATCGTTTAGGACTCGTTGATTTAGGAAGTGAACTAACACTTATTAATGAAAGCGATACAAAGCTAATTTTTAAAGAATGGAATAAACTTGATAATCGGCCCATGATTGGGTTTGGGGGAGCTGTAGTAAATTCTCTGGGGTCATGTTTAGTAAATTTGAAAATCCAAAATGTATAGGGCTCTTGTTTTATGTATAGTTGTACCTGATAATTTTTTGAAATACCCATTATTAATCGGTCAGATATTTAGCGAATAAAATCATATTCGAATGATAAAAACTGATAAGGAACTGCTAGTTTTAGATGCTCACGATTGTCAGACAATTAATGTTAAACGTTTGGAACTAAAAATAATGAATGACATTTCGTTATCTCAAACTAATATTTGTAGAGTTTATTGCGGATCTGATTACGATGGATCTATATACGTACTGTTATACGGGACTTCAAATTTCCCTTTTTTAAAAAAGATTTATTATACTTAAACTGATATACAAAATAATACAAAGAATTAGAACTGAGACAACTGTCACCGTTAGGAGTCGGAGATCGAATGTATGGAAAGGGTCTGGACTGAAGCGTAGGGCGATAAGAGAGATGCAGGATCAGCAAAGTCGGAAAGCTAGGGTGAGCATGTTAGGGTATAGGAGCGGGATATAACACCTCCCCGGGGTAGACTAAACTTCGGGGTCGAAGTTTATGGAAAACGAAATTTAGGAAATTAAACGTGGATTCTAAGGTTAGGAGTAGGAATAGGTTTAGTTCTGCTTTTGGATAGGTCTTGAAGAATAATGGGAGGAGGAGAGGAGCCAGAAGAAGAAGAAGAAGAAGATGATTCATCATGGGTTTCCTGTGTTGGAGATGGATTGACGGAGAGAGTTTTGGAAAATCGTGGAAGGTTGCAAGGGTGGCGACAGTTGTAACCTTTTATTAATATTAAACATTTAAAAACACAAAATACGGCTATAATAAAAGAAATAACGAGAAGAATGGAAGAATAATGTGTTTCATATTTAATAAAACTGTGTTGGTTGATGATTTCATCAGTTTTCTTTGTTAATGATTTTAACTTTAATATGTCTTCATTACTAATAGCGTCTAAATCGAAATTCTGTAAGTCTATATTATGGAACTCACTATTCTCTCCATCATTTACTTTAAAATTACAACATGAATCATTTAATATATTAATAGTAGGAAATATCTTATTTATTCTAAGTTTCACAATTTGAGATTTAGGTATTAATTTTGTGTGTTTAGAGTAACCGATACAGTTATTGGGAACATGAACAATTCCTGTACCTATCACATTTATATCTACATTTGTTTTGTTACGACATTCTATTAACACTTTAGTGTGAATGGATTGTACAAATATCCATTTATTGTTCGAGATAGATTTCCAAATATTGATTTTGCCGTTAACACTTTGAGTTTTGCACTGCACTGGTAGAACTTTTGTGGTATTCACTAGTAATTCACTCTCACAACTCACTGCTGGAGAAAATCGTAGTCACGTCGCAGATGTAGGTATGCGTGTTCATCGCTTTGCATTCCCGTAGTGAGTCTAAGTTACAATATATACTTTTGTCATTGGTCATTGCAATGTATTTACTGCTAGGTACAACATAAGTATAATAACTAGGTTTAGATACATCATGTGGTGTCGGAAGAGCAATAGTGTGATATAGATTATATTCGTTCAAGGATACAAGAGGGATTCTAAGGATAAATACAATCTTATTGCTAACGCTATAACTAAATACACTAGAGACATTAATAAGAGTAAACATTTCATTTAATTCTAGGTTTATAGGTAATTTTGCGTTAACAGGTAAGTGACGAAAGTTATCGACAAGCTCCTGGTATAGATGGTTAGGCGGTAATATAGTTGGATGTAGTATATTCTGACTACTAAACATAATTGCATTAATAATGTCTTCTATTTGAAATGATAAGGTTATAATGTTTGCTTCTAGGCTATTTAATATAGTAATCATGTTAGTTCTCATTATTAAGCTTTTAGACATTGTAGATATATTATTTATTTTGTTAGAGAGGTTGTCGATAGCTTCGTCGAGGCTGTCTTCATTAATTTTTATTTTGTTTAAAGTAATGTTAATATTTTTTAAAGTAGTAGTTGGTATGAGAATATTATCTTTAATTAATGAAGCCAACTTTTCCTGATTTGTTTGTACATTTCGTATAGCTTCATCATATTTAATGGCGTCATTTTCATCAAGAGTGCCAAAAATAGTTTTGAAAGCAGAGCCTACGCTACCAAACCACGCAGATCTACGGAATCTTTGATCAATTAAATGTGATATGGAATTATAATTTTCTACTAATTCGTTATTTCTAATGGTAAGTGGTTGCGATACATTATGACATTCCAGGGTATCGTCAGATTCTATTTTTGCTTTATTGCATAAAAATCGTAATGTGCCAAGGATTGAATTTATGTTAGTTATATGCGATTGGGAATGCGATATGTCTATTGGAGTGACAACGTCTAAATAATCTGAACATATTTTTAACTGCCCTATTGGATCAAAGTAAATACCCGGACTTGAATTTATTTGTTGAATAGGGTCTTGAGCCGCTAAGCCCGAAATGCTGGAATAGAAAGAAATTTACTTAAAATTATTTTACTTTAACTATTATTATTAAACAGATTGAGTCGATGCTGGTTTGATTTGATCAACATGATGCTTAACATGTCTACGGTTAATGAGTAGAGAAACAGTATTATAGCCATGAACTTTAACAATTTTATATGGACCTTTCCACTGAGGGGATAAGGCTTTCCTTAACCGTAAATGATTTTTTAAATAAACCAAATCTCCAACCTTATAAAACACGGGTCTTGTTTTATTATCGTAATAAGTTTTTGAAATTTTTTTTGACTTAATGATGTTCTCAATCGATTTCTCTCGAGCATGTTTCAATCGGTGTTGCAACATTTTGACATATTCTGGATATGTGGCGTCATTAATGTTTGAATTATAAACTGAATCTGGAAGATATGGCTTATGGCCAAATACGAGTTCGTAAGGTGTGAATTTTGTAGTGGTATGAACGGCCGTATTATAGGATAGCATAGCAGTATATACATATCGGGACCAATTGTCCTGGTTTTCGTTTACAAACGATTTGAGATACTCCTTGAGTGTAGAATGACTACGCTCAAGTGCTCCGTGAGTTTGGGGATGGTAAGGAGTTGACCAGATTTGTTTAATTTTCAAAAAATTACAAGTCTTTTTAAATAGATCAGCAGTAAAATTTGTGCCTTGGTCGGTAAGTATTGTTTTTGGGATTCCGAATAGTGAGATAAAATGAAGTAGACATTCGCTGGTCTCTTCTGCTGTTGTGGTCCTAATGGGATACGCAACTGAGTATTTCGTGAGATCGTCTTGTAGAGTCATTATGAACTTGATTTTTGCGGTACCTACTTCCGGTAAGGGTCCTACTATGTCAAGAGATATGCGTTGAAACGGTGCAGTAGAAGTTGTAGTGATTTGCATCGGTGCTCTATTTATTTGTCTGAAGGCTTTATTTTCTTGACAAAGGGTGCATGATTTAACGTAATGTTCGACGTCAGCACGCATACCCTTCCAATAATACTTTTCTTTTATTCTGTCGTACATTCTGTTTGCTCCTAAATGACCGGAAATAGGCAAATAATGATTTTCTTTTAAGATCTTTTTTATTTCACTTAAAGAAGGATACATGATACTATTATGGTAGATATGAAGTTGAATATTTGTGCCGTCAAATAGATACCCTAATATATTGTATATTTTAACAAAGATAAATTTATCAAATGGACTTTTGAAATCGGATATAGCAACTCGATATGATTTGGGAAATGATATCATAATATTATCGCGTGTATATTTCAGGGCTTTAAATAAATCTGGGTAAGTACATTGATCAAAATGGTTTACTTTAATGAATAAGAATAGGTAAAATTTGTCTTCAATTTGTAAATGATTATAAAATTCTTCAAGGATAGGACCATGACTAATACTAAATAGATCTTGCAGATAAGGTACCGATTCATCCAAGTCTATCGATGCAGGCACAATAATAAGTTTTTGTGGTGATTTTAAAAGAGTTTCATTATGTTCATGGATTATGGTGTTATAAGATCTAGTAGGTGATTTTAAGAATTTAGAATAATTTTCATCGACGACAGGAAGGTCAGGTCTAGGAGATTCATCAGTGACAGGTAAGTTAGATGTAGGAAATTCCAATGATATTGAAGATCCTGGTTCGGGGTAAGTAGATATGTTTTCGTTGTTAGAATCAGCGTTAGAGTTGGGATTTGTAACATTAGAGTCAGTGTAGGGAATAGGATTTTCAGTGTCTGTTACCAGTTCATCGGTCATAGGTAAGTAATCAAGTAAGTCATGTTGGAATTCTGGAAAATCAACATTAAAATCGATAGGAGACAAGGGTACATCAGGTGCATCAGTAGGGGATGTTGGATTCGGCGGAGTAGACAACAGTTGACAGCCCAAAGCATCCCTGCACACTATCCTGACCTCCTTGCCACTTTTTCGAACAACCGTAATGTCCATGCAATACTCGTCTCTGAATCATTCCTAAAGCCCTATCTCCCTTCTACTTCTTACTCCTTACCTGATTTTGTCCTTATCCGTAATGATAGAACGGGCAAAGGCGGTGGCGGTGTGGCTATTTATCTTAGAAATCACTTTTCCTACAATATCCTTGATAAATCTCCCTCTGATTACTCCGAATCCTCTGAACGCCTACTCTTAGAAGTGTTATTTGGGCATTTAAAACTTTTACTTGGTGTGTTCTACTCCCCTTCTCTAAATATTGACTACTTCCATAAGCCTGAAGTTTTGTTAGAAAAATATGTCACTACTGTAGACCACATAATAATCATGGGTGACTTTAACACCTGTCTAGTGAACAAAGACAAATTACACATGACCCGTGCCTCCAAACTCCGTTCCTTAATAAACTCCGTTAATCTTAATATCCTTCCCCTTAATCCAACCCATTTCTTTCCTAACTGCACACCGTCTTTACTTGATCTGATAATAGTTTCCTCGTCTGATCACGTAAGCGCACATGGGCAATTTAATGCCGAAGCCTTCTCCTACCATGACCTAATCTTCCTATCATACAGAATTCGTTCTCCTAAGCCCAAACCCCGTATTGATCTGCAGCGTAACTTCAACGCAATTGACACCGATAAGCTTAAGGCCGGTCTATGTGGTATTAACTGGGATACGGTTTATAGCGCTTCCACTGTAGACGAGAAGATGGAAGTTTTTAACACACTTATAATGCAAATTTTTGATTCACACGCTCCTCTGCGACCTACTAAGTTAAAACACCTACCGGCGCCGTGGCTCACTGACGAGATTAAAAGTATTATGGCCAAAAGAAATTTAGCTAAAGTTAAATTTAGAAAGAACCCCACCGATCTGAACCATGAAAGATATAAAGAGCTCAGAAACAGGCGCAACAGTCTATGCAGAGATGCACAGCGTCGCCACATTCATTCTTCAGTTAGTAATGGTGATCCTGCTAAGGTGTGTCGTTCCTTAACTCCTTAGGTATTAGCAAATCAAAGTCCTCCCTTTATCCCAACCTTGACCTTGATGTCCTCAATCTTCAGCTCATCACTACCAGTCCCATCCCGGCCTCCGTTAAACAACAGTCCATAATTGCCCTTTTACCTTCTCCGACATCTGATCCTCCGTTTTCTCCTTTCGTTTTTAAGGCCATCTCTATGCCAGAGGTTGAGAAAACTATTTTAGCTATTAAGTCAAACGCTGAGGGTGTTGATGGTGTTAGTAGAAGAATGATTACTCTTAGCCTTCCTGTTGTACTCCCTGTCCTCTGCCACATTTTCAATTACTCGCTTAGCTCCAGTACATTCCCTAGTTGTTGGCGAAAAGCTGCAGTAATCCCTATACCCAAAGTGAAATGTCCTACGTTACCCTCTCATTTCCGACCTATATCCATACTCCCATTCCTGTCAAAAGTCCTTGAGCGCCTTGTCTATCAAGAATTAAGTACATTCATTAATTACAATGCTTTGCTGGCTTTCGTCCCGGGCATAGTACGGTTACAGCTCTAACCAAGGTTTCTGACGATGTGCGCCTGGCCATGTCTAATCAGCAACTTACTGTTTTAGCTTTACTCGATTTAAGTAATCCCTTCAATACTGTAGACCATGACATCCTTATTGCAATGTTAGGCGCACTTCATTTCTCTGATGATGTGCTGGAGTGGTTTCGCAGTTATCTTTTTGGGAGGCAGCAATGTATTCGGGCCAATGATCGGGTATCTAAGTTCTGTGATATATCTACCGGTGTGCCTCAGGTGGTGTTTTATCCCCTCTCCTTTTTTCCATCTTTACCAATTTCCTCACTCCCCTCCTTTCCTGCTTCTTCCACCTTTATGCAGATGATCTTCAAATTCACACCCACGCTCCTGCTAATGACCTTAGTTCGGCTTTCGCGGCAATTAATAAGGATCTTGCGACAATCCTCCATTGGAGCCAGTCTCATGGCTTAAGGGTCAACCCCAACAAGTCGCAAATTATAATCATCGGCGGATCGAAGCAAATAAATTACAAATAAAAAGATTACAAAACATCTGCATCAGGTTCGTGTATGGGCTGCGCAAGTTCGACCACGTCTCTGATCGACAGCGACTTGGTTGGCTGCCCATCAGGCTTCGTCGGGAAGAGCATGTACTAGCCTTCCTATACAATATCTTATTTGACCCTCGTTCTCCCCCATATCTAAAGGATTGTTTTCAATTTCGAAGTGCTGACCAAAGCCGTGCGTTACGCATAAGAAGAAGTTTATTGCTGTACTCGGAGTACAGCAATAAACTTCTTGTGCCAATTGCCAGGTCCGGTTACTTTGCAGATTCTTTTGCTGTGAAGGCTACGCACTTGTGGAATGATCTTCCACGTGACATCCGAGAGTCGAAGTCACTTGCCATTTTCAAATACAAGCTCCATAGTCATCTTCAAAACAAAGTAGTTCGCCTAGTTTGACTTAATTTTACTTTATTTATACATGCGAGCCTCTTCTTAATTAAATATAACTATGCATGCAACTTTATATTATTATTTTGTTGTATTACTTATTTTTATTTTCAAACCAATTAGAGATTCTTAAAACGTACTTAAACAATTATTTATTTTTATTATTTTATTATTAACTTTTTATTACCCCGCTATTTATCTATTCGATTTACCTCTCCTGTCCTGCAGGGTTGCCTGGAAGAGATGGCTTATAGCGATAAGGCCGCCCTTGCCCACATTTAGGTTATAATTTTAACTTATTTTAGTAATTTGATTGTACGTACTTTATAATGTGAGCAATAAAGTGTTTATCTATCTATCTATCTATCTATCTAATTGTGACCTTAAGCCCGTAGCTTATTACAGCAGGCAAACGTCACCAGAAGAACAACATTTGTCTGCTTATGAATTGGAGACCTTAGCGGTAGTAGCGGTAGCTAGTAGCGGTAGCGGTAGCTTCACTTGAAAAATTCAAATCATATTTAAAGGGTATGCCATTCGTAATAATGACAGATTGCAATTCTTTAAGAGCAACTTTTCTAAAGCGCGATATGATTCCTAGAGTTGCCCGTTGGTGGAGCATTATACAAGAATATGACTGTGATATAGTTTACAAGTCCGGTAAGAGTATGAACCATGTAGACGCGTTAAGTAGAAACCCAGTCCCCTCAGATTCTGATGAGATAGAATTTCCTTCTGTGTTAAATATTACTGGTGATTGGTTAAAAACTGTTCAGTCTAGTGATAGTGAAGTTAAGCTAAGTTAAGTTAATAAAAGAAATTTAATTAGATTCCAAGGCTAATAATGTAGTGGAGGTAAAGAAAAATTACGTTTTTAAAAATGGTAATATTTATAGAAATACCGACAATGGTCCAAAATGGCTGGTACCCAAAGGAGTACGTTGGCAAATCCTAAAATATTGTCACGATGATATCGGTCATTTCTCTTTTGATAAGACCTATGAAAAGGTTTCTTCTGATTATTGGTTCCCTAAAATGCGCAAATTTAATAAAAAATATGTACAATAAATAGTGTTTAGAGTGTGCTCATAGTAAGGTTCCTTCTGTCAAGAAATGTGGCTATTTACATCCTATAAAAAAGGTATCTACACCTTTCCATACACTCCATGCTGACCATTTGGGTCCATTTAATCAAAGCAAAAACAAAAATAAATATATTTTGGTAATTATAGATGCTTTTAGTAAATTTATATCTCTTAAAGCTGTTACAATCACTAAAGCTTCGACCACAATTAAAGTATTTAAAGAGTATTTTGCAACCTTCGGACTACCGACGAGACTTATAACCGATAGATATTCGACGTTCACTGGGAAGAAGATAAAAACTTTGTAACAAATTTAGGCATTAAACATATTATGAATGCTGTTGCCACTCCACGTGCAAATGGTCAAGTGGAACGGTACAATCGCACAATTTTAGACGCCTTAACTTCCATGAATCACGACCGCGATGAATCTTTGTGGGATCAAAAGGTATTAGATGTACAATGGGGATTGAATAATACAGTCAATAAGGGCTTAGGACGTACTCCAACAGAGGTACTGTTTGGAAAAAAATTAACTGGAGTATCGGATGGTTTAGTAAGATCTGTAGTTGATGATCCTAAAGAATATGATACCAATAACTTAGAAAAAATTAGAAATGAAGTAAGTGGACATATTCAAAAGGATCAACAACGACAGAGATACCAATTCAATAAGAGCCGTTGTAGACCTAGAAAATTTAGCGTAGGTGATCTTGTAAGTGTTGAGAGATCTGTTGTTTGCCCAGGAAAGAGTAAAAAATTAGTCCCAAAATGTTTTGGTCCATATCGCATTGTTAAAGAATTGGAAAATGATCGTTTTTTAGTAGAAGATACTCCTATAACAAAAAGAAAAGGTAAAGCAACTTACAGAGGAATATACCCAGTAGAGCGTGTACATCCATGGTTAAATTTTAAACGATTTGAAGATAGTGATGATAATTTTAGCGATACAAGTTGTGAAAGTACATTTGATGGAGTTATTGAAAAAGATGTAGCTAATGGTGTGGATTAGAGTATATTATATTATAAAAGTTTAAGTATATTGTACAGTTAAAGCAACTTGAATTTACACTTTTCTGATTGTAGTATAGTATTGGGTTATTTTCTTATATTGTGAATGGAAAACAATATTTTAAGCAATACCTAAGTTAGTATTGTGATTATAAATTACAATATTTAATGAAGGAATTGGTAAAATGTGATTACAAAGTGTAATAATTGGTAAGTATCTATTGAATATATTTTGATAAGTACATCACTTAACTGTGACAGTTATTGGTTAATAAATGATTGTAAGGATACTGGATATTTTATTTTGAAATAGGACTGCTTATTGTTTGATTGTTAGTATTAAAACTTAATTTATTGAGTAACTAGTAATGGGATTTTAATGAAATTTATATATATTAGTATGGTCTAGTATTTGCACTTTTAAATGAAATTTATATAGATTACTATAGTCTAGTATTGGCACTTTATTACTGTTATTGAATAATAAATTCAGATAGCTTAGTATGGTCTAGTATGTGAACTTTTAAATTGACATAGTTTAGTATGGTTTAGTATGTGAACTTTTAAATTGACATAGCTTAGTATGGTCTAGTATGTGAACTTTTAAATTGACATAGCTTAGTATGGTCTAGTATGTCAACTTGAAAATTGACATGGCTTAGTATGGTCTAGTATTTGTACATGCATTATTACTGTTATTGAATAATTGATTCAGATAGCTTAGTATGGTCTATTATTGAATTCTTAATTGACTAATGAACTATCTATAATCTATATTACTTACTTTTATTGGTATTAAATATTCATGATATTTTGCTGTTTGTTGCTCTTCTAGTCACGAGGGCGTGTCTATTGGTCAGGATGGACGAATTGTAATACTATTGGGTAAATCACTTCTAAATATTAAGAGTGGTTATTATAAAATGAAATTATGTTGTCTTTTCCGGTAATTATTTAAATTATTTTTAAACGTTATAGTATATGTATATGTATAATGTATATTATGTTTAATTAATCATTTATGTACTTGTATATTATAGTATAGTATGTAGGTATAATTAGATTGATATGTATTATGTTTATTAAAATTAATATAGTTTGCTACGAATATTATTGTATCTATTTTTATCGTTAGTTTTACAAGACCTTTTGTATAGTTAATTTTTTGTATTTTTCTAGATGGAAAGCACCTTGGTATTTTGACTCTGTCACCACCCTATGGCTGACTGGTAGAAAATGCCCTATGGCATTAAGTCCGCCATTGTACATTGTACAGAAAGTGTATTAATAAATAAATAAATAAATAAATAAATAAATAAATAAATAAATAAATAAATAAATAAATAAATAAATAAATAAATAAATAAATAAATAAATAAATAAATAAATAAATAAATAAATAAATAAATAAATAAATAAATAAATGAAATATGTGCTATTAATTTTATCTGTATTAATGATTTATAATATTTTATTAAATATTTATTGTATTTAAATAAATTTACTTTAACATTTTAATCTCCTAGACAGGAAACTGTTTTCCTATTGGTCTAATATTTTCAACCAATCAGAAACAACCGCCATTTTGTCAAGGAGAAGTAGTGGGGAAAACGAGAGGGAGAACAGGGTCCTTCTCTGGAGAGCTATTCGATCGCTGCAAAGTAAAAACGTGTGATTAAAAAGTGTATTGTGAGGAATAATATAAGTATCCGGCTGTTCACTTATGTGTTTTATTCTACACCATCCAACTTATTATGGAGAAAGTTAACAATTTATATAGATAGAAGCGCGGACAGACAGACAGATAGATAGACAGACAGACAGAGCGAAACTATAAGGGTTCCTTGTGTATGACGGAACACTAAAAAGGCTCCTGGATGGGACACGTGGATGAAGCCTTTTCGCGTGTTTGTTTTGTAATAAATAGCGTAATGAAGGCAAGAAGAGGTGGGTTTCTTTTGAAATGTTTTAATTCATTCAAACCCTTGTTGCCCTCGTCGTTGAGTTTCTAACTTTTGTCCTGTGTATTTATATTTTATTAATTTTGAGGTTAATTAACACAGTTAATAATGAAATAATTAGCAGATATTCCTAAAGAAAACAAATTCACAAAAATACTTTAGGTTGATTAAATGTAAAAAAAAATTCACAATACCAAATCATTTAATTCAAAGCAAGAGCAAAGTAAAATAATAATGAGTTTTATCTTAAGCTTTAAACGAGACAATCTTGTATATATATAATCGGTAGCTCTATAAAAACTGCAAGTATTACCATAAAATTTGGTATTCAGGGAGTTTTATGGGGAGAAAAATAGATCTACCTAGGTCTTATCCCTGGAACTGCGCATCTTGTGATATGCATGTTTTACTTTCGTAAAATTCTCAGAAATATATTTTCAGAAATAGCATATCTCATAAAAGTCTCATACATTTTAAGACAATCGTCGACTTATAAAAGTTTTTTTTTAATAAAGCGTGTAAGTAATAATATAATGTAATAAAATACAAATACCTGTCAGGATGAATGGTTTCACGAGGGAAGGCTGAGCCGGTTTTTCCAATTCCCACTGACAGCTACAAATACAGTGGCTGTCAAACGAAATTGGCTTGAGCAACGTCTAGGAAAATATAATGAATGAAAATCCTGACAAACCTTTTGTTTTTAAACTGGTGCTGAACATAAATTACAGTCTTTAGATTTGAGAAAATTTGATGATAGTCGTAAAAAGTGTCAAAATAAAATTTATGTGTTGGTATAAAATTTATGTTTTCGTCTGAATCTTGCATTTTCTTCTAATTCATTTGGACATTGCATTTTGATAGATATATTATACTAATAAATATAAATATACACATACCTCCCTACTAATTAAAGTGTCTTTTCAAACGTATCAGTAATCAGACAAAGACAGCAACATTGAATAGCTATTCAGTTGTGTTGCAAAAGTTAAGCACGCGGTATGGGCATGGCACAGCCGTACCTACCTGCTGTGTTTTATATTTATTTTATTTTAGACTAACTAGTGGTAGTAGGTATAATATAAGCGTTTTAATTTCCGTTTTGTTTGTTTTTTTTTTACCTTTTAGTTGTGTTTTGATCCTGTAGCGGACCAATTAGCGCCACAATTCTGAATCGCGCTATCGAAGTTTTCTAAGATTGACGCTATATACACAACATCTGAAAACCACTACAGGCGCCTGACCGAGCATACCACCTCGCTCGGTCGGAGATCTCCCTTTGGGGCTTTGGGTATACCACAATTTTTATGTGTTCAAATAAAGACGTGTGTGTAATATTAGAACTCTTAATATTTATCTCAGAAATTTTATTAATTATTAAGAGAATTTCTGGGCTTGTACATGTTGTTTACCCAATGACGCTGTGTGAATATACACTCATGCTAATTAAATTATATAAACAGATGATATTGCTTTTAATGTTAATTGAATTGTGTTGTAAAGTACAATTTGAAATAATCAGTACCTTTGTGCCAAACTTTATTTTAGTTTAAAAAATATTTTGTTTTGTATTTATAAATTTAAAAAAAATTAAGTACCTAAATGTTGCATGACGAGTATGATATTTGGCACAGTTAAAGTTTGAATGGAGAAAGATGTGCAGAAATCTAATATTCCTCAGATAATTTTACACACTACTGTGCGTTCGATAGATACAAAAAATATGTAACGTGTGTAACAACACGTTGACGTTATCTTTGTCAATCTGTCACAAAATTTACATCTTTTTCCCTATTAAGAGGCAAATATACCTAGTAAATATGGGTGAATTTACACCACAGAGCGAACTCCAGTATTAATATAATTATTAAATAATAGATAATAGATAATAGAGGATAATTCCTCAACCAGGAAGAAATGGGGGGCCCGTCTTCGTGGACTACGCGCTCTATGACGTGTTATAAATATACATTATGTATCTGTACATAGTATAATAAATTTGTAACTGGTCGCTGTCTGTATATGGAAGATAAATATGAAAAACTATTACAGCTTTGTGATTGATATAAAATCCAAAACAATGATTTTTAGAATTTTTGTCTATTTGTCTGTACGTTTGTACGCGCTAATCTCAGAATGTACTGAACGGATTTTGATGAAATTTGGTATGGTAGTAGTTTAGACTGTGGATTAACACAAATACTCCTTTTTATCTCGGAAAAATGTACGGTTCCCGCGATATTATTTTTGCGCGTACGAAGTCAACGGCTTAACCGATTTGAATGTGGTTTTCACTAATGCGTTTAGGTTTGCTCCACTAAAAAAATTGTGTTTGTTTCATTTCAATCGGTTCATAAATATACTTATATAAAGTGATGTCAGTCAAAAGAATATAAAATACTTATAAAATGCTATAAAATAACTCACCAGTTGAACGGGTTGGAACTTTACGTAGGCATTCATTGATGTATGTTAATACCAGGAGTAATAAGTGAGAAGTTCTATTATGGTCGTAGTGCTAATTCATGTTAAGCAACGCTGGTCATGGATTCAACTAAGATGGGTGACCACAATCTAAAATATTTTTAAGATCAAAGTCTATACGCCTAATACCTACTAACGTTTTCCTATTTTCGAAATCGTTAAAACACGACGACGAACATGTCCTTACTTATTATAAACGCGATTGTTTTATGAATGGATGTATTATAAACTAGCTGTTTCCCGCGGCTCCGCTCGCATAAATATACTATCGGTTATCCCGCGGGATACTGTACTTTTCACATTTATAATATTAGTAGGATTTAAGTCCCCCGCTGGGGCTGTCTGTCTGTATGTTCGCGATAATCTCAAAAACTACTGAAAGGATTTTCATGCCGTTTACATTTACTGACAGAGTGGTTCCTTAGGAAGTATTAGGTCGATAATAATTAGTTTAGGTTTTGTGGAAATTGTTTGATTTATGACCATAATTATTGAAGGTGTCTAAGTAAAAAAAATACAAATAATATGGTATTTTCAAAAGATATTTAGACGAATACAATATTAATCCTTATCTAGAATCTCGAAAGTATTCAAACTTTTGAGATGTGAATATACTCTTGAATATAAGCAACTTTTACTATGGGGTCAGCTTTCCTACTTGAAAAAAAAAAGCTGTTTCCTACATAATACTATCTATGACATACAAGGGGTATGTCATAGATAGTATTAAGGGGTTGTAGGAAAGAGCAGATTTATTTTTCTAGTAATATATATATATTATATTGCACGTATATTTGCTTTAGTTTTTTGCCACGAACACTCTCCCACACGGGCGAAGCTACGGGCAAAAGCTAGTTTAATAATAAAACCGTATAAATCTATAACCACCAGCTGTGCTCTTTAATAAATATTATTGAGAAAAAGATATATGTTTCCATAATATTTATACGTGAACACTAATAACGTGTTTAAAGGAAAAGAAAAATATAAAAGTAGGAAACTTTGTAAAGTCAATTACGAGAGCACAAACTTGCGGAACAATCAAAATGTTACGACTCATAAAATTTATGAGTATCGTTAGCCGCAGAAATTATATTCCATATTTTTGTCGTGCTTATTAGATCTTACTTTTTCTCCGTGATACCGAACGAGGAACTAATTAAATTGGCACTAAACCAGCTTACAGTTTAATCAACATTATATCTAGCAATATCCCGCGAAAAAACACCCACAACCTGCAAGCAAAGGCGTGAGTGCACGCATAAGCATGCGTAAAGCTCCTCCTTCCCCCCACACTGCCCATGCATACACTCAGAAACAAGATCGAGCAAACACCACCACCACACAAGCAACAATGTCAGCAAGATCGTGTAAGGCCCCATACCACCATGCAGGCTGCAAAGCTCGACGCGCGCTTTGCCCCGAACCCGGATCATCCCCTGCGAACAGAGTTCGTTAGTCAACTTTGTTCGTAGGTATTCGTTTGTGGAAACTTAAAAATGTACCAATTACGCGTTTACATTCACCAATTGAAATAAACCATTTTGATATCGATATCTGTGGACGCTTCACATCACGTCAATCTGGCCATGTTTCATTTAATAGAATTAGCATCAGGTTACAAGGCCCAGGTCACTTATTCCTGTATGTTGTTTATTTTGAATAAAATCGAAAAGTTCGGCGTTATCTGTCACATCGGCGGGCGGCGGCGAGAAGTGAGGTTATCTTACGGCGGCGTGCAAAGCCGTTTCGTCGAGGAGTACTTGAGTATCCCCTGAAGGGTTTGAATAAGGTCGGAAGATGCAAAATAATAATAACGCCTATATCATCAAACTGGAGGGTTCCAAGAATTAGAACATTTGGAAATTTCAAACAATGGTCTTGTTACACTGAATACTCGGGAAATAATTATTTCAGTATTACGTCAATTAGTTTCCAATCCAAGCGATGAACGACGACATAACTAACATAGTTCATTATATACTCGATAGATGGCGCTTTAGACTTAACTTTCCTTTCCTACTTTAAGGGGTTGGGGATAAAATTTTGTCAATTTTTATGTTAATTGTATGCTAATACAACCTTACGTACCAAAATGCAGGACATTCAGGAATTTCTAGGACATTCAGAAGTACCATAAAGTTTTGTTGATCATCAGTGAGTCAGTGAAGAATTCAGGGGTTTTTGGATATCAATAAAATCTAAATTATAAGACCTATGCAATCAAAACTTTACATCTTTAATAAGTCCGCTACTTGGAACATATCTTAAAAATTTCATTTGTCTGGTATAATTCAAACCCGAGTTATGAGGGTTCAAAAAATCAACGAAATATGTCCTCAAGAGAGTTTTACGTTATGTAAAGTACACCATTGATTCTAATTTAGTGTTTAAGGGTGATGATACAATGTTGCTTGGGTATTGTGATGCTGATTGGGGTGGTAACCAGAGAGAGATAGGAAGTCTACTTGAGGCTACTTGTTTATCTTTGCAAATTGTCTAATATAATAATTTGGTGTACTAAGAAACAATTATCTGTGAGTCTGTCATCGACAGAAGCTGAGTATGTTTCAATGTGTATGGCTTCAAGTGAAGGATGGTG
The DNA here is from genome assembly GCA_963565745.1 of Phengaris arion. Classification (NCBI taxonomy): domain Eukaryota; kingdom Metazoa; phylum Arthropoda; class Insecta; order Lepidoptera; family Lycaenidae; genus Phengaris; species Phengaris arion. The sequence goes on from OY751432.1 coordinate 18,780,709, forward strand.
GCTAATAAATCTACTCCATGATTTTGATTTTAAAAATGTCTGCCCTGTTAATTTGTTTTGCGACAGTCAATCAACAATTTGTAATGCCAATACAGAATCTGCGAAACGTTTGAAACATGTAGATGTCAAATATCATTTTACTAAAGACCTTATTAAAAATAATAAGATAGAACTGTTAAATATATAAGTACTTGCAATTTTTACTTACTTACTTTTTTTTTTAATTTTAATAACATTGAGTGGGGGTGTTGTGTATATGGCAAATGACAATATTATATAATATTATTATATAATATAATATAATATTTATAATATTAGGTTGGTACTATTGTGACAGCTGTGTTAACTTACAAGTAATAATAGAAAGGAAAACGCCTGTTTTTGAAATTGTAGCTAAAGTAGTGTTGAAAGTATATAATGCAGTTTGAGGAGTGAGAATTAACTTGTTTCATTTAATAGACACAGCATCATTTAGCAAGACCAAGACCAAGACTGACCGTGAAAGATTTATATAAGAATTTATCTTGCGTCTTGCAGTTAGGACTGAGTGTCGTTTCAGGGAGTATAGGAGTTCGGGGTTAACGCTTAGGGACTTTATAGTCTCTGAGACTCAAAAAAAAATTGGAAAATTGGACTTATGCGCATCACGAACTATACCATAAACATACATAGCGAATGATATATTAATATCAATTAAAAGAAAAAAGAGTGCATTCCTAGTTTTGAACATCGCGACTTTGATAGTGCCCCGCGCCTTGTCGTCGGCATCATCAAAGGTCCGGTACTGACTGGAAGTACTGGTCAAGATACACGCGTCTTTCTAGTTACATCTTTCTAGACAGATAATGTACTTTTAAAATACATTCAAGTTAATGTCCTTAATTTGTTTTTTATATGCTTTATCCGTGTTTTAGCACATGTAAGCTTATTAAATGTAAATGTTTATTAAGAAACAGACTCACTCCCGTGGGACACGGTAGATAGCTCAGTTGGTTAGAGCATCGGCACGGATCGCTTGGGTCGTGGGTTCAAACCCGGGTGGGGTTTGAACCCGTGTGTGTGTGGTGTCGGTTGATTTTTCGAATTTCTCATTAAATGCTTAGACATTTATTAATTTGGTTGGTATTGACTATGATTATGTTAATTCAAGCTCAAAATGTACCTGCTCTGTTACGTTGTTCTAAGATCTAAAGTGACGTTTAATAAATAACAATAGGCTAATAGGTAATTGCGAGACTTGGGTGACTCTTGCTGAAAGACCAAGACCAAGACTGGCTAAATCTCGTCTTGTTCTTGCATTTGGGCAACACTAGACCTGATATGACCTTATAAGACAAATTTAATTATATTGTTAAAATATTATTACATTGCCACTTACTACGTTGCTACGCCGTAGTCGGAGCTTTCAATGCGTAGCACAATGCCTACGAATGTCAACGCTACGCAGCGCAACGTGTGAGCGCACGACAGTATCAATTGATATTTAAATTCCAATAAAAATATAAAAACAATATCTGTTCATAGAATATGCAAATGTTTCAAATAAAAATAACCAAAACCAGCCTTAAGCGCCCCCGAGACTTTTAAAAGATTTTTGTTATGTTTGACGCGCCGTTTGATCGTGTTCCGATGCGTTTGATTGAACTCGGCTTAGTTTTGCGCTGAATTTTGTAGATTGATGTTGGGTGTGACAAAGATGTCTGACGAAGAGATAGAAATTGAAAGACGCTGGAACGCTATGTTTATCGTGAACCATTCTTTGGGCCAATTATTTTTTTTTCTTTTTTCCTTTTACGCAGAACATTAACGTAATAAACATGAGGAAATCCTTGTTCGAATCCGATCCTTGTTCGAGTGCATCTTTATCTGTGTCACGATCCTGATTAAAGCGGCCTATGTAGGATATCCCGACTAGGTATAATATTGCTGCGGACCAATAAGCGCTACGATCCTGAATCGCGCTATCGAAGTTTTCTGAGATCGGCACTATATATACGACATCTGAAATTCATACAAGTGGGCTTCGGCCTAACCGAGCATAGCACCTCGCTCGGTCGGAGATCTCCCTTTGGGGCATCCACTCTTCCCACATTGGTGACCCTCGACCCTCGACAGAACACGCCACCTTCTGAACATTATCATCATCAGTCCCCCCACCCCTCCGCACCACGCCAGCCAGCTTTAGCCTCATCGGGTACCTCGACCACCAGCCTCTCAACGCACCGTGGCCTGGTCGAACCCTCATCGGCTTCAACTTCTTCAGCCTGACCGAGCATAATAATATAGCACCTCGCTCGGTCGGAGATCATGGGGCATCCACTCTTCCCACAATATTATAATAGGTATAATTCGAGAATTTTGGTACTTTGTTGGCAAAATTCTCGAATAGATGATGATTATATAGACGACAATGGATTTAAATGAGACGATAGCCTTGGCAGCTGACGGTAATTGAGTTGCCTTCATTCGGGCATCCTTTTAGCTCGAGCTTACGGATATAACTTCATATGAGTTGTCCCAATTTTATCATATAAAGCCTCAAAGATGTAAAAACAGGTGAAATTTGAAGAAATGAAATTAAAAAAACCATTATATTATATTTGAATATAATATGACTTTCATATTTAATCTGATAGTAAATATTCAGACCAAAGAACTTTTCTGTTTTATCATAAATTCCTTATAAATGTTAATATTTTACTTTCTTTGTTTCAATTAAATCTGTGTCATTATTCTTCAGTTTAATTTAGCTAGATTAAGATTATCGAAATAATGTTAAGTAGATATATTATAAAAACTGAAAATCGATCAAAATTATCATATAAATTAAGGGAGGGATTAATTTTACTTTACGCTGACACTAAAATTCCGGATAAGGTATGTTTTATATGACCTTTTTTGTATAACTACGACAATTTTAATAAAAATTAATAAATTTCAGTAATATTCGAAAACATGTTAACGTCGTAAATGTTGAGAACTACGACGTCTTGGTTTTTACATATCCTTCTTACGCTTGAGTGGTCATAGTAATAATATAGCAGAAATTCTTATATTCTTCTTTATTAGTACTTATGAGAGAGATGCTTAACACATATACGTATTACATATGAGAGATGCCTAACACAGATACGTCTCCATTATATATAGCCTTTTGGCTAACTAAAATAAACTAACTAGATAGGCTGTGCTTGTGACATCTGTCAATATGACATTGATATTTCTACTTTATAATACTGTTATGTTATGCAACAGTAAAATTTTGTCTAATGAGTCCGACAGGAGCTACTTTGTCAATGTGTGAATTAAATTATTTCATTAAGTTATTATTCTAGAGACATTCTGAACAAGTTATTAATTAGCAAAGTTACTAAATATAATGTAGGTACGAAAGTTTAATCTCAACAACAACAAACAACGTGTATTGATATTATTTTTAAACAAAAAATTGTGTAGGGGAGACCGAGGGGTTAATTTGACACAAAGGTGAATTTATTTATTTATTTGTTTTATTTTAACAAGATACATGTTAACAAGAGACATATTATTGTTTATATTGAAACAGTACCGATTTTTTTGAACTTAAAACCGTTAGCGAGCTGGCAATGTCGCATTTCAACTACTCCTTTCCGCACGATGATTTGTCAGTACGCGTCGGTGGCGTGAGCCGAGCGGTTGTGGAGATCTGCGTGCCATGCGACAAAATTGTGAAAAGTAATTTATTAACGTTTTTTTACCATGCCTGTATTTTGATAAGGGGTTAGTATTTTAGATTGAGTTATGTATGTTTCGAAAGCTCGTTAACTAAAGATTTAATAAAAATATTTGGCACAGTTGATTACTGTATATTTGCTTCTAAATTTTAGATTAAATTAATATTGTGAGGTTTTTTCTTACTGAGGAGATTTGAAACAGGTTGTTTCAACTCTCCTCGTTTTTAATTTTGTATCAGACTGCTCAGTCAATAATTAAAGGACACAAATAAATATATTTTTTGTTGATTTAATTTAAGAATTTATTTTGTTTCAGCATGCCTACTTATTTAAGATTATAAAAGAAAAACTGATAGAGGTAAGGCGAGTCGCGAAATTTATGATCTCGCAGCAGACGAAGTAACTTTGCGACAAAAAAGTCTCCGTGACGCAGCTTCGAGTTACAACCTAAACCATTCATATCTCTATAGGTAATTTAAAAAAGAAAACTGCTTATGAAGCTAACAAAACGGCGACTGCTCCAACGGTTGGATATCCAGAGAAGACTGTTTTTACGGCTGCAGAGAAGAAGGCACTTTGTGACTATCTTTTAAATTGCGCTGCTGCTAACTTTGGCCTGAGAACTAAGGAAACAAGAAGATTTGCCTATAGGTTGGCTGTTGAATATAATAAAAAAATCCTACTTCTTGGACTAAGCATAAAATGGCTGGAGTGGTTTGGCTTCGATCTTTTATGAAACGTTATCCTAATCTTTCTCTGAGATTACCTCAACCTACAAGTATCGCTCGAGCTACAAGTTTTAATAGAACAAACGTGCAACTTTTTTTTCAAAATTATACCCCAGTAGTTGACAAATATAAGTTGCAAGGGAAAGATATATGGAACGTTGACGAATCTGGAATCACATCTGTTCAGAAACCAGACCGCATCATTGCTCGACGAGGACAGAAACAAGTAAGTGCCATGACTTCCGCAGAGAGGGAAACACTGGTTACTACAGCACTAGCAGGAACTGCCCTTGGGAATCACATACCCCCGATGTTCATCTTTCCGCGGAAAAGATTTAATTATCACTTCATACGCGATGGACCTACTGGATCAATTGGCACTGCGAATGGGACAGGGTGGATGCAAGAAGAGGACTTTTATTTTATCCTGACATTTCTTCAATTTTTCACAGAACAAATTAGACCATCAAAGGAAAATAAAGCTCTATTATTATTAGACAACCATGCTTCACATACAGCAGTTAAAAATATTGACTTCTGTAAGGAAAATGGAATAATCCTATTGACTTTTCCACCTCACTGCACCCATAAGTTGCAACCGATGAATAGAGCCGTTTTTGGACCTGTGAAAAAAGCAGTCAACACTGCTTGCGACAATTGGATGCGGTCTAATCCAGGAAAAGTAATGTCCTTCTATGATATTCCTTGGATAGTGAAAACATCGTTTGATATAGCCGTCACACCTCGCAATATATTTTCCGGATTCATCCACACCGGACTTTGGTCAGTTAACACTGAAATATTCCAGGACGCTGATTATCTCCCAAGTCAAATTACAGATCGACCTTTGGCAACTTCTGTTAGTCCTGGTCTATCCTGCTCCAACTTAGTGGAAATTTTAACAAGTCAAGAACCCGCGCTTTATCCTACTTCTAGCACAAGTGATGAACGTCCTCTTGCAAATAGTATTTTACATGAATGTCGTACACCAAGCCCATCAATCTTAAATTTATCGGCTATTCCTCCTCAAATCAGCAACGAAACAGAAGATCTGCCCAAGCCTGTAGAAAATCCTGTTAAAGATTCAACTGATCTGACGGTATCTGAAGTAATGCTTAATACTATTACTATGCCCTCAACCACTGAATCTGTTGTTCCCTCCACAGTTTTAACATCTATCATTTGCCTGTAGCATCTACATCACGAGATATAGATTCAGTGACAATTCCATTCTCACCTAAAACTCTTAGACCCTTACCAAAGGCTCCACCAAGGAAAGGAAATCAAACAAATAGACGAAAAGTGAAATCCGCTATCTTAACCGACACTCCCGTAAAGGATGAACTAGCTGCAATCGAAGCAGCTAGAATGAACAAGAAAAAGGTGAAAAGGCCTAACTTTGATGACACAAAAAAAGGAAAAATATTAAAACCAGGCACTATAACTAAAAAGATCAAGGTTGTAAAGAAACAAAGAAGAAACAGCGATAGTGAAGAAGAAGAAGAATCCTTTTGTCTTTGTTGCTTTGAGCCATTTTCAAATAGCAAAGCCAGGAAAAAATGGGTGCAATGTCTGGAATGCAAAGACTGCGCTCATGGAGCTTGCACAGGTGGGGAACTTTCCTATGTTTGCCACAACTGCTTGTCAGATTGAGGTTTTTTGTTTTCATCTTTTAATTTTGACAACTGTAAGATAATTATTTAAAAAAAACTTAATTATTTGAAGAAATTTTAATTTGACTGATTATTGATACTTAAGAACTGAAAGTTAATTATTTTATATTTTATTGATCAAGACTGATTACAATATGTAAGAAACGCCTGAATATTTTATTATATTGAAAAGTATTTTATTTTAAAGGTTTAGAATTAATGTAACACATTTTGTTTATCTAATTGTTATTTTAATTAGTATGACGAATAAAACGTTATGGTGCTTTTAACTATTTTAGGAGTTGATTATTTGTATTACAAGTGTAGTTACTTACACAAGTGATTTAGCAGTACAAAATATGAATACGTACGTAAAGAAAACAAATATGTACCTGATTGAAAAGTTTTATTTTAATAAATACCTTTAAATTTAATCAAAATTTCTATTTATAGCCAGCCCTTAATATTTCTTAAAAATCATATGTTTCAACTCTCCTCGACGCTTGTTTCTTTTTACCTCAGTAAGAGGGGAATTGAAACAAGATGACTTGTTGCGGTAAAGTCGATTTTTCACCACAATATTTAACGCTTACAATTTCTTTATGTTATTCATTTGCAAGTATAAAGAATGACCTAACTATTGGTACTCATAACATACCATTTCTGTCAATAGTGTTTGGTGTATGAAACAAAATGTCAAAATTGTTTCAACACCCCTCGGTCTCCCCTACTGAATAAAGATCAATATTTGATAGCTACTCGTATCTTAAAAATGCCGCGTTACGTCTCGGTGTGACAAAAGTCTCTGCAAAAGGAAAGGTTGAGCTAGACTGTAATTATTCTGGCTGTCCTGGAAATTAACGCAAACACCTAATTTAATTAAAGGAAATATTAAACCGACTTCCAAAGTAAAAATGAAAAAAAAGTATGAAATAAATCTTATTTTTTAAATAATTCCCCTTTTAAATTCGGCTGGAATTTAACTATTTCTCTACTCAATCTTCATAAGTTTGAAGTCGTTAACAGCCCAAACAATATCCTGATAAAACAATATTTTAAAGTAGTCACATTTCAGTTGGCTGGTACCGACTTCAAAATTATGAAGATTGAGTAGAGAAATAGTTAAAATTCTAGCCGAATTTAAAATGAAACTAAGATTTATTTCATACATTTTGTGCATTTTTACGTTGGAAGTCGGCTTAATTTTTTCTTCAAAAATAATAGTTTTCGCCTTTTTAGTCATATTTATTATATTTTTAATAACACATTTTAAGAAAGTTTAAAATATAATAATAATTATATTAAATATAAATATAATAATATAATATAATCGAATATATAATTAAATACGCGCCTAGCTTCCATTAGGTATTATATATCAGATAGTGATGATAATTACTGTAAGTTACATACTGGCATATGCTTGCAGTTCATAAAACAACGCCGAAATTTCCAAACGTGTATCTTTAAAGACTGAGGAGTTCTGTTCAGTGCTTTTGGATCCAGGGTACTAAACTCTTGGCTTACACTCTTGGCACAAAATTTTACTTTTTGGTAGCATATGCTTGGTTTACTCCACAAAAGTCAAATCCCTATAGATGTCCCTGAACAGAATCCCCAAAAAATATCTACTTAATGAAACAAGAGTATCATCAGTAGATTTGTATTCCAATTGAATCTTACATTTTTATTTTTTATTTTTTTCGAAATGGCCTACGCTAACGGTCGGGTTAAGACCGCTGTAGGACTATCACTAGCCTGGTGGCTAGTTGATTAGGTGCGAGACGAACGCTCCCTAACATCACCCGGGTGATGTTCAGACCGGATATTGGGGATAGCTACGGGTTGTAAGCTATTATTATGACGAGAGAGACACGGGTCTCTCCTGCTAAGGGGTCCGACCCCTTCCTCACTCACTGAGGAGTGAGGTTGCTCGCACGCGGTAGCAAAAACTAACAGCGTGCGAGTGATCGCGATAGAGGAGCTCGAGATTTTAGTGATTTACTACGGTACTGAGAGGGCCGTCCCTCTGCCCTTCCTCGTACGGTCGGAATGACTCGCGCGCGTAAGTCCTAATGTCGATGAGGTTCGCGGCGTTGTTAGAGCTCTCTATATCAATATCGCGGTCGCAGTCACTATTATGTAGTGTACCTAGGCTACTAGGATGCGAACTCGAACTCGGGTTCGGGTTCAGTCCCGTGTTTGGGTCGGTCTGTATGTCTGTACGTGTGATCGTGTCGGATGTGGGACCTCGGGGTAGGCGTCCGCGTCGACTCCGGTGCGATACTAACTTCGCGGGTTAGCGTAATGTAGAAAACATTTACTGACATCTATTATAATATAAAAGAACTAACAATTTAAATACCTTTCAGAATATGAATGAAGAAAAACTCTAATTTATAGAAATAATAAAACCAAAAAGAGGTTTAAACATACCGGCCGCCAGGAACGGCCACGTTCATTATAACAAAAACTTGAGAGGTGTCAAGGGACACCCGGATGGAACGAAGTTCCTTTCGATTAATTAGTGAAGGAATTATAATATTATTTTTTTTAAGTTATAATAATATTTTTATTATTATTAACAAATATAATGTAATATAAACTTAATCAGTAGGCTCAATTTTAGTAATAATTGAGAGAGAGATAGAGAGAGAGAGAGAGACAGACAGACAGAGAAACACGCGCACGCCGCACTGCTTACAACTAAGTATAGCAAAAAGGGTCGTTACAACTTTCATTTTATATGCTTTAACTTGAAACTGACATGAATTTTTATCAAATACATAATAACATAAAATTAACTTTTTATTATAATTAATTTAGCAGAGTAGTAAAAAAATAATAACTACTCCTAAACTTAAAATGCTACAAAACAAAGAAATCTCCCAGGTCGTCCCCACCAGGCAGAGTACCTAGAAGGCTCAAAGAGTTTCCTCGCTGGATTGCGATACTTATTCTCTGGGCCAGGTAGGTGCCGGCCGGCTCTGGAGTCGCCGGTGGCCTTAATGAGTTTTTTTGGAGATTTCTCTGAAAAGTTTGTGCGCACCCAGACCCCATGTACCTAGGGTTTCAACCCCAAACGGTTCAAATATGAGATCCCCACTAAGGTTCTCATATTTGCGCCGCTTGAGGTTTTCTGCCTGATTGGCGGCCGCACCTGCAGAACTCGAGGTGCCCTGGACATGGGACGGAGCAAGTGTATCGACGCAAGTAGCGGCCCATACAAGAGCCCGTCCCACTCTCCAAGGGACCAGGGTAATACCGTCTGGTCTCTTGCCATCGTCACGCGCCAAACTAGAGGGTTCCAGCACAGCTGGCACTCCGACGGTGACAAGAGCCCGACGGAAGAGTTTTTTCTTTTCTTTTCTCCCACTTTTCCGCAGCTAAGAGGCGAGCCTGCTCCACAGGACTGGAGGACGTATTAAGAAGATTATTCCGTACCAGTCTGCAGAGTGGCTCGTCCCAGAGCCTTTGGGAAAAAGTATTGTCAGGTAATTCGCTACAAGCACTAGTTGCGCTCCAGACGTCCTTGGCCTCGTCCAGAAAGGGAACTGTATTGGAGTAGGATGGGTGATGTAGTATTTTGGAGATAAGACTATGGTTCGCGTGGACTGAGGACAAGAAGGCCGGAAGCGATATATCAGAAGGCTTTCGAACACCCAGGCCACCGAACCTAACTGGAAGCGTTGCCTGAGTCCATGCGCGGTCATCGAAATTTGTATTCAAAATAGTGGAGAGCGTTTGTCTTATGGTATCATCCAACTGTTTGAGAAATTGAGGGAACTTCCACAGTTGACAACACCGTAAGACATATGTCCATGTGAGTCCATGCGCGGTCATCGAAATTTGTATTCAAAATAGTGGAGAGCGTTTGTCTTATGGTATCATCCAACTGTTTGAGAAATTGAGGGAACTTCCACAGTTGACAACACCGTAAGACATATGTCAATTTAGGTACGAAAATGCAAAAACGGATTAGGGTAAAGGCCATGTGACAGTTAATTTGGAGGAGGCGGTCTAAAGTTTCATTAAAATTTTGTAATTTGTTATCTATGAAGTCCGGGAGAGATTTGTCGAAAATAGGTGAGCCCAAAAGGAAGAGCGAATCCTTGTCAATGACAGACAGTTGTGGAGCTATTTCTTTAAAGCTGGATATAATTGCATTTCTATCCCCACAACTGTCTGGCACAAAAAGTTCGCACTTACCTAGGTTCAGCTGCAGACCTATTTTTTGGAACTCACGGATCAGAGTGCGGAAGTCGGATAGTACAGTGGATGCATCGCTTCCAAGGTCGCTCATACATGTAATGTATATATTGTAAGTTTCCTAATTCGTATTTAATATTTTTCTAATGCAGCCAGGCAGGTCCTTGAAACCAGAGTTTATTCCTTACTAGTTCTGACGGTAAGAGTTCTCGTGATCCTTGATTATCTGGATTATCTGAAGATATGACATGAGTCCACTGATTTCTATTCATTGCCGTCAAAATTTCAGCGACTCTATTCGACACAAAAGTTTTTCATCTATTGGGATGGTTACTGAGCCACGCCAACACAATTGATGAATCTGTCGAGGCATGTATATGATTTTTAGATATTTTCAGTACCTCAGAGATTTCCATAAGGATTTTTGACATCAAAATTGCACCACACAATTCCAAACGTGGGATTGAAACTTGTTTTACTGGAGCCACTCTTGTTTTTAATGATATTAAACTATGTATAATAAATAACTACTAACCTTTATTTCTCCAGTGGTATCAATGATTCTTAAAGTATCATTTCATATTGGATAATGCATCACAAAAGCCGTGAAGTTCACTAATTTGGCCATATTCTGTTTGCCAATTATTCCATCGTGGTACTTTTATCTTAGCAAGTACTGGTAAGTCCCTATAGAATTTTCCCCCTTCTTCTAATAATTTAGTAGGAACCTTCTGATCGCAATCGATCCCAGCTAGCCATAACTTTTGGACGAATATCTTCGCCATTGTAATAGTTGGTGCTAACCACCCAAGAGGATCGTAGAGGCGTGATATGTCCGAGATAATATTTTTACTTTTTGTTACAGAACTCTGAGGAAGAACATCGACTGTGAACCGAAAATTTTCAGAGTTTCTATCCCACCTTAAACCGAGAATTTTTATCGTTTCATCTAATTTAGGTTCCAGTTTAAGTCCTGACTCTTTTGAATCCACTTGTATCTTCTGTAACAAACTTGTACTATTACTTGCCCACTACTGAAGCGTGAAACCACCACGATCAAGTAAATTTGTTACTTCGTTATAAAGTTGTACTCCTTCTTCTTCTGTGTAACAACCACTCATCATGTCATCCATATAATACTCATTTAAAACTATGTACACTACTCGAAGAAACTGAGAACCTTCAATCGTTGCTAAGTATTGAAGGATATATCTGCTAGATATGGTGCAGATAAAGTTCCAAAGATAACTCGTGTGAAACGAAGATGTTGTAGTTCGGCCTCAAGACTGTCTCGCCATAGTACTCTTTGGGAATCTAAATCCTCTGGTACGACTTTCAATTGTCTATACATTTTCACAATATCCGCAACTAGAGCAATAGGGTAGCAGCGCCACCTCATAATAAGATGACGAAGTTCTGGCTGGAGCCTCAGCCCCACCAACAGTTCACCTATCCCATTTGAATCTTTACAGGATGCTATCTACAACCGTACGTACCTTGGTTGTTATTCTGTCTTTCTTGACTATGGGATGATGAGGAAGCATACTGATTTTTTATTAATATCATAGGAATCCACGTACTCTATATGACCTGAATCCTTGTATTCATTGAGTACATTTGTATACTCTACTCTTAGCCCAGGATCCTTTAATAAACGCCTCTCTAAAATAGAAAATCGTTTTTCGGTGATTTCTTTTAAGTTGCCCTGTAAACAACGCGGATTATCCGTTTTGAACGATAGTCTTACTATAAACCTTCCTGTTTCATCACGATTTACTGTTTCTTGTGAAAAGCTCGGCCTATCTACTCTTGACTACTTGGCCTTTGGTATCCAGAAACTAAAAAATCTACTTAATGAAACAGGATTAATTTTTCAGTAGATTGTATTCCAATTCAACCTTACAAACTACTCTCAGTGCTTTGATAGCGTGATGTAGAAAACATTTACTGACATACGAGGGCGGGTCAATAAGTCCGTGACTTTTGGAATAAAACACAGATTTTTTGATAAATAAATCATTTTATTTTTCAACGTAGTCCCCCTTGAACTCTATACACTTTGTCCAACGCTTCTCCAATTTTTTTATCCCTTCCAAAAAATATGATTTGTCGAGGTCCTCAAAATAGGCCTTTGTTTGCGAGATGACTTCATCATTGGAGTCAAATCTTTTTCCACCGAGCCATTTTTTCAGGTTTGGGAACAAGAAGTAGTCACTCGGAGCCAAATCTTGAGAATAGGGTGGATGTGGGAGCAATTCATAGCCCAATTCATGGATTTTTGCCATGGCAACTGCACATGTGTGCACCCTTGCATTGTCTTAGTGAAAAAGAACTTTTTTCTTGGCCAAATGAGGTCGGGTTTTTTTCAAATCCTCATTGAAGCGGTCCAATAAGTTGGCATAATATTCCCCATTAATTGTTCTTCCCTTTTGAAGATAGTCAATGTGGATTATCCCACGTGCATCCCAAAAAACAGTCGCCATAACTTTATTGGCTGACAAACCCACCTTGGCCTTCTTTGGCGCCGATTCACCCTTAGAAACACACTGTTTTGACTGTTATTTGGTCTCTGGTGTATTGTGATGGATCCATGTTTCGTCCACGGTTAAAAAACTCCTCCATATTGTGATTAAACAACGCCAAACCTTCCTGTGAAGTTGTTACACGATTGCGTTTGTGGTCGACTGTGAGCAAACGCGGCACCCATCTTGCGGAAAGCTTTCTCATGCCCAAGTGATCATTCAAAATTGAAACCACTGAGCCATGCGAGATGCCTATGGCTTCCACAATCTCTTGCACTTTCAATCTTCGGTCGGCCAACACCATATCGTGAATTTTTTCGATTGTTTCGGGTGTAGAGACCTCAACTGGGCGTCCAGGACGTTCGGCATCTTCAGTGCTTGTACGGCCACAACGAAATTCAGTAAACCACTTTTTTACCATTGAAATCGATGGTGCAGAGTCCCCATAGTATTTATCAAGCTTAGCCTTGGTCTCGGTAATGGTTTTTTTTCGCAAAAAATAATGCTTAATAAGCACACGAAATTCACTTTTTCCATTGTTTCCTTAAGTTACTGGATAGTCTGATAAAGATAGCTGTAAAACACAAACTAACTGACGCAGCAAGTTCAAATTTTGATAGGAGTCAACTGACAGATGCCTGTTGACAGGAGTAGTGTTGCTTTTTCAGTAAGGAGGTTAGAAATTCAAAAAGTCACGGACTTATTGACCCGCCTTAGTATTCTATTATAATATAAAAGAACTAACAATTTAAATACCTTTCAGAATATGACTTAAGAAAAATTATAATTTATAAAAATAATAAAACCTAAAAGAGGTTTAAACAGTCCTTATAATTTTTGAGTTTTCTCAATTCCTCAAGGATACCATCATCAGATCTCCACTTTGGTGACTAAAAGATTAATTTCGAATTGTACCCATTACAACAACAAAATAATTTTCCAAATAGGTCTTCAAACGGCAGAGTAATATTCAAGGATATGTGTCGATGTAAAAGACTATGAAAAGTACCTATTATCATCGTAATGTGATGATGGTGGTGATCATTATGATTACTGTAATTGACATAGTGGCATATGCTTGCAGTTCTTTAAACAACGCCGAAATCCCCAAACATGTATCTATAAGGACTCAAGAGTTCTGTCCAGTACTTTTTGATCTAGGGTAAAACTTTGGATGCAAAATCTTACTTTTTAGTAAGATAATAATATGCTTTGGTATCTTCGAAAAAGTAGAAAAATCATTATACGTCCATATAAATTTCGAGGTGTTTCTTCGATTCCTCATGGATCCTATCATTAGGTATGACCATCGGATCAAAAGGTCTAAAGTGGGATTATACCCTATACAGCAAAAAAACATTTTGAAAATCGGTCCACAGACGGCGGAGTAATCGTTGAACATACAAAAAAAATATATAGAGCCGAACTTTTTTGGAAGTCGGTTACAAATAATTCCTTAGTAAAACAGGAAAACGATTATAAAATTTTCTTGATTGCTTTTATTTCGATCAAGTATATCGTGATACGACATTAATCAGAACAGAATGTTTTGCCTGGAATTTCATAATGTTTTAAAACTTAAGTTTTCCGTTATAAGAGATTGAAAAATATACCTATGTAAATTAAACTTTTTTCACCTTTCCTCATCTATTTAAGTTACTTATGTTTGAGCATAACATGTGTAGGTGTGCTATGACGTCATTTTAAATTCCTTCTAACAATGTTACACGATGTTTGTGAACGCGAATTCTTGTATAGAATCAATGGTACGGCGCGGTAAGCCGTAGGACCGTGAATTACACACAGATGGCATGCTTGGAGATTGACTAGTGCCTTTTTTTACCCGACTGGGTTTGGTTTTATGCGCCTATCTTGTATGTATGTACCTATGTATGATTGTATGTATCTTTGTAAATTCCCTTATTCCCACGTATCGTCCAAACGGCTGGATGGATTTCGACAATTAAGGTATCGTTAGATTTGTCTAAAAAACCCAAGTGTCCTTAGATGGCTAGTTCAATGAAAAAAATGGCGATTTTATGATCAATTAGTAAGTAGTACAACTATTTTTTTTTAACCAAACCTATCAAGTAGGATATCGAAATAAAGGAAATTAAAAGGAGATTTCAAAAATACGCATATTATGTCATATATTTAAATTTAATCAGGAATAATTACAACCATTTTAAATAAATCATTCGAATAAATTTGTAATCAATGCATTCATATAGTCGTAGTTTTGCTTTAAATCGACCAAGTGTTTATTGTTTAAGCTATAAAATCTTAATTAAAATAAATAGTTAAAAACAAAACAACCCGACTCCAAAAAAGACAGATACCAAAACAACGTGTAATTTTGTGCTATCGTGTAATTTAACAAATCCACACTTTACTTCCTTGAAATCATGTTTTACGAGTAGACGGATCGCCAGATGGAAAGCGACTGCCGTCGCTCATAGTACGCCCGCGACACCGCAGGAGTCGCAAGTGAATTGCCGGCCTTTCAAAGATGAGTACGCTCTATTCTAAATTCTTGAAGGTTTGAAGGTCGTAATGATCCGGAAATACCGCTGGCGACGCACTATGTGGACACTCCTAAGAAAGCCGTGCCATAAATGATTTTTCCAAAAGTCGGCAGAGGTACATGTATTGTACCTCAAATTGTAGACAAAGGACCAATCTACCTAAATATAAACCATTTACACTTGTGTATGTCCCTATTTTTGAAAAAAAAAACGCTTCAAAGTCACTGAATGAAAATTTGTTGAAAAAAATTCTTAAAATGTGGACATTTAACTTTGATTTTTTTTTCCTTTATTTAAGGTCGCTTGGAACTACATAGGTTATCAGCGACCACTATTACATTATTTGAATTAAACCATATAAATTACAATATTTGAGGAATTTAGAACATTATCACACATATCAGGATCAGTTAATAATACATATCTGTCATTGGTAAAGCCAAACAGTTGTCTTTCGGAATCATAACTATTACAATCTATTAAAACATGACTAACAGTGAACGGTGAGCTATATCTAAGACAAGTCCGAGGAGTGCTTTTCGCGAACAAATGCTAGTGAGATGCGTTCGTATGGCCTATTCTCAGCCGTGTTATTATACATTGGTCTTTTCTATTAAGTTTAAAATATTTAGTTTCACCCTTTAGAACGTCTCTCCTGAAAATATGTAATTTGGAAGAGTCAGTAATCCAAATATGATTCCACATAAGATTAATTGTGTTAGATAATTCTCGTTTAGCATCGGTAAGAATAATGGGAATGTCGTTAGTAGTATATGACATTGAACTAGCTTCCCTAGCCATCTGGTCAGCTTGTTCGTTACCATCTATTCCTTGGTGAGATGGTATCCATATAAATACTACATCAATTGATAGTTCTTTTATTTCAAAAACCACAGAGTGTATTAATTGTATAAGAGGATTTTCAGAAAATCTACTTTGAATAGCTAAAAGAGAAGATTTAGAATCGGTTAAAATAGCATAAAATTCGTGGGTGGGGTTTTGTTAGAACCATTTTGACAGAACGATAGATTGCATAAGCTTCACATAGAAATATAGAATATTGGATGGGTAAACTTATTACAGTAAGATCCGAATCAAAAATGATGGAGCAACCGGTTCCCTTATCAGTGACAGAACCTTCAGTAAAAATTAGTTTATAGTTACGATAACTCTCAACTAGATCAAAATAAAGTTTGCGATAGACTATAGTGTCAGTCGTTTCCTTAACAAATTTGTTAAGAGATAAATCAATACTAATTTTGTTTTTAGTCCATGGGGGAATGGGATGAATATGTATTTGGTATAATTTAGGTAAAGATGTATTTGAGGTTTCCAAATATTTTTTTAAACGTGATCTCAATGGGGCGGGCAATCTTACTTCTGCTAGGAAAACTTCGTGAAGGTGTTCGACTGTAATTGCCTTATTTACGGGATTAATAGGTGTTGAAGTAACATAAAATGCGTAAGATAAACAAAGCTGAATTCTTCTAAGCCACAGGGGAATTTCGTCTGATTCTGCAAGTAAACTGTAGGAGGGACTAGTTCTAAAAGCCCCCAGACATAGTCTTAGAGCTGTATTTGGAATTGAATTCAGACTGCCTATTAAATTTTTATGAGCTGAATCATAAATTATTATCGATCCATAATCGAGTTTAGACTTTTTTGCCCGGTAAACATTTAACAAACTGACTTTATTTGATCCCCACGTTATGGATGATAAAACTTTAATTATGTGTCAAAGTTTATGACAGTCTGCTTTTAACTTTTTAATATGCGTTTTCCATGTATGTTTACTATCAAATAACATTACGAGAATTTTAATAGAATAAGTCCTAGTAAGTAGATGGCCATCAAGATTTTGTGTAATATTGTCAAAGGGACTATTTTGTCTAGAAAATATAATAAACTCCGTTTTAGATTTAGAAAAATTAAAACCATTTTCATTAGACCATTTATGCAGTACATTAAGAGAATTTTGAACTAGTTGTGAAGTTGTTTGAATATTTTTTTCAATGCAGTACAATGTTAAATCATCCGCGAAAAGCAAACCTTTAACGGGACTTTTTATAACAGAAAGAGCGTCATTAATAGTAAGTATAAATAAAATTACACTAACTACAGAGCCTTGTGGAAGTCCATTGGCAATATCAATTGGATCGGAATATTCATAATTTATTCTCACTTTGATTTTCCTGTGGGAAAGAAAATTGTTTACGAAATGAAAAACATTATTTTCTGCAATATTAAGTAATTTTAAGGCGTTTAACACTACATTCTTTGAAACTATTTCGTAAGCTTTTTCAATGTCCATTGATACCGCCAATAGATGACCTTTGATAGTTAAGGCTTCACAAATAGCTGTATCTAACAAAGCTAAATGATCATTCGTTGAGCGGAATTTACGGAAGCCACTTTGAAAGGGCGTTTTTCATGTTCCAATTTCCAACGAATAAGATTTGCAATTATTTTTTCTAAGATCTTACAAAGATTACACGTTAAGACTATGGGTCTATAATTATTAGGTATGATCTTTGCCTGGTTTTGGAATAGGGATTACGATAGATGTACACCATATCTCGGGTAATAAATTATTTTTCCAAATTTTGTTATATAAATTTAAAAGATATGTAATACCACTATTTGTTAATTTTTAATTAAGCAATTTGGAATACCATCAGGGCCAGGTGAGGAATTTTTGCAGTTATTTAGTACGAAAAGAAGTTCATCAAGTGTAAGTGATCCGTTTATTGAGTTTACCTCCTGTGTACTGGGAACATTTTCCGGTGAGTCTATGTGTATTTTTGATAAATGTGAGATAAATTCATTACTGTAGTTAGAGTGTGACGAATTTTTCGCAAAGTTTTTTGCTAACACGTTACACTTATCAATATTAAATGTAATTCTGTTTAAATTATCGTCAGGTAAAAAGGGAGGTATTGTGTTAATGTTACGATTTTTTAATCTATTTATTTTGTTCCAGATTTCAGAAGATGGTGTTTGGGGACTAATTGAAGAAGTGTAATCATGCCAGACTTAAGCTCAGTTTCTTTCAAGATTCTTCTAGCAATTAACCTAATTTTTTTATAATTAATCATTAATTCGATTGATTTGTATTTTAAATATCTCCTATATGCTCTTTTGTAATTTTTAATCGCAGTTATACATTCATCAGTAAGCCAAGGCAATTTTTTACGATTATCTTTGATTCCTCGTGTTTCCGGAATGGCTAAATTGGCAGAGTTAATTAATAAATTATTAAACTTCTTTAAACTTTGATCAATCGTAGTATCAGTAATAAGTGAAATATCATGCAGTTCCTGAATACCATTGTTTATTAAATTCTCGTATAAATCCCAATCCGCTTTTTGAAAAATCCATTTAGGAACCTTAGAATTATTTTCTAGGGAAGAAGATGAATGAATTATTATGATAGGATAGTGGTCGCTATCATACGGGTTGTCTAATACATTCCATTGAAAC
Organism: Phengaris arion; assembly: GCA_963565745.1. Taxonomy (NCBI): domain Eukaryota; kingdom Metazoa; phylum Arthropoda; class Insecta; order Lepidoptera; family Lycaenidae; genus Phengaris; species Phengaris arion. The sequence continues at coordinate 18,799,538 of OY751432.1, forward strand.
AATGGTGCTATCGTACATGAAGATAAAGCTAAATCAATTGCACTAGTAGACGCATTGGCAACATTAAAATAAGTGGGTTGATTTTCGTTCAGGATAGTTATGTCATTGTGTGTATCTAAAATATCAAGAATAATATTACGACAAGAATCAGTTCTTGAGCTTCCCCATGACAAACTATGACAGTTAAAATCACCAATCAACAGAAATGGCTTCGGTAATTGATTAATTAAATTTAAAAGGTCTTCTTTAATTAAAGCAGTACTATTCGGTAAATAAATATTACATAATGTAATCTTTGTAGGAAAATTTATGATACTGGCAACAGCTTCTAAATTTGTGTTAAGATTTACATTGGACACAAAAACATTAGACCTAATATAAGACACTACACCTCCACTTGCATGGGGAGTATTATTTCTATTTTTAAAAATAGCTTTATATCCTGAGATTTGATGACAATAATTATTTTAAAATTAGATTCTTGTAGGCAAATACAGCTAGGATTCCTTTCTGATAACAAAATTTTTACGTTTATAAAAGCCATTGATATTCCATTGACAAATATCTAACCTAGACATTTTTATTTTTATTTAGTAATTTAAGTCTTCGTTGTAAACGAGTAATACGACTTTTAACACTTCTATTAGTGATATACGGGTACAGATCCGTTAACATTTTAGCAATAGAAGAAGGTCTGTAGAGTATTGAGCACAAATGGCACTTATATCTTGAACTCCATGGGTGTTTTCAAGAAAACTCTTAAATTCTAATTGGTTCATTGGTTAGCAATTAGAGGACGAATTAATAATTGTATTTATCTGGTCCCAATCAGCCACCACCAAGTCACTAACTGATGTGTACGTTTTCTTCTTTTTTCGTATATTTTTGGCCAAATCTATTGATGACGTATCACTGAAGCTCGATGCATCCTCAGACATAATTTTCTCTTCGTTATGTACTAAAATATTATTTTCAGGCAATTATTGGGTCTTATTTTGGTAAAAAGAAATGGAATCAGAAGATGGGGGATGTGGGTGTTTTAGCATGGAGCGAGATACTTGTGAAACATCTGACTCGAGAGAAGTAACAACTATTCCCGGCTGATTTAATAATTCAGGACAATTTTTAGCAATGAGCCCAATTTTTTTGCAAGTAAAACAGTGCATTGAATCCGAAGACAAAAAAATCCAGTAATTGGTTTCATCGAATTTTACTTGAATGGTGTTCGGCAGTTTATTGCTATCTTAAGGAGTTACATAAACCTGACGCCTACAGCTTAAATATGGTTAAAACCTGGTTCAGTAAATCCGGCATGTAGAAAAGTAATCGGAGACTGAGGCGTTATTTTGAGGTCTTCTAAACTCTGTTTAATAACATCATGGGGAATAACTGGACAAACATTATATAGAACGATTATTTCGTTACGAGTGACAAGCGGTCTAATAGCAATGTTTTTTCCATTTACGTATAATATTTTGTGTTTGTCGACTAATTCCTCGGCTATTTCCTTAGTGGTAACATAAACACAGATTCTGTTATTAGCAATTCTTGATACAAATCTTATTAAAGTGGGATTTATTACCTTAGACAAGGCCTCTGTATATTCTTTTAACAGTGAGTTATCAATAGCATCCATAACTATAGCTTGGTTTTTCTTTGGTAATGTATCATTTTGGGTAACGGCAGCATAGCTAGATGAGTTCGGGTTCGGTTGGGTTATTTACTTACAACACTCCGCACGTGTAATACGTATGAACGTCAAACGTTCACTGAATTTTGATTTTATAGTGACTTTCCTTTGAGGAATATATACGAGGGCGGGTCAATAAGTCCGTGACTTTTGGAATAAAACACAGATTTTTTGATAAATAAATCATTTTATTTTTCAACGTAGTCCCCCTTGAGCTCTATACACTTTGTCCAACGCTTCTCAAATTTTTTTATCCCTTCCAAAAAATATGATTTGTCGAGGTCCTCAAAATAGGCCTTTGTTTGCGAGATGACTTCATCATTGGAGTCAAATCTTTTTCCACCGAGCCATTTTTTCAGATTTGGGAACAAGAAGTAGTCACTCGGAGCCAAATCTGGAGAATAGGGTGGATGTGGGAGCAATTCATAGCCCAATTCATGGATTTTTGCCATGGCAACTGCACATGTGTGCACCCTTGCATTGTCTTGGTGAAAAATAACTTTTTTCTTGGCCAAATGAGGTCGTTTTTTTTTCAAATCCTCATTGAAGCGGTCCAATAAGTTGGCATAATATTCCCCATTAATTGTTCTTCCCTTTTGAAGATAGTCAATGTGGATTATCCCACGTGCATCCCAAAAAACAGTCGCCATAACTTTATTGGCTGACAAACCCACCTTGGCCTTCTTTGGCGCCGATTCACCCTTAGAAACCCACTGTTTTGACTGTTGTTTGGTCTCTGGTGTGTTGTGATGGATCCATGTTTCGTCCACGGTTACAAAACGGCGTAAAAACTCCTCCATACTGTGATTAAACAACGCCAAACCTTCCTGTGAAGTGGTCGACTGTGAGCAAACGCGGCACCCATCTTGCGGAAAGCTTTCTCATGCCCAAGTGATCATTCAAAATTGAAACCACTGAGCCATGCGAGATGCCTATGGCTTCCACAATCTCTTGCACTTTCAATCTTCGGTCGGCCAACACCATATCGTGAATTTTTTCGATTGTTTCGGGTGTAGAGACCTCAACTGGGCGTCCAGGACGTTCGGCATCTTCAGTGCTTGTACGGCCACAACGAAATTCAGTAAACCACTTTTTTACCATTGAAATCGATGATGCAGAGTCCCCATAGTATTTATCAAGCTTAGCCTTGGTCTCGGTAATGGTTTTTTTTTCGCAAAAAATAATGATTAATAAGCACACGAAATTCACTTTTTTCCATTGTTTCCTTAAGTTACTGGATAGTCTAATAAAGATAGCTGTAAAACACAAACTAACTGACGCAGCAAGTTCAAATTTTGATAGGAGTCAACTGACAGATGCCTGTTGACAGGAGTAGTGTTGCTTTTTCAGTAAGGAGGTTAGAAATTCAAAAAGTCACGGACTTATTGACCCGCCTTAGTAAGTGTTACACCATTTTAGAAATATTAAAATATATTCTTTATTACGAATTAATGATATATTGGGTTTTTTCATATATGACACCACTAGAGACGTACATCTCATAGTATATCGTTTTTTCTTATTTTCAATTTTCGTTTTGACATTTATCGAAGTTTGCCGAAGTTCTGTAATTAGTTTTATTTATTATTTATTTTGTAGAAAATTTAATGCAAATTTGCTGGGTAAATTTTTTTATTGCGGCATCAGTGCGCAAATTATGAAAATATGTAAAATGTCAAGATATGTTTTTTCCTCTTAGAATGCAACTGAAGTCATTTGTTCATTATGCAATAATTTTATAGTAACTTATGAGTGTTATGTCATTTTAAAAAGCTTGAAATGTTTTCTTTATTATAAATTAAATCAATATGTACATATATATATCATCAGGACACTACTAAAGACGTATATTTTGCAGTATGTCGTTTTTTCTTCGCTTCGATTTTCAAATACAGTTTCGACAATTACTGAAATTAGCCATAGTTCTATTAGTAGTCTACTTTATTGTGGTTAGTATATTGATAAGATGTATGAAAATTTTCTTTTGATAAGATAACAAACCTCACAGCCATATAGGTTTTGGGGTAAATAGTAATTTATGAAACCAAATTGCATACGATATGCACACGTCTCCAAACTATATTTTAGTATATATTCATGTTTTTTCATGAAATAAACAATATTATTTTATTATTTATTGTTGTGACTATTTTCACTAATTATTTGTCTAACAATGACTGAATTTACCTGTACTAGACTCGATTTAAGTCTCGTATTACTGAATAATGATAGGGATTATGTTATTTCTATCACGGAATTCTTACGAAACAATTTTTCCATTGTCGCTGATGAAAATATTCCAAAAATTATCGTAAGTGTGCAATAAAACTTTTATTGGTCAGTTTCGTCAACGCTATACTAAATCAGGCCGCAAGAAAGAACGGTTTTTAAGAGAAAATAGCGAATGGTTGAAAAACAATTTCACTGTAAAGCTTACAGAATCTAGTTGCGAGATTGAGCCTTCTATATCGACAGAGAAACGAGGACGGCCTTCTAAAGCTCACGAAGATAGTGCAGAGCGAACAAAAAAACGAAAAAACAAGGAATTACTGGAAATTTGTGGTCTTGAATTTCTACTGAAATCATACGTTCAAGGGTTGAGATCTCAAGGAGAAACAGAAGAAGCCTTCATCATTGAAGTTTTACGAGCTTTGCCTATAGAAAAAAAGAATGAAATACGCCGTAATCTTCTAAATGAACCTGGAGAAATAAAGGCTTTTTCAAAGGACGAAGCTCTCAACATTTTTATAGAATTAGATCTCAGCACAGCACAGTATGAGAATATGCGGAATTGCTTGATAGCAAAGAATTGCTTATTATTTCCATATTATAAATCAATCCAGGAAGCTAAACAAGGTTGCTATCCCCCAGAATCTAGCATAGAAATAACTAACATTAAAGTAAAAATTAAATTGCAAGATCTCTTAGATCACACGACAGGCAGGATTCTAGAAATAAATGGCGTTTATAAAACAGGATCTTTTCATTTAAAGTTATTTTCTAAATGGGGTTGTGATGGATCAAGTGGACGAAGTGAGTATAAACAAGTATTACCTGAAGAGAGTGACATAATTTCCGACACAAATTTATTTATATCATCAATGGTGCCTCTCAAACTTGTTGATACCGAATGAAATGAAACACTGTGGAAAAATCCTGCTCCATCATCAGTCAGATTTTGTCGTCCAATTTTAATAGAATTTTCGAAGGAGACTCCAGAAAAGACTCAAAGTGTAGTTCACAGTAATAAATTTCCACCAAGAACCTACAGTACAATCAATAACATATCAAAGTGTAGTTGATGAAATAAATAATCAAATAACTACTCTTAATCCTACATTACTCAACGAAAGTGGGCAAGGTATTGAAATAAAACATATTTTATATTTAACAATGATTGATGGAAAAGTGGCTCAGGTTTTAACAGAGACTTCATCAGGTGCTCTGTGTACTATTTGTAGCGCAAAACCAACACAAATAAATGATTTGGAAAAAGTACAAAACAAACCTGTTGATGAAAGTGCTTACCAATATGGTCTTTCAACTTTGCATTGTTGGATAAGATTCATGGAACTTATTTTACATCTGTCTTACAATCTAGCCTTTGAAAAATGGTCTGTCACAACAACAGAAAACAAAGAATTAAAAAAAACAAAAGAAAGCTTACGTTCAAAGAAGGTTTAGATAACAACTTGGTTTAAATATATATATAAACCTAAGCAAGTTAGTGGCAACTCCAATGATGGAAATACCGCACGAAGATTTTTCAAAAATTATCATTGCTCGTCAGAAATAACTGGTGCAGATGAAGAACTAATAAATCGATTTTATATTCTGCTCCAAGTTATGTCGAGTGGTAGAAATCCTACTAAATTTGGTCAGTACGCATTAGACACGGCACAACTTTATGTTAATAAATATAAGTGGTATTACATGCCATCTTCAATGCATAAAGTTTTAATTCACGGTGAAAGTGTTATCCTACATTTTTCTGTATTGGCTCTCGGGCAACTCTCCGAAGATGCCCAGGAATCACGAAATAAAGATTATAAAAAGTTCAGACTTCATCACCCAAAAAAATGCTGAAGAAGAGCCACTAATGAAGACGTTCTGCACACACTATTGTATACTTCGGACCCTTATATATCGAGTTTAAGGAATCCTATTTATAGAAAAACTCAAGAACTTCTAGAAGAAGCTGTGGATCTTTTGGGTGAATTTTAGTAGGTTACTTTTTTGGTATTTATGTCTTTAAATATTAAATAACATATAAGAATCTTAATAATTACGATGTAATTATTATAAAATATAAATATTATGGGTATCAAGTTGTTTGCGTGTTGTTCCCATGGGAATACTATACTGTATTTACAAGGGCGGAGCCGCGAGCAAAAGCTAGTTTTAATATAAGTTATTAGTCATTTTATATTTACGATATTGTTTAATATATTTAATTTCGTTATTTTATGTAGTTAATTTTAGTTAGTTAATCTTTATATGTTAATAGTATAACATATAAAGATTATCAAATATTCCCTTTTTAAGTTTTTTTTTTTAACCAATTAAAAATATATTTATATAATCAAAATGTGTTTCATTTGAAAGTGTGTTTATTCAAGAGTATAATAAAAAAAAATCATGTAGAAATCTTGAAAAACAAAGAAGTTACAGATTTATGACACGAAAATGGCCTAAAGTCCACATAGTGCGACGGTTCATTCCAAAGTTTTACTATCCGCGACAGACAGCATCGGGTAAAGCGCACAGTCATGGAAGACTAGCAATCAAGGTGATGAGGTTGGTAGTTTTGTCGGATAACGGAACCCGAACGGTAGCTAAAACTTGCAGCAGGAATAACCCGAACAGTTTCTCGGAGCACTCCCCATGATATAATCGATAGAGGATGCAGAGCGATGCTATATCTCTATGTAGTGCCAAGGGGTCGAGCCTATTTGAAAAACTTTGGCACTTAACAATTTGAGTCACCCGTCGTTGGATGCGATCCAAAGGGATAAGTTGGTAGTGGCCCCTGCCCAGAGATGAGAACAGTATTCAATGCGATGCTGAACCTGTGCCTTATAAACTTGTAGGCGCTAGACCGAATAGTGAGATACAGCTTACACCTGTTAAGAACACAAAGCTTCTTGGAGGCAAACTTTTTAGCGGTGAAAGCGCAAACTCGTGTCTTAGTAGGATTGGATCGGATTAAGTTATGTCCTCCCCATTAAGTGACTTCCTCCAATGAAAGCTTGACGTCAGACACAAGATAATTTTTTGACTCTCATGTTATGAGACTTTATGGTAAGAGCGTTATATTCATAATATTTTTTTTATATTTAGGGTTTTGTTTTATACTAGCTGGTGCCTGCAATTTCATTAGCGTGAAAGTATTAACGGAAACGGAATCCTATTTTTAAACGGAACCCTCAAATTAAAGTAGTCTAAGTTACTCCTTATAATATCAGCTATCTATTAGTAAGATTCAAACTAAATTCTGTCCGGCCGTTTCTGAGTTTAGCCGAAATAAACAGACAACAATTTAAAAGATACATTTAGTTCGCTAAATCTGTTAATTTGCAATTACAAACACACAGTTCAATTTTATTTATTTGTATAATTATTTTATTAATTTGAATAATTATATTATGTTGATAATAAAATAAAGCACCGAAAAACCCTATTACGATTACCTAATACTGGACGTACACGCTCGTACACAATAACATATGACAAAAATGTGCAGTTTTATATATGCAGACAAAGATTATTTGTATCTCGGTTGTGCCTGTCGATTATGCCTGGTCATGCATAACCATTATGCTAGTACGTAGCCTAGCTTCATGCATGTAAGCCTAAGCAATGACTACTCATCGATATAAATACAAAAGTAGCAGGTTTGCGGTTGAAAATGGCGATTTGGTTGTTAAGGAAATTTATTATGGTGTTTGATGGACGGTAAGCGTTGGAGCGTTGCCAGGGCTACCTTAATGCCCCATAATTCCTTGATTTTACTGTCATTTCGAATTGGCTATTACATTTTCAGAGAGCAAACAAAAATATATACGCTGCATAAGTTTAGTGGGAGGTAGGTAGTAGGTTTAGGTAGTAGGAGTACGTAGTCGGTGTAGTTGTTTGTTGTAGAAACTACAGCGCCTTTAGTCAAGATGATTTCGATGGCAAAGTTCGAATTCAAAAATATACGGGATTTGACATAAGTCATCGGCAAGTGACATGTCGCTTGCGATGCCTTATATACCCAATCCCATACATTTCGTTCAAATTAAAGGCCCTGGTGTAGGTACCTAGTTATTTATTTATTCCAGTTAATAGTAGTTGTTAAGATAGAACGACGTCTGTTGGGTATAGCTAGCTAGCATTACATAATAATATAATACTAGACGTTATCCGCGACTTAATTTGTGCATACAAAAGGAAACCCGGGGAACTGAAGATTTTGCCGGAATAAAAATAACCTGAATATCCTTCCCCGTGGTCTACTCTATATCTGTGTCAAATTTCATCAAAATTGATCAAGTAGTTTCAGAGCCTATTTAATACTAACAAACATACAAAGCAACAAATTTTTCCTCTTATTTATAATATTATTAGTATAGAAGTATAGATTAGTATAAATTAAGTATATAAAAAGATTAAATAAGTATAGATTAGTATAGATCACATGTATACTAATCTATACTTATTTAATCTATTATAATATATTCCCTACGTTTTACAAGAATAGTCACTTTCTCCCAAAAATAGAGGACTTACACTCTTGTGCGATACCAGAAAGTTGATTTTGCTATTTTAATCCAACAATAAATGCAGCTTCGATACTTGTTCGATACCTACAAATAACAAAAACAGAGATACAACTAACCATACAAACAATGAACCCTAAGAAGGCGCCAGGCGATGACAACATAACATCAGATATCTGCGAACAATCCTTCAGAACAAACGAAGAAGTAATGGCAACAATCTTCAACGCATGCGTCAGAATAGGATGCTTCCCCCGAAGTTGGAAAATAGCTAGGATATTAGTGCTAAGGAAACCTGGAAAAGATAACTACACCACACCAAAAGCCTACCGACCTCAGACTACTACCGATAATGGGAAAAATACTAGAAAAGATCCTGTGCAGACGATAAATGTGGCAACTAGGGAGAGAAAAGAAAATCAATCAACATAACCAACAAACTAAAGTATGATATGCCCAAATTAGAGTTTTGCGACATAAACCTGAACTATTCTATTTGAAGTTGAAGTTTAAGATTACTGGGTATGACAATAGACAGAAAGCTTACCTTTAAAGAACACGTAGAAGAAATAAACAGGAAAGCTATAAACATCTACAAGAAGCTGGCAACTGCGGCAAGAGCAACGTGGGGACTAAACAGTGACATTCTCAAAATCCTATATGGCGCTGTCCTGGAACCTACCATCCTGTATGCGGCGAGTGAGTGGGAGCCAGCACTTAAAAAGAAATACATCAGGAAGAAGATCGACAGAATAAACAGACAATTTACCATAAAGATGTCCAAAGCCCACAAGACTACCTCCCTGATGGACAGCACACTGCTTAGCGGAACCATACCGCTCCACCTCAGGATCGTGGAGAACGCAGCGCTATACAAAATAAAGAGAGGCAAGCCGATAGAAGCATACCCGGACCGTAGCATTGAAAGAAGAGCCCATCACTTCGACCTGCCTCACCTAGCTGAGAGAACCCCTCTGCCATTCCTTCTAATTATTACAGGAGAAGAAGATCTGGATACAATAAACGAAGAAATACCCAATATATACACAGATGGTAGCAAACTGGATGGCAAAGTAGGAGCAGCAGTGAGCTGGTGGGAAAGAGGTAAGGAACTCAAAACGACCAAATTAAATTAGAAGGTTACTGCTCGGTCTACCAGGCGGAGGTAGTGGCAAGCTATATGCTAGCTAGATTCTCACAAAATTCAAAGGCTTGGGATGCAGAAAAGCCAACATACTACATACATACATACAGCAACAGCAACATACATACAGTATAAATCCAGATCTTATGGACATAAGAAACTAAATTAAAGAACACATGGCTACGATTTACTGGTACTGGATAAAAGCCCACATTGGCCTCGAGGGAAACGAGAGAGCGGACGAACTGGCAAAAGAAGCAACCAAAGCCAAGACAACACCGGCGTACAATACGGTGCCAATAAGTGCAGCCAAATATCAGTTAACAAGGCGCACACTGGAGACCTACCAAGGAGAATATGAAGAGAGACGCAGTGTAAAAATCATAATTAAATTCTTCAGGAGCGTTCGCCAAGTCCACAAAATCATCCTCGAAATACCTAGAGACAACCTCATGGCACAAATACTCACTGGCCACTGGTGGGTTTGGTGAGTATTTACACCGATTCAAAATAAACAGCAACACCGAATATTGTGACTGTGTTATGCTACGGTACCCTAAGGAGATCGCCGATGCAGCACTTCAACCACGTCACGCGGCAGCGGCACGAGTCGCAGCGTCAGCAGTTCCTCAGTTTTCATTTATTTTGCATTGTGTTAGAAATGTACTTTTATGTTCAATCGTTGAATGTAATAGTCGTCATTAGAATTAGTACCTTTTTATATTGTAATAATTAAATAATAAATTTATAATAAAATTTCGACTTTTTTTTGGAAGTCCGATTGCTGCACAACATTTTTGGCGCAGTCGGTAGGATAATTCGGAGTAGCCCTCGTATAGGAAATCGCAATCGTGCGCGTGCGATCGCTACTTGACTTCCAAAAGTCTTCACCGAATTCTGAAGAACCTTCGTGCAGCAGCAGACTGTATCCAGCCATCGACACTCCAGATAAGAGCCGAAATGCATATGTGAGTACTTTTAGAATCACTCTGAATTTGCTCCTTTCTTTTATCCTATAAGTTTCATAATTTTATATCCAAGATTTTCCATCCGCGACAATCGAGGACTTCTAGAATTAGTAGTAAATTTGAATTGTTAGATACGGTAAGAGAAATTAGTGACGAATGTTTAGATTTAAATATGGCTACAATGGACGATATTTTTAAAGCATTAAGATTAGTGCCCGATTTTGTCGGAAATTCTAATGTTCTTACAAGATTTATTAAATTGTGTGATCAGCTCGTTCAAAATTTTGTAACGCCGGATAATAATTTAATTAATTCAGCTTTAATAAATGGAATATTAAATAAAATTACTGGGCCTGCCGCTAGGTTAATAAATTCGAACGGCATACCCGATAGTTGGTTAGGCATTAGGACAGCTTTAGTGAATAATTTTTCAGACCAACGTGATGAAACCTCTTTATATAATGACCTTGCACTTCTGACACAAGGGTCTTCTACTCCTCAAGAATATTATGATAAATGCCAGAATATTTTTAGTACATTAATGACTTATTCCGACTACCATCGAAGCGAAACGTGATTTATATAAGAAATTAACTTTGCAAGCTTTCCTACGTGGTTTAAAAGATCCTCTAGGATCCAGGATACGCTGTATGCGCCCTGAGACCATCGAAAAAGCCCTTGAATTTGTTCACGATGAAATGAATATAATTTATATGCAGGATAGAAATGACTCACATACTGACAGACGTAATAAACATCCTAAAAGTAATAATAATTTTAATTTACCCGGACCATCGCGTTCTTTTCACCCACCCGTAACTATGGGCCAAACGCAGTTTTGGCAGCAGCGACCACAAAATATGTGGCAACCTAAACCTATGTTTAACTTAAATCAAAATCAAGGACCGTCGCGTACTCAACAAATTTTCCGTGCATTACCACCTAATTATAATCCACAGAGTAATGTCTTTAGAATTCCTAATAGAAATCATTTTGCACAGAATAATCATAGTAATAATAATTTTAATAATTATAATAATAATAATTCGAATAAGCCCATTCCTATGAGTGGAGTTAATCACTTTACTACTAGGCCAGCACCCCCGAAAGGACATGACTAGACTAAACATGGAAATCCACCCCCATCAAATTATTTTAAATCCCGACAACTTAATTTAAATGAGTGCTATGACCAGACTTACTGTGAACCGTACATGTACTATGACTCTAATGAATATTATACAGAACCCGTTGATTATCCCTATGAATGTTATTATGACCAACCCGCGTTACCAATGACTGATGACAATGCTTATGAAAATACTGACAATCAAGACACGGAAGCAATCGAAATTTTCGGAAAACTCTGAAATCAGACAAACCACGATATAAATTAATTTACAGACTCAAAGACAGCTACCGTACATTCAAATTAAAAATCCTCCAATTAAACTTTTAATAGATACTGGATCCAATCAATCGTTTATAAGTCCTAACGCAGTTAGTAGATATTTCCCTAATTTTCCCTATAATTATGAGCCATTTGAAGTAACCAATGTACATGCTACAACCCGTAACGATTATTCTATTACCATACCATGCTTTTCAGAATTTAATGATAGTAACGACATAACTTTATTCATTTATAAATTCCATGATTATTTTGATGGATTAATCGGACTTGATTTATTAGATAAATGGGAAGCAAAATTAATTTAAAAAATAGAAATTTAATTACCACCCTTGCTACTAATCCAATTTTAATGTATGACTCTAAAAGTTGTAATTTGTATGAAGATATAATTCCCGCTCAAAGTTCTAGAATAATTCGAGTACCTATAAATGTTCATGATGGAGATGCTATAGTTAACGACCAAATTGTGTGTCATTGCAAAATAGGAGATTGTATAACTAGTGTTAAAAATAATAGAGGATATATAGAAGTATTTAATGATAGCCCAAATGATATAATATTTTCTTTAAATCAACCTATTAGCGCAGAATCGTATAATTTAGAATGCAATAATTATAATACTTTAAGCAATAGAGCAAAAGCAGTTTTATCACGACTACGTACATCTTATCTTAATGCCGAAGAAATTAAAAATATAGAAACCTTGTGTGCCCGTTATGCAGATGTATTCTATCTTGAAGGTGAACCCTTACATTTACGAATAAAATTAAACACAAAATTAGAACCACTGATGAATCCCCTGTACATACTAAAAATTATCGTTATCCATACATGCACAGAGAAGAAGTTCGAAATCAAATTAATAAAATGTTAGATCAGAATATAATAAGACCTTCAGCACCGCATGGAGCTCTCCTATATGGATATTACCAAAGAAGGCTGATGCGTCTGGAAAAACTAAATGACGTCTCGTAGTTGATTTCAGGAAACTAAATGAAAAAACTATCGATGCCAAATATCCAATACCAAATATTACAGATGTTCTAGATAAATTAGGGCGATGTCAATATTTACTACTACTACATTAGATTTAGCAAGCGGATTTTATCAGGTAGAAATGGATGAAGCAGATATTCACAAAACAGCATTTAACGTAGAAAACGGTCATTATGAATGTTTAAGAATGCCAATGGGACTTAAGAATTCTCCAGCTACTTTTCAAAGAGTAATGGACAACGTTCTTAAGGGCCTTCAGAGTGAAATATGTTTAGTTTACCTTGACGATATAATAGTTTTCAGTACATATGGTAAACCTTGAAAAAGTATTTCAGAGATTAAGAGAGTCAAACTTTAAAATACAAATGGATAAATCAGAATTTTTAAAATTAGAGACAGAGTTTTTAGGACACGTTATTAGTAGAGAAGGAGTTAAACCCAATCCCAACAAAATTAAAGGAATTGAAAACTACCCCATACCAAAAACCCCTACAGAAATTAAACGTTTTCTCGGATTGTTAGGTTATTATAGAAAATTTATTCCAGATTTCGCCAGAATTACTAAGCCCATGACCCAATGTTTAAAGAAATATAGTAAAATAACTTTAGATGAAAATTATATAAAATGTTTTAATCATTGTAAAACCCTTTTGTTAAATGACCCCGTGCTACAATATCCGGACTTTTCAAAAGAATTTATTTTAACGACAGATCCATCTAATGTAATTGGATTAGGATTAGGATAGAAGCAGTGTTATCCCAAGGTGTTATACGTTCAGATAAACCCATTGCGTACGCATCCAGAACTTTAAATTCAAGTGAAATTAATTACAGTACCATAGAAAAGGAATTATTAGCAATAGTGTGGGCAACGAAGTATTTCAGACCGTATTTATTTGGCCGTAAATTTATAATTATCACCGATCACAAACCTTTGCAATGGATAATGAATTTAAAAGAGCCTAACACTCGCTTAACGAGATGGCGCTTAAAGCTTAGCGAATATGATTTTAAAATAATTTATAAGCAAGGAAAAGCTAACACTAATGCAGATGCTTTGTCACACATTGAAATTAATGTTCATGAAGATCCAGGCTTATAATTAGAATCTATTATAGCTCAAATGTCCCACGATAGTCGTACCGCAACAGCACCTGAAATAGCAGAATTATTAGGTGATTCCAGAACACTTACCGCTCATACTTCTGAGGAGAATCCGATTTTAGAAATTCCAATTATAGATGAACCTTTGAATAAATTTAAAAGACAAATATTTTTTAGCTTAGTTGGCGATATTAAAAGAAAACCCGTTTTACAAAACCTTTCGATACACATACTAGAATTTCTATTCAATTATCCGAGTCAAACTTAGAAGAAGATGTAGTTAACGCTATAAAAGAATATGTCAGCCCTAATATTAAAACAGCTTTTCTTTTTAATCCTCCTACAGCAATGTATACGGTAATCCCTATCTTACAAAGAATGTTTAAAAGTTCCGCTATGAATTTGGTAGCTGCAAAGAAAGAATTAGAAAATGTTAAGGAATATTTAAAGCAGCAGGAAATAATTAATAAGTACCATGACGGTAAAACAAACCATCGTGGTATAAACGAATGTTATCTCGCTCTTTCTAATAAGTATTATTGGCCCCATATGAGAGAACAAATTACAAGATTTATCAATGAATGTATAGTTTGCGGACAAGCGAAGTATGATAGAAACCCCATAAAAAAGCAGTTCAAAGTAGTTCCACCAGCAAGTAGACCATTTGAATTAGTTCATTTAGATTTATTTACCGCTCAAAGTGAAAAGTTCCTTACCATAGTAGATTCCTTTTCAAAGTATGCTCAAGCTTATTATCTTAAAGATGGTACAGCCATTAGTGTAATTCAGGCCTTTCTTCAATATAGTACCCACCATAGATTACCCATAACAATTATAACAGATAACGGACCCGAATTTTCTAATCAATTATTTAGTAAATTTATTAGGTTACACAAGATTCAACATCATAAAGTTGCACCGAATACTCCGAATAAAAATGGAATAGTTGAAAGATTTCATTCAACTATATTAGAACATTTACGTATACTTAGATTAGAGAAAAAACATGATTCTGTAGTTATTTTAATGCCATATGCACTTTTAGGTTATAACAGTTCTATCCATAGCTTTACAAAATGCAAACCAATAGATTTAATAACAGGACATTTTGATCCTAGAGATCCTTTTAATGTAGACCTTACGTCACATCTTTTACAGCAATACATGATAGATCATAAAGAACGTTTAAAAGTAACTTATTCTTTGATACAGGAAATGACCACTGAAACACGTAGAGAAATAATGGACAATAGAAATAAGAATAGAGAACCTGAAAAAGAATACCTTCCTGAACAACCAGTATTTGTTAAAAATCCTTTAGCATCCAGACAAAAATTAGCATCCAGATATACCCATGATAAAGTAATGGCTAATCTCCCAATCCATATTTATACTAAAAAGAAAAAATTACCTATTGCAAAATACCGCCTCAAAAGAGTGCCTAAAAGCGCACAATTGTTACAGGACAATACTGACAATACTGACGACTCTACATCTAAGCCGAACCCAAAAAATTCAACTTGAGACACTTGACGATGGACCAGGACTCTTACCTTTCAAACTTGGACAGACCAGGATTATTCACCAGTATCATTCCTTTTTGCAGCATATAAACCTAGAAGACATAGATTCTAAAATTAATATTGTATATTTTCAGTTGCAAGATTTTCGTCCTCAGCTTAATAATAAAACCCTATCTTTATACGGACCACACTTAGAATATCTCTCAGGCAAATTAAGTAAATTTCAGAAATATTGCAAACGTTTAAAATTTCGCGTGTTAAAAGAGGTTTGATCAATGGATTAGGATCTATTATAAAAAGTATATCAGGTAATCTTGACTAAACTGATGCAATGAAATATGAAAATGCTTTAAAAACTTTAAAAGAAAACGAATTTAAATTAGAATCAGAATAAAATAATTACATAAGTTTAACTAGAGAATGGTTACAGCATCACACTAAAATATTAAATACTATTGTTGAAAATCAAGATAAAATTAATAAAACTCTTAGTCTTATTATGCAAAGCGATATTATTAGAGAAACTGAGTTAATAAAATATGCTCATTTATCTCAATATCTCTTAATTTTAGGTGATAATATAGATAGTCTAACAATCGAGTTAGTTAATTTAGAAAATATGTTAAATTTGAGTTATGCATCGAGCACAGCTTATTCAATTATTAATGTAGCTATGTTTAGAAGTATGATTTCTAAAATAAGAATTTTATATTCAAATGATTTTACTTTAGATATAGAATTAAGAGAATATTTTAGAGTTATGAAATTTGGTAATTATTATTTAGATAATCAGATAGTTTTAGTATATAAAGTGCCGATTGTCCTTCCTAAGCCTTTTGACCTTTTCAAACTCTCTGCAGTTCCTAACCAAAATCATCAAATCCTTATACCCATATCACCCTATATAGCAATTCAGGAACGAGATTCTAGGTACATAGAAACTGAATGCTTAGAAACTAATTCGGAATATTATATCTGCGAAGAAAATCCTGCACATACCTTCAATAATCACGACGAATGTATCCACACTCTTATAACGAAGGAGCAGCTCTTGCCATCCTGTAAACTTACCTCTATATCCCAAGAAGCTGAAGCATTTGAGCAACTCGATCAAAAGCACTATGTTCTAAGTTTTCCAAAGTCAACTAAAATTCAAACATCCTGTGGAAAATTGCAGTATAAAACTCTTAATGGAAGTTATCTCACTATTGTACCTCAAGGCTGTTCTATTAAAACTCCAGAATTCAATATATCAAATACAAATGATATTATAAAATGACAACCTCTCATAATCTCAGACATCGTACCTGTAAAAGAAAATCAACTCTCAGACCATATTCTAAATTTGAAATCTATAAATTTAGAAAAACTCCATAAGATCAATTCAGAAATTATGGCGCAACCTCAAATTGATTTAAGAAGCCATCAAGACTCATATATCTATCATACTACTATTCCCGTCTATTTGATACTAATCATCACTATCACTATCGGCATGACTATGTTCCTGTTCCAGCATTATACAAAGTTGCAGCCATCAATGGAGCAGAGAAACATCCCAACTCCAAGATAAGTAAGGGTTGATTCATCCAACATCCCAGCAACGATTTTGGGAAAATAGTTGCTGATCTTCGGGGGGAGGTGTTATGCTACGGTACCCTAAGGAGATCGCCGATGCAGCACTTCAACCACGTTACGCGGCAGCGGCTCGAGGCGCAGCGTCAGCAGTTCCTCAGTTTTCATTTATTTTGCATTGTGTTATAAATGTACTTTTATGTTCAATCGTTGAATGTAATAGTCGTCATTAGAATTAGTACCTTTTTATATTGTAATAATTAAATAATAAATTTATAGTAAAATTTCGACTTTTTTTTGGAAGTCCGATTGCTGCACAACATTTTTACTGTGTGTGTCAGAAATAATGAACAACAGAAAACTAAGAAAGGTATTCGAGGAAATGGCAAAAGACATCGCAACAAGGGTCATCAAAAACATCAAAACAAAATGACAAATGGCGCGGAACGGCAAAAAAAATGAGTTATAATTATTTACCTACCCAAAATAAAAAGAAATAAGGCTGTCGGACAATAAATATCGACAGTTATAAAAAAACCGTCAACCAGTATTTTTTTCACTTTGACTTAATATGGGGATGTCATAACATAAAAATAATTATTTTACGCACAAATCACTTCTTTTCCTACCCCTCTCTACCCGCCCTCTCGGAAGGCAAAAACAAATGTGCATGGCCACGCCTCAATTTCGATGATTTTGTTTAATGTTTCAAAAAAACACAAGCAGGAGACACGCCCTAACTGACAATAACTGGCAACACTGGATCGTACAAACGTTAAGCAACGGCTGTCTTTGTACTCGCTTTAAATATGAATTGTAGTCAATGTAATTTCAAAATGACTGTGTTGGGATTTTATATGTACTAAAATAGTGCAGAAGAATACCGACTTTCGGTCCATTTATGATAACAGGATGAATAATTAATTTATAATTAATTGATGGTAAGTTTTGACTTAGTTAAATACGAGAATCGGGCCTCAGGATAATAGAGAGGAACACGTTGGTGATGACTCAGTTTGCGGACAATGCCACTACTTCCTTAGGCCCACTTGCGCAGACCTTGATTATAGTTACCCCGGGTTAAAATATCATGCAAACTCTTTCATAAATATGATGAACGAGAGAGATAACATACCTATATGATATACGATATAGATCAGCGCAAGTGGGCCTTAGCGTACAATCTGCTCCTTACCTAAGTTTATATAAAAAAAAATTGTGAATGTGACATGGAAACCCGATCCTTTTCATTTTACTGGACAATACCGACGCCACCTATATATGGATATCCCTTTTGTTATTATCAAATGAATACGGGGACAATAGTACTCTGAATATGACAGAATATTAATTTTTCATATTATATGAAAATAAAAACATTCACCCTCCAAATTGTTTGCCCGGACAGTTTTTTTTTTAATAATGTAAAACGTACTTGACGTTATTTTTAAAGATTATATTTAATCACTTTCAATTTTTTAAAATAAATATTAAACAGACAAACTTATTTGCTTAAATTGATGTAGGAAAATAATAAACTTTTAGAAAGTGGAAATGTTGAATTCCTATCTCAGAAATTAAAAATTAGGGTGAATCTAAGGCTGTAATTACAAACGCTACTTAGAAATAATAAAATTCGTGACTGCTTCAATATTTTTAATATATAAAAATGTTTAGACATCGGATAACCCGAAATTCGGAACTCGATAATGTCTGCTACGTTGGAAAAGTCACTTGACAGACAAAGACATCAACGTTATATAATAACTTATCCGTTGTGTAAATATTTTTATTAGTAAGGGTGTAAAAATAATTATTATACATATTAAGTCAAAAATGTTTATTTAATGTTGCTATTTTATACACTTTTTTTACGTCGGTCACATAAAGACTTTAAGTTCATTTTTTTTATCTATTTTTTCCATCGGAAATCAATTATTTAAAGTGTTTAGTATATGCCATATTTATAAAAAATTTTCAAATTAATATTTACTGCTTTAAATATATATTGTATTTAATGCGACGTACCCATTATTACTGCCGCGCGCGTAACCTAAAAATGATGCGCGGAGACCTGTTTTCAGCGTTAAATTAAAGTAAAAAATAATGGAGATAGAGTTCTGGTAGTTAGGAGTTTTTTATTAGAAATAGCGACCCGGGCGCCCGTTTCAGCCAGGTGGAAGTCGGCCTTTGTTATGCCTAGTTCCGCCAGGCTGATCTTCCTCTTAGCCTCCTTAAGGATGGAGGCGTATGTCGCCCTCCCTTCCTCGAGCACCCCCGCCTCCAGGGTGAGGGTGATCGCGGCCGTTTTGGGGGGTCTCAACTTCGCCTTTTACCTCTTATTTCGCCCGCGAGTCCCGACTGTGGTCCACGGGGCATCCGTTGCAGACGGGGCGGATGTAGGTGCCCTCGCCCCCTCGGCCTCTCGAGCGGCAAGATACTTTTTCGTCTTGCCTTTCTTTCTTCCCGCAGGAGAAGTAGTGGGAAGTCTGGTGGGGGAGGGGCTAGAACGGATGGACGTTCCAGCCTTTCTTGCCCCACGCTTCAGCCTTCCTCGGTTTAGGGCGGGGGCCAGATACGCGTTCTTAGTCTCTTTGGTAGTAAATCCACCGCCGCGCCGGTGCGGTAAGGGGCACCGGCTTCGGATTTGCGAGCGCAGTCGCGCCTCCCTCTACTTCACTCGCTATCGCAATGGTCTCCTCCACCCTCATCACATCTTTTGACCCCTCCGTATACACGGGCCTACCTCTCCCCTGCGGGCGAGAGTGGGATTCTCCAGCATAGCTGCCGGGACCAGCCCGGAGATTATTTGTTGGGATAAGATCTGCACTTCTTCTTTCTCCGACACCCCGGGTTGCGGCCTTTTTTCAGGTGTGAGGTTACCTATCGGAAGAGTTAAATAAAAGTGAAAGATAGTAAGAGAAGAAAGAAGAGATGTGTGAAAGATAGACAAAACAAAATAAAAGCAATGTAAAACAATAAATGTAACTAAAAAGGTGGTGGAAGATAGAAGAAGAAAGAAAGATAGTGCCAGCCTTCAGCCGCGTGAGTACCTCACCTCCCAAAAGACGGGGTGGCGCACCCAAGCGTTGCCCAGGGGTACGAACGTGGACGAACTGGCAGGCCCCTACCCCCAACCTAACCTTTTTTTTTGTACGGAAAATTCCTTACGAATACCCTACAATGCCGGGGGACATTGTAGGGTTATGTGGGATTCCCCAGCGCTGGCACCGGGCTTTCCGACTAAAAACCGCACAATGCCCGCCTTCGCGCCTATGGCGGGGTCATGGGAATCGCTTGAGCATACGTCCACGCCCCGCCGGCACTTGCCTCAGCAGGCTCTTCACCATGCGATGGCGCAAGCCGATGCTTTCCTCCTCCGAGGGCTCCCCAGGCATAGGGGGAGCACTACTCTCGGGCCCTATCGGTGAGCGGTGATCCCCCGATCACCACCCACGGGCCTTAGGCATCTACGTCCATGGCGGGGACTGATGGATCAGCCCTTGCGCCGTCGGCCTTGGACTTTTCCTGGGCCTTAGCCGGTGCCTTCTTCTTCCTCTTGGGGAGCGGCTTTTTTGCTGATGGGCAATTGCTGTTCCCAAGCACGTGGGCGCTCTCCTTGTCGTCCGATTTGCACAGCGGACAACTTGGGGTCACCTTGCATTCCGACGCCTTATGGTTTGGTTGGCAGCAAAGCCGGCTGTGGTTCTCCTCGGACTTACAATTCACTCCTAGGTGGCCGGTCTCTAGGCAGCGGAAGCACCGTTTTAGCCGATTGGCCAGCACGACCTTAGCCAAAGCCCAGCCGACTAGCAGCCGCCCGAGTCTGAAAAGTTTTTTGGCGCTCATCCAGAGGGACCCATCCCCTCTGGGACCAACGACAAACTTGCCAGACCTTATGTTTTCGCTCTGGCATCCTCCTTTGGCCACCGCTTCTACTACATCGGCGACCGTCGCAGAGTCTTCCAGCCCGGTGATGCGGATATCCGCGGATTTCATCGGGCGAGCCACTCGCATAATTTCCACGTTCAAGCAACTCGTCAACTTTTTGGCTAATGCATCCGCCTTTTCTGAGGTGCATTCTCCTGCAATAGTCAGGACGCGGGCACCCGTTTCTGCTACGCGAAAGCCAATCGAGGAGATATTTAATCCTCCAAGGACAATTCTCTCTTTAGCCCCTGTCAGAAGCATTGCATAGGTTATACCCCCTTTCTACAGCCCCCGCCTCGAGAGTGGGGGTGATGGCAGCAGAGCTAGGGAGCCGAAGTTTCTGCTTCTTCTTTCTGGGCGCAGCTGGGTGTTTGGCTTCTATCTTCTTCTTCTTCTTCTTCTTCGCGCTGCGTTGACCAACAGTGGTCCACGGAGAATCGCCGGGTGCGGGGGTGACATGCTCCCCCGCCTGCGCTGCCTCTTTTACGGCCATTGTTTGGCGCTTCTTCTTCTTTTTCTTGGCCGGCCGGCCGTCGCATCTGTCCTGTCTCCTTCTTTTGATGTTGCTTCTGACGTCTTCTCCTTGTGGAGCTTCGACGCCTTCTTCTTTTTCTACTTTGTGGCCCTGAGAGTGGGCTCGATACTTCCGGTTGGAGCCGGAGTCGTGTCTCTCGGAGGATTGTCCGCCGCTAGTGGGGGCGGAGGGAGTGGGAAGGAGTGGGAGTGGGAGGAGGCAGTCCTCCAGCCCGGCAAGTCTGGCGTTCAGAATTTTGCCGAATGTTTCCACGTTAGAGCGGGAAACCTCGTCCAACAGCTAACGCAGGTCTTGCTCGGCAGGGCGAGTCATCTGCCGCCGCATATCCGCCATTTGCTTTAAGAGCCGCGCGTTCTCCAGCCTCTCCACTTCTTCACCGATGTTCATCTCTTGTATGCTTCGAAGCAAACGCGGACGTTTGCCACCGCATTCTTAAGGTACTTTATATATGTTTAACCTTGTTGTTATGTATGTTTTACCTTTAAGATTTGCCGACTTTGCGGCGATCATGTTGATGGTCTGTAGGGACGCATCTAAGCTCGACGCTATTGCGGCATTCGTCATCTCATACTCCGCTATCTCCTCAGGCGTGTACTTGGCCAAGGCCTCTTCTGCCTTTCTTTTCTACTCTTCGGCTAGGGCGACTCTTTCGTCGATTTCTCGACGTCGGGCCTCTTCCGCTTTCGCTAATCTTAGCGACTCTTTTGCCTTATACAGGCCCACGTATTCACCAGTTGTTGGTGGCCAGCCTCTGCCCCTCTTCACATTGGGCACTGTTCCCTTCTCGGAAGACGGTGTTCCTTCTCCTTCGACTCCCTTTCTCTTCCGGGACGATCTATCCGATATGGACCCATCGGAATCCACCGACATGATGCTGGTGACCGAGGAGGCTGAGTCATATCTGTCCCTCCTTAAGTCCAAGCGCTTATTTACACTTTGGAGCCTGGAATCGTCACCGGGGTGGCGGACCTGGTTTCGGTCCAAGGTGCTCCTTAGCATTGCTCGTGTTCTTCTTCCTTGTCTCCTCCTTCACACCTTCCGCTCTAACTTTTTCGTCTTTCCTCTCCCTCTCAACTCCCCTTTTTACGTCGTTTTTATGATGTGATTCAGCTATTCTTAGTCCCACGAAAATGGGGGAAATAAAAAGTCCACCAAGGCAGAGACCTCTGTGCCATGGTAACCCTAATACACCTGATGGGCAGGAAATCTCCAGGGTTGGCCGCTTGCGACGTGAGATACTTCCTCGCCACCTACCCTTTCGGGCAGGCACGCCTGACGCCACGCACCTCTGCGCCGGCAACTAGAGGTTTTGGAACGAAGTTCCTTATGGCACGTTGCGAGTTGTATTGGGGCTAGACGAATTATTAGGCACGACACTTTTTGCCACTCGAAATCACAATGTAATAACGACTATTAAGAATGATACAAAACACGACCTTATCACCTTGACAATAATGTAGAATTTTGCAATTACACATTGTGACTGTTATAACTGTTGCATATTGTGACTAGCTAGCCGGGCCTTAGGTATGCAAGCGGTAGGACGGAAGGGGCAAGCAACCCGCCCTCTCACCCCTGTCCCTACCTAAGGCGCGGCTAGTTCCGCGCGCACTATATATACTTAGTTCAACCATTTGTTTTGTATAATATAATATATTATATCTATACAGATAAACAAAATTGAGGTGTCTGTTTGTAATTTCAAATTAACAGCTTTTATTTTCACTTAATGCTTTTAAAAGTATGATCGGTACTTACAATAAAATATAAATAATTGTTAACATTTTTCTGTCCGTCTTTGTGGTTGTTCCGGCTAATCTCTGTGTATATATATATATATATATATATATATAATATATATATATATATATATATATATATATATATGTATATATATATCTTCCAAAATAGGCTTCAATTGTTCATTATCAACTATATATTTATATTATAATATATAATATATTATAACTTCGTTCCATCCGGGTGTCCCTTGACACCTCTCAATTTTTTTTATTTTGAGGTTTTCTCCTCTTGAGCCGGCCAATTAAGGCAAGCCCCTTGGTCCCACCTAGGTCGCGAGACATGACCACTGACACCAAGGGGGATAACAAGTTTGCCGATGGTGGCCCTAAAACAGCCTGTGGACCCTCTCGAACGAGCGACCGCCGTTCCCCGAGACCCCCCCCCCCCACCTTTTTTTTTCGGGGGCAAATTCGTTACAAATCCTCCGCCGCCCCCGGGGGCGGGCAGCAGGGGTATGTCGGACTCCCCCGGTGCGATTAGGTGTGCACCGGGGTTTACCGATTAAAACTCCCCGATGCCCTCCTTCTGCGCCAATGCGAGGCCGTGGGAATCGCGTGAGCATGGCTCCACGACCCCGCAGCGCCTGCCGCGACCGGCCCTCTTCTGTTGCGGCGGCTAGATGGAGTGTGTCTGTGCCGAGAATTTTTCAATTTGCGCTTCTCCATCATGGTTATTCTGCGACACCCCGGGTCGCGGCCTTTTTTCAGGTGTGAGGTCACCTATCGAAAGAGTTAAATAAAAGTGAAAGATAGCAAGAGAATAAAGAAAAGATGGTGGAAAAGAAGAGATAAAACAAAATAAAAGTAGTTCAAGACAAGCTAACCAAGAGCAAGTCTAAGAAGAGTTCTGTAACTTTCAATGCGTAGCAGGTCCATCAGATTTCGTCCAAAATAAAATCTATTTGCAATCTTTAAGTATACATTTTTTTTCTATTTATATTCAAAACTACCGAAGTTATCAAGAGAGGACAGACGGACGAACGGACAGAACGAATCTATAAGTGTATGTAGTTACTACGGAACTATAATATTTTCAATTCATATATAAGTACCTATTATCTTATTTACTAGGTATTTTTTAATTAGTAAATATTATTGCCTAGTCCTTAGTCCGCATTTATTTCGTCATAGAATTATATTATATCATGACACGCTCACACACATAACCTGGATGTGGTAAAAAGGTGATATGACGCGTTTGCGGCTAAATACGAATTAGATTAAATATTACTAAATACACACTTAGAAACAATAGCGTACAATTTTGATGACACAACGCATTAATCAAAACGGCAATCATCACGTTCACCTATTCTTATAAAAATACTCTTAATGCCTAAATTCAATAGGCATTTAATTTATTCTAAACTTTTAGTTACTAATTGTAGTAGTATTATTTAAGACGACCTCTGTGGCTCAGTGGTTAGCGCGTTGGCGCTCAAGCCGGAGGTTGTGGGTTCGACTCCCACCAGGGATCCTGAGTCATAGATGTGTATTAAATATGTGTGAAATATAATAGAAATCTTCATTTACATGTATAGTATAAAAGTATTAAATATATTTCCGTTTTTTGATACCCGTAACACAAGTTCTTCGAGAACTTACCACGATACCAGATTGACGTTGTGTGATAGCGTCCATAGACATTCTTTATTATTTATATAATATTCGTAGATTCATATTTTAAAAAATATTGTGATTTTAGCTAATTCAATATAGTTACGGCTTCGATTTTAGTACTCCTTCCATGTTTTATTCTTCTTCCTAGAACCTGAACACAATTTTGTCACACCTTTGTCAACCTGTCTTTCATATTCCAATGACAACATTCTCATTAAATTGCGTATCTAAAAGCTTTTAACAAAAAGGAACCCTTATAAAGTTAAAAGTTAAATGAATATATATATTTCATAATTACGCAACCATGGCTTCTGACTTCTGAGTTATCAGCGTATTTGGACAGCGAGTCCGAGAGAGAGATATATTTGCTCCACTAAAGTAAACAATCAATTTTAATAATTTATTAGGAATTCGATCGAAATGCTGTTTTTTTTCATAATAATCGAATGCAATTTTATTAGACAAGCAAAAGTTGACGATTGCGAATTTTTTGTATGAAAACAATGTAAAAATAAATTAAATTAAAGATTTTTGAAATTTTCTCATCTATACAGATAAATAAAATTGAAGTGTCTGTTTGTAATTTCAAATGAATAGCTTTTTACTTAGTGCATATGAATGTATATACAGTACTAACAATGAAAATTCGATATTTAAAAATCTGTTTTGTAATAATTTAAAATGAGCTTTGCACCTAATGAGTATGAAAGTATATAGGTAATTACAAACAAATCAATATTTAAAAAATTTGTATGTCCATCTATCTGTTTGTACCGGCTAGTCTCTGAAACGGCAGGACCTATTTTTACGAGACTTTTACTGGCAGATTTTTAAGGTTAAAAGGTGTTACATTGGCTACTTTATCTTAAGGTTCCGATTAAAAAATAGGGTTCCGTTTCCGTTACTTCTATGCAAACGAGGTTAAGTGCAACAACTAGTTAAAATAATAAATGTTATTATCGATCAAGATTCAAGTTAGATATCGGTCACTTTACTGTCAATAGATAAAAAATCCCAGCATTTTTATCTTATCTGATTTTACTGGGTTTTGATTGATATATAAATAAAATATAAAACAAAAGAAATATAACGGACAAGGGTATTGTGATTAAAGATAATAGTAGAAATCATCATCACAGACCACTTCTCACTGCCAGGGCTTGGGGATTTTCCTAATGTTAAGAGAATTAGGCTATACCATAGCGTGGTGAAGTGTACTACGACTTGGAAGACAACATATCTTAGATGATTGTTAGTCAAGTGTGCTAATGTTTCTACTTGAGAAATTCTCATCGGTAACGCGGGATCAATTCATCGATCAGTTACAGCGATTTGTTTATAGAACTTCGCAAGTCTCGTAATATATTTAATCTTGGAATATATGGGTTTAATTGTACAATATATTGGAAATAATGGGAACTACAACCCCTTCAACTTAACCTGTAACCCCGTATAAATTAAAGTAAATTATATTTTACATGTAGTAAACAATCCATGTTTACTACATGTAAAATAAATAATTAAAAAAAATAAAAAACATGACTGCAAAAGAAGACAGATACATAATATGCATAAAATTCATATACATATATTATATTATACACTACACTATGAGCTGAAAGCCTAAGTTAAATAATTGACGTCATGTTTGGTAGCAGGCGATCAAATAGGGGATGAAATAACTTTCATCCCCTATTTGACCCACCTAAGGGCTGAATGTTAGAAAATGCTGAAATATGTAACTCATTATTTATTTTTTCCGTACTCAATTCATACGAAATTTCATGCAAATATGTCAAATGAATAAAAAGTTTCATACAAAATTTTATCCCCTATTTTACCCCTTTGGGGGTTGAATTTTGAAATATCCTTCCTTAGTGGATGCCTACGTCATATGAGGTATACGTGTCAAAAATTTCAAATTTCTAGCCTTAACCCTAGATAAATAAACTATTTTCATTGTTACATGGTTACTAAATATTCGTCGAACCGACTACGCCGAGTGAAATGCATTTTTTTGAAAAAGTATTTATGAATCATATGAACTTTTGACATTGGTACATTATTTGGTCATTCTGCGGGTCTTAGATAGACTTAAGTAGCAAATTTTAGGCATATTTGACGCAGAAGGAACTGGAGCATCTACAGGCGCAGTTATACCGAGAATGTCCTAAATGACCTTTGGCTTCCCGCCTCAAAGGAACAGTTTGAAATTTTTTCCTTAACCATAGCTCTATAAGTTGGTCGGCTAACTTCAGCACAAAATCACGCCGATGCAAAGTTTTTTTATGAATTATATACATTAATAGCATATGCATTGATAATATATAGGTTTAGCACATTATAAAAAATACACATGGGGCATCTCATGGTTTTACGGTTGATATGGGGTGATATGGGTGCGGGAACATTTCGCTCATCCTCAAAAGATTCGCTGGAATATATAATTCGTGTTCTATGTCTCTTACTTGGCGATATGTTTTCTTCTTCTGACACAGAAGATTCGTGAAATGAGTCAGAATCGCTGCTGGTAGACCGGTACCTATATTTTTTCTTCCAAAATATCCTCAGTTTCTAATTCTGATCTCCGAGTTTCTTCCTCGTCTTCGTCAGTGTCGCTTTGCTCTAGCCATCGACAAATCTGCTCCTCATTTCCTCAGTAAGTCTATGTTGATAAAATACAAAAATAAAAAAATACAAAAAAAAATTGTAACTATAAGCAACGTATATATAATCATACGTTTAGATATTTTATTAGACGTACAAAATTAATTTTCTTTAAATAAAAGTATCTACAGTTTTATTTTATATTTATAAAATAAAAATTTTTTCATATGTACTAATAAAAGAAAACAATTTAGAAAAAATAAACAGTATAATTAACAAATATTTCATTAAAATATAATACAACGATCGACACATACACAACCTCGTTGTTACTAAACATTCGTCGAGCGGACGACGCTATGGTCACGTCTCCTATTCTAATTATCATGCGATCACTTTCGGGTCACACAGTGCACTATTTACATGTCTTAGAAAGGTAAACACGACGAACACGAGAATCGCGAGTAGGTGGGTCGTCGAAAGGACGAATGTTTAGTTATGGTTAAGGGTTTGCCCTGTGCGTTGATACATCAGTCAATCAGCTTTGGCTTATATATATGTATATAGATTATTATCAAATACAAAGATTTAACTTCTATTCAACATTAGTTCCTACACGTGTACTGACAACGCCCTGTGTCCCTAAACTCAATGTATTTTTTTTATTAAAAACATTATTTATTGTATTGTTCAATTGGGACAATTATTATGGGGTTGTTCAAATTGTTCTGTCTGATACGATAAAATAGCAAGTGCAACACGGAGAGTAAAAAAGATATAAAGCCAAGGCCTAGCTCCATAAAAATTCTAATAAATAAAGTAACACATGCATCATAAAATTGGTTTTAAAATCGCTTCAGGTGCTCACCTCACGGGACACGGGTAACGGTAAAAAGTTACAACAGGAGCTCTCCTGTTTTTACCGTTACCATTACCCGTGTCCCGTATAGTAAATTTTATTCCTATATATCTCGCTGAGAAATAAACGATTAAAAATGGATGACCGCCATAAAACAAAAGTGGAAATGCCGTGTCCTACATTTATTAAAATCTTGGCCCTTGTATTTAAATTTCTTTATTCGCTGTATAGTATGATTCACAAGTACCGTTTCGTCCAAAATCTAAACTGGACCACCGAAAATTATGATTTTGGTCTCATTCGATCTGGAATGGTATCTAAAACAAACTATCAAGATTACAAAAGGGGCTGAAAATTTATTGTAAGTACCGATCATACTTTTAAATGTATTAAGTGAAAATAAAAGCTGTTAATTTGAAATTACAAACAGACACTTCAATTTTGTTTATCTGTATAGATATAATATATTATATTATACAAAACAAATAGTTGAACTAAGTATATATAGTGCGCGCGGAACTTGTTGGCCGCGCCTTAGGTAGGGACAGGGGTGAGGGGGCGGGTTGCTTGCTGCTCGCAGTGTTGCCGCCGCGAAGTCCGGCTCCGTACTGAGTAATAACATCAAGCGATCCTAAGGCCCGGCTAGCTAGTCACAATATGTAACAGTCATAACAGTCATAATGTGTAATTGCAAAATTCTACATTATTGTCAAGGTGATAAGGTCGTTTTTTGTATCATTCTTAATAGTCGTTATTACATTGTGATTTCGAGAGGCAAAAAGTGTCGTGCCTATATTAATCCGTCTAGCCCCAATACAATTCGCAACGTGCCATAAGGAACTTCGTTCCAAAAAAAAACAGAAGTTATAAACAAGAACGTAAAAATATAACAATGGTTTGGTTTTTCGGAAATATTTAAAAAACTATTCGAGTTAACCGAAATTTCAGAAAAGATCCTTAAAGAACAGAAAATTTCCTTAAAAAAAGTCTTACCTCCTGGAACTGTACCGAAAATGTTTATAATTTTAAATTAGTGGCGAAAATAAGGGTAAAAACGCGTAGTTCGACTGCCGCGCGCATCACCCGAATCTTGATACATGAACAAAAAAATATATTTTAACTGACTAAATATTAGTATTATGGAATAAAAGAAATTGGATATTATTAGACATATCAATAACAATAATCAGTCAACAAAAACATTTTATCATATTTTTTTAATAAACTATGCATTAAAAAAAGTTAATTAGTTAATTTTCACCACTTGAAAGTTAACATAAAAAGTTGATTATTACAAAACTAGAAATCTAGATTATTTTTTACTTCTTGAAGCTAATCTTAAAGGGGCTTAGAAAAGATCCCCGTTGGAAAAATTCTAAAATTTTTATTTTTCACTTTTTATTAACAATCAAGGTAGAATTTTTTAGGAAATTTTCTGCTCTTTAAGGATCTTTTTTAAAATTTCGATTATCTCAAATAGTTTTTGAAATATTTCCAACAAACCAAACCATCATTTATCTTTTAACGTTATTGTTTATAACTTTTGAATTTTTTTTCAGTTCCTTTTGTAATTTTGACAGTTTGTTTTAGATACTATTTCGAATCGAATGAGACCAAAATCATAATTTTCGGTTGTTCAGGTTAGGTTTTGACGAAATGGCACTTGTGAATCAGACTATTAGGCAACCATTTCTTCCTAGAAATAGCTTTAGTTGATGTGAAACACATCAGCCATTTTAGACCCATAACAATAAAAAATATACAAACAGCTAATAATTGCAACGTAAACTAATTACTATCCCATAAGCCTCTGTAAGTCACTGGAACCTCAAGACTGTGGTGAGACCCATGTAAGTCTACCGACTGCCATGTCGATCTGTTTATTACAACCGTAATATTGATATTATAAGGACTATGTCTGCACATTTTTCTTATATATAATTATTTTAAACAAAAAATTAAACCGACTTTCAAAGTAATAATACATAAAAAAGTACACAATCTTACCGACTTCAAATATATGAAGTTTGTGTAGATAAATAGATACAATTTTATCCGAATTTAAAAGGGGAATTATTTAGAAAATAAGATTTATTTTATACTTTTTTGTGTATTTTTACTTTGGAATTCGGTTTAATTTTTTGTTTAAAAATAATAATTTTTCCCGTTTTAGTTATACTTGATAAATTATTATTAACACATTTTAAGAACATTTAAAATTAACTATCGAATAGAATACGCCAAGCTTCCATTAGGTATTGTATATAAGATGATGACGATGATTTCTGTACGTAACATAATGGCATGTGCTTGGAGTTATTTAAACAATGTTGAAATTACCTAACGCGTATCTTTAAAAACTGAGGAGTTCTGTTCAGTGCTTTTGGATCCAGGTGTCCAGTATACCTTGGTGTAAAATCTTACTCTTTGGTATCATATGCTTGGGTTACTTCAGAAGAAGTCAAAATCACTATATGTGTCCATATAAATTTCGAAGAGTTCCCTCGATTCCTCATGGATGCCATCATCAAGTCACCATTTTGGCGTCAACGGAACCAACTTCGGATTATACCCTTTAAATAAAAAAATAATTTATAAAATCGGTCGGGGTTTATAAAATCATGAGCGGCAGAGTAATGTTCAAAGATATCCGTGTCAGAGTAAAATACTAACCTAATAAATCATTATGTGATGATGTATGATATGATGATGATGATTACTGTAATTGACATAGTGGCTGTTGCAGTTCTATAAACAACGACGAAATTTACATAAACAAATAAAAGAAAAAAAATATATATATATACAAATATACAGCCGCCTGCTTTATTTGGAAGTCGGTTAAAAATGGATTGCAATGACAATGTCACGCTAAAAATCGAGAACGGCTGGACCGATTTGGCTACTTTTGGTCTTGAAGTAATTGTGCAAGTTCAAGGATGGTTTAACCGGTGAGATATATTATATAAGAATAGTTACGGGTAAAGTACAAAAAAATTAGATTGATTTTTTTCCGTCTGGCTTCCGGTAGGTTGGTAGTGTAGGTGTAGTTGTAGGTTTAGATGTAGGTGTAGGTTATAGTTGTTTATGTAGGTTTAGATGTATGTAGGTGTAGGTTATAGTTGTTTGTGTACGTTGTAGATGTATGTGTTATGTATTTATTCAGTTCTTAGTTAAGACAGAATAAAGTGTGTCAGGACAGCTAGTTCTGCATTTTTAATAGTGTTACACTTTCATAGGTCTGTATTAAAAACAATTTATACTAATTTATAATATAAGACATTAATTAATGTCTTTGTTTCTATTTTTTTAATCAAAGTTAACATTACTCACGGATCACTCTGCAAAAGAATATAATACAAAATACCAAATAGCACGTAGAGGTAGGTTTCACTTTGTAATTAATCCAGCCTGCAATTATTATGAGCAATTAAAGGCTTTAGACAACGCTACGTTATTCTTCCATAGGAGTTGTGTTTAATCTATGGCGGCATATTTCAGAGTTGGCCGAGCGCGGGTAAATCAGTTCTGTTCCACTTACGTATCGCGCTGCATGGCTGACGTGACGCGCTCCGCTCAACGTTCGAATTTCGAAGAACACGAGTGATTTTTTTATGGAGTGAAGTTCTGTGACCACGATTTATTAAACAGTTTTCAAAATATTTATGAATTGTTTCTCATCGAGCCGGGGTCGCTTATGTGTAAGTTTTGTTTTATTTACGTAAGTAAAAATTAGTAAAAAGATAAATTATTTAGGAAAAATTTAAATTAAAGGCTTAGATTAGAGATTTGTTTGGTCTTGATTTTTGGGATTATGCAAAGTTTCAGAACACAAAGTTTATAATAACTTTTCGTAGACAAGTCATTATTTTTGCATCTCGCTAAATATTTTCTTTAATGAATAAAAGGGATAACAAAAAAAAAACTATTTTTCACTAATAGTCAATCAAACATACAGATTTTAACAAAACGTGAAATTTTTAACAAGACGCCCGGCATTTCTTTAGGAAGGAGATAAGATTTGAATTTCAAGACAAAGACCATACATGTAAAATTTAAATACTTATATAATACATTATTTTTTTTTATCTATCCAGAACATGCCTAGATTCTTTGTTTTTAATTACTATTTTATTATTTTTTAAACTTTTTTTTAACAAAAAAACCCAAATATTTTGTTTTTCAACTAAATATTTTAGCACCCAAATATTTTTTTTTAAATATCGTACGTAGTACAAGTTGTTTTTGGCTTTGAACAATGGGCAATACCTATGCATAGTTTTTATTGGCTTTTCGAAAAGTAGCTACATAATAAACCAGAATATATTGTCCTTGCAATAGCATATCTACGATCAACCGTTTACGAAATACAGTAATCACAAAAGTGAGGTCATTCATGAAGAACTTGAAAAACGCCCTTTACACATAACCGCAGTTGAAAATGATGAAAGATTTTATACAAAATAGATTTCATTAACTTAACTACGGGGTATTTTATTGTTTTAAGAAAAAATGTCAATTACTTAAAGCAAAAAAATCGTCGTTTTTTTAATCCTGTAACATTTTAATTTAGCAACGGATAAAGAACTACACTTTTTGCATTTTTGGGTCCATATTAATGTTCCCTTAGAAAATATACAACTTTTGCTGATTTAAAACAAATGCTTATAAACCCTATTGTTATGTGTTGGAGGTAAATGAAACTAAAACCATTAAGCCGCGTTATTAAACCTCTTTTTTCATTTTTATAACTTTTTATAATCTGTCAGATTTATGTATTTTAACGGAAATATTTTTCAACACTCATACTGTAGCTGTAGCTGCATACTGTAGCTTACAATAAATATTAAGTAAAGAGCAACGCCAAAATATCAGCCTTCATTTATTTATTATTTCACCTGTCACACTTTTGTAAAATTATAGCCCATTTTGCTCTTTAATTGGAAAGTGAGTAGCATGGACAGTAAATTTACTGCTACTTTGACATATACGAGCCACGGATACACGATAAGTCGAAATATCCATTCGGTTCAGCGCAACGCAAGGATTTCAAAACTCAAGATAGGCTATGACGAACATTTGACAGATCAAATATTCATTTAATATTCATACAAGAAAAAGATACGCCATCTTGGTTTTCACCATACTTCAAATGTCAAATGGCCCCAACAATCTCAAAAGTGGGGCCTTTTAATTGGAGACTCTGTTTTGGAGGCGATTTCGCTTAAAACAGTTTTGCTACTTTTCCTAAACAGTATTTAGCAAGACCTATAATTAGCATGGGAAGTTATAAGTTTCTACCTCTTGTAGTCTAGAAATTACCTTTAAAAATATCAGTAAGTTTATAATATTTACTTATAATTATTTAAAAAAAAATTAAAGACTTCTCCCATACTTTCTTTGTTTTCTTTTTTGGAATAAGACATAACAGGCAAGCAAGCCGACCGCCTGGTTGACTGACATCTGAAAACTCTTACATCAGAGGAGTTATTTAGTGCGTTGCCTATATTACTACAGCCATTTCAACACAACTCGTCGTGTTTTAGCATATCAAAAAATATATTAGGACAAAAAATACTCTCTTTCTTAATATGATACTGATGTTTTAATACACCAAATATTTTTTGTAGCAAACAACCGCATTTTGTCCTTTAACGCAATTTAGTTAACGTTATTGTATACACAAGTACCTTCTAATATAATAACTACATCTGCCCCGCAGAGTACAGTTTACTTGACATAATATTGACCAGGAACACAGAAAAAGTTTTTGTCCCTTCGGTGGGATTTGAAGCCGGAGGCTTAAGCGCCGACGCGCTAACCACTAAGCCACAGAGGTCGTCAAAAGTATGATTGCTTTGCTGCCAGGGTAATTACTATAGAAACAACATTTTTCCGCTGGAGAACCAGAGTAAAGGAAGAGATAGTGCTCTTGAGTACTGCCCTCACACTTTGGGCACTTTAAAATAACTCTTGCGTAGCTTGCCACCGTCACCGAAATCGGTATGGGGAGCTATTATTATTATTATTTATGGGTAAGCTCGGTTATTATTATTAATCGGTACAAAAAACCGAGTGTAGGTAAAAAACGCCGAACGTCCTGAGGTCATCAAAGAAAGGCAATGCTCTAAGTATTGAGTTTTTCCGTGGAATTCAATGTGTGACGTTGTTTTTGTATTTCTTCCATAAATTTTTGTTATTTCGGTTCTTAATGTGTAATATGGTACAATATTAACCATTAAATATTCGTTAATGTGAACAAGTGTTGGTGCTAAACGTGCTATTTTGTGTTCCCTCCAAAACTCCCTAGGAACTTTCAGTAAAACTTCTACCACTTTAATAAATCGACTGGCAAATTGTTCTAAGCCGTAACGCCATCAATAAATAAAAAATACTCTATATACGATTCCGTGGTGTTGCCGTTGTCCATGGGCGGTAATCTCTTACCATCAGGTGGTCTACTTGTTTGCCTGTATTATTTCATATGAAAATTACCATCTAGAAAGTATATGCATGTTATGTTACTTAAACGATGTTAGACAACATGTTAACAGAACATCTAGGACCCATTTTTGTAAATCCTAAAAAAACAATGAAGAAGCAAACAATTTAAATTTACAATAAGAAAGAGAACTATAATTGATCGTCCTGTGACATCACGAGTTTCTACTGCCATATTTATTTTGGCATAAAAATGTATGGTGAGTAAGAGACGGGCGATATATTTTTAATTTGCATATAAATTTTAATCGCGTCAATTATAACTATTATTCACGCGATCTATTAATAACTATTTCTTTTAGATCTTTATTCAATAACTAATTGTTGCCCGCCACTTCGGGCACGTGAAATCTCGCAGAAACCGTATAATTTTCCACAACAAAAAGCTTATGTCCTTCCCCGTGGTATCTCTATATCTGTGACAAATTTCATCAAAATCCGTCCTGTAGATTCAGAGCCTATTCAATGCAAACAAACAAAGAAACAAACTTTTACTCTTTAAAATATTAGTATAGATATAGTTTTTTTTTTTATAATAATGTCACATTCGACACTAGGGAACATCCCTATTCCTATTATTATGAATGTGACATCCCTATCTTTGCAGGTTAATAATAACTTCTCTAAGGATTATTACGTAGGTAGGTCAGATTTTATCTAGAAAAGTGAGTTTTCTGACTTAATATTTAAATGTAGACAAGGGATAACCACAAACTGATATAGATCGACTATTCAAGATACGAATCGGGATCTGAGCGCCCGAGCCAGTATAATAACATTATTATTACTATTATTGATTCTAGTCAATATAAGAATTTATAAGATTACCCAATATATTTTAATTTGTTTGTAAAAATGTAGTAATTTTTACCTTCGACTCCGTCAGCAAGGATTTCAGTTATTCACTATATCGTTAACTATAATATAACTACTAATTAACTGTATTTTTGTTAATATGTTGGCTTCCAGATAACGCGTCAAGGTGAATCTTGTAGCAGGCTTTAAGATAGAAAACCTTTTCTCATAAAATATTTTAATTTCACGAGAGGCAAACTACAAGACATATATGATTATTCATGCATAATAGTATTATAGCTAGGGAGCTGCTGGTGGCAATTTAGGTATATGATTTTAACATCGTTAATACTAGGGCTTAAAATAGTCTGCAACTCTATGAAATATTGAAAAATTGTTGCGAGCTCAGCTCAGGTAGTATTTTTTTTATAAATAAGCTCTATCTCTAATTTAGGTAAAAAAAAACTGTGAAAAATAAAGTACAGTTTCTTCAATTATAATAAATTATTAAATACATTTAAATAAAATAAAAAAATAATTATTCAAAAACGATTGAATGATAGAATACTGATTATTTTTTTTTATTATTTTTATAAAAATTCCCACTAACCTTGACCACTGGCAGCATTAATTCCAAAATCAATTAAATGTTTTTAGTAAAATGTAATTGATAGCAGACACAATACTATCATTTTAAACAGTATATTTTTTTTACCTAAATTACGAATTTATTTACTAACAAAATCAGAGCTTCCCGGCTCGCCACTTTTTTTTTCTAATTCATATAGAGCTTACTATCATATACTTACCTAAATACATAATTTTCAATTAATTACATTATGTTAGATATATATTTACATGGTGTTGCTTACCTAAAATAATTACCTTTAACGATTGTTTTCTATTAGTTTTTATAATGTTATATAAATTTATTTAGTACTTATTTCTAGGATATTACATAATAATGAATGAATTAAAATAACGAAATTATCATCTAAACTACATATATATATATATATATATATATATATATATATATATATATATATATATATATATATATATATATATATAAGTTGTTGTCTTTGAAAAATAAAAAAGGGCTTTAGGTAAAAAACTAAAATCAGTCGGTGACTGCGGGTAGAGTACCTATCTAAGAGGCTGGCAGCATTGTCTCGCTGTATAGCTAAACTGAAACGTTTGCCGAGGTAAGCGCCAGGGTCATTAGTTTACCTAAATATACCTAAATTGCCACCAGCTCCCTAGGTATTAGACGTCTTGCGAGTTCTGTGATTATGAAATTGATAGCAGTGTTCGGATAAAGCGAAGCGTATCTGATTTTATTTAATATTAAACCGAACCCCCCTCCACCACCCGGTGACCAAGCGTAGTACTTTAAAGACCACCCTCTCCTCTTCAAAGTGCTAAAATTAATAGGGTTATGTAGCTTCTTTCGGGGCGACAGCTATTAGACGGGTATAACGGGTAGAAACTATTTTCTTTGAAACTTTGTTTCAAAAAATTCAAATGTGGATTTAAAACTTAAATTGAAGGTTTCACTTCTGTCACGTGAACTACACATATACATGATTTTTAATTTATAGCGCTAAGATGACGCTATTGTTATATACTCGATAGTATATTTACGCGGGCGGAGCCGCGGGGAAGAGCTAGTATCCGATATATCGGATTGGATATTGTGAAAGACAGGGTATGGGACGGTTGGTGGTAGTATAGTACTTATGGTTCTGAGCATAATATCGTACTTATAGACTTTTCTAGTTTCATAAACATATTTAATATAAAATAATTTAATCCTTACTTATCTGACTATTAATCCTACTACTATTATAAATGTGAAAATTTGTAAGATATATGGATGGACGGATGTGTGTTAATCTTTCGCGCAAAAACGACTCAACAGATTTTTATGAAATTTAGTGTGGTAGTAGTTAAGGCTCTGAATTAAAACATAGGCTACATTTGATCCCTAAAAGGCGCAGGAGGAACCACGGTATGGAATATAATTAGGAACATAAGTCATATGAATAATTCGTAAATAATGCGAAATGTAAGGAAAGGGAAACCACTACATCTTGGAAAACCCGTGGGGTAAGATGTGGTACCCCTTAATTCAATATATGTGTGCTTAATTTAAGTGTTTTTTTTTCTATAGTAGTCTGTCTTTTCAGGGTTCCAGTTTAGTAGTCAAGGAACCCTTGAGTACTACAGAACTTCCCCTATATATTTTTTACATTTTACTTGCTCTTGGTTATCGGATATCGGCTCTCGGTATGCGATACCGTAATCGGATCGAATAATGGGGAAACGCTCTTAGATTGTTGAGATGTTAGGTTATCATGATCAGTATGACAATACCTAATATATATATATATATATATAAAAGATAACAATATACAAAATATTCCCACTGCAGTCAGGGATTGCCCTGACATTCTATTATTAGCTAAACATCGGATAAAATGAAACTTTGCCTAATAATCCTCATTTTAAATTATTGTAGATGTATTTTTGAAGAATCCTCATCGTTAATTGTATAGTAATAGCATGGAGGAATTTAATGGTCCATGGAAATAGTAAATTCATAAGATAAGATCTCAGATGTCCTGAGATTTATTGTTTTGAAGATTTAAATTTAAACTACGCGCAATAGCCCTATTTACTGAGATGGATGGATTTTGACTAAGATTATAGAACAGAAAAAAATAACTCGTATTTTTCAATGCTGTTTAGACAATATTACCACTGTAACTGTACTGTATCGTCTGTGTTTTAAAGTTTAGTTAAATCGTGTCTTTTATCCGGCGAAGACGCAGTTTTGAATTGTGTTCTGAACATTTTGAATTTTAATTTGACAAAGATTTTTGTTGTTATTGTGGTTAATAAACACCTAAGAACCCCTTAGGATTCATAAAAATGCCTTTATCACCAAGTCAGATAGCGAAGGCAGTAGCTTCAGTGGAACAGGGGATGACTCTCGTGAAGTGGCTACTGTCCTAAACGTGCCGCATTCCTCGATGCAATATGCACTAAAACGATATCAAGAGACTGGCTGCTACACCCGAAGTGCAGGATGTGGTGGTGTACGATGCACATCAGCTCGTGACGACCGCTTTATTGTGTTAGAGATTTTAATAAATCGGTTCCTGACCGCAGTCGATATCCGTCAGCGGCTTCAAATCTCCAGAGGTGTAAATGTTAGCTAGCGTACGGTGAGAAGACGTATGGAGGAAGTTAATTTGAGGGCAAGAAGACCAGCCCGTG
The DNA here is from genome assembly GCA_963565745.1 of Phengaris arion. Lineage (NCBI taxonomy): Eukaryota > Metazoa > Arthropoda > Insecta > Lepidoptera > Lycaenidae > Phengaris > Phengaris arion. The sequence continues at coordinate 18,838,647 of OY751432.1, forward strand.
GTCCACAGCTTCTCCCTCAGCACAGAGTAGCTCGACTTCACTTTGCCCGCAAACACGCTAACTGGACTCATGAGCAATGGGCAAGGGTTTTGTTTACTGACGAGTGCCGGATCGCTTTAAATGCACCTGATGGTCGACAACGTGTCTGGAGAAGGAAAGACGAACGTTATTTGGCGATAACAACCACTCCGACGGTCAGTTTTGGCGGAGGCTCTATAATGGTATGGGGTGGCGTGAGTTCTAATGCTCGTACGGAATTGGTCATCGCTCAAGTCGCTCGTAAATAAGTACCTTCAAGAGGCTGGTATTCAAAAAATGCAGTGGCCAGCTCGCAGCCCGGACTTAAATCCGATAGAACACATATGGGATAAGTTGAAACGAGCAATAAAATCATCATCGAACCCACCACAAACCATTAACCAGCTTCGAGATGCTGCAGTGAGAGCGTGGCGCGACTTATCACAAGTCGATATCAAGAACGTCATCCAAAGCATACCAGACCGAATGCAGGCGGTTATAAGGGCTAGAGGAGGTAACACACGCTATTAAAAAGGACAGAAAGCGATGTAAAATTTTGTGTAAATGTGTTTTTTTGCATAAACTTCATTATCAATTTATAAAACCTTTAACTGTGAGAAAAAGTGATCAGGAACGTTAACTGGATAGACTCAGATCTTAATTAACCAAAATTTGTAGTGCAAAAAAAGACAGTTATCACACCTTTTGTACTTGGCTAAGTACAAAAAGACTATATATATATATATGCGTTGTGCGTTGTGCTCATTAGTGCGTTGCGTCGCGCCATCGGCACGGATTAATGTATTCGGTTCTTGTCACGTAGTCAACATCTTCTAGGAAGATCTCGCGCGACGACCATTAGTAAGTCCAACGTGAAAAGGAATTAGGGCTAATGCCTCGATTACGGGTTCGAATCCCTCTAGGGAACAATAAATAACTAGAGAAAATGACTTTTTTGTGCGGTGTTGCCCGAAGTGGCCTGTCAAGCATTATGAGTAATGAGACCAACAAACATTATTTACGTAGGTACCTACTAGGTAGAAGAAAGTTTTATAAACTCTGAAATTAAATGGGTATAAAACCTGCTAAATTATTTGCTGCTTGGTATTAAAAAAATTACACAGGATCAACATAGGACTCAGTAGTTACATAAAGACATCTACTGCCTTATACAAGTTACAACATACACATGGTACGTGTTTGTTGCCTATTGACTTTAACTCAGGTGTCAAACTTAATAATACTCGTATTATCTACAACAGAAAGTTAAATGTGATATTATTACTCATTTTTTCCTGTTTTAATCCACAAAGTTAGAATATTTTACGATAGTTAACCAAAATTTTACGATAGTTTAAAATACTCGAAGGCAAAAATTGCTCTCACAAAAATATTCTGTGCAAATGGCGACCTCATTTCTTATAGAAAATAATATTATTTTCTTATTTTCATTTCCCTGTAAACAAAATAATATGCAATGTTAAAAATACAAAAATACGTTAATCCATTTTGAACCCTTTGATGGTGACTGGAATAAAACTATTTATAGTGTAAATGCTCAAAGCGCTAAAGCTTTTCAAAATTTTTGTGTAGGTACCTTAATACGGATAGTGTGAAAACGCTCTAAGACGTGTATACACATAGCCGTAGGTAATGTATGAAATTTGACGTCGCGCTTTGAACATAATTCAATACATCAAAGGCTTTGACACTAATATTTCAAGCGCCAATTATGTATTACGTCCACTTATTCCATAAATTAAATTAAGTTATAACTTTGTCGTATATATAAGCTATTCGTAAAAGTTAAGTTGGACAAAAAAATGTAAAATTTGACTTTACATTTAAAAAAAATATATTACGGCGTATGTAGAAAACTCCATTACAATTTAATTTACCTGACAATGGGCACAGCTTGAAATTGAATTTAAATACCTAATGAGGGGCCAAAATGTCTGGTGATTTTTATGATATGGAATAAAATTGGTTCACTGCGAATGTAGCTACCGCTGTGAGCTACTTATTATTCCTAATGTTATATAATTCCAGATATAACGCAACGTTACGATGTGTCATGAGATGTACGTACACATCATCATATTGTATACTTCCTCAGAGTATATAAATAATAGCGTATGCTTCTTTTTGTAGAATGAAAAAGCAGCAAAATTACTTAAATGATCTAAAATTTCTGTAAAACGTATTATGTAAATAATGTAATTACAGGTAGTTTATTTCTTTTTAGTGCCTGCTAAGTAGAAATAATATTTCAAAATGTGCTATGATCCGTAGAATAAGGGAAACAAAAATTGTGTAGGAAAAGTTGAAAATCCTAACTTTCGAAATTATGATCGGCTGGGGATAAACCATTTTGTTTTTGCCACAATGTTCGTTTTTAGGGTTCAGTACCAAAAATGGGACCTTATTCATAAGACTCCACTGTCCGTCTGTTTGTCTGTCTGTCTTTCTGTCACCAGGCTAGATAGTTAAATTTTTTATACACGATGTACTTCTGTTGCCTCTATAATAACAAGTAGGTACAAAAAACACTTAAAATAAATCCTACTATGCTACTACTATGATAAATGTGAAAGTTTGTGAGGATGGATGGATGGATGTTTGTTACTCTTTCACGAAAAAACTATTTAACGGACTTCGATACAATTTGATTAGGTAGTATTTTAGGCTCTGAATACAGAACACGAAAGAACATAAGCTACTTTTTATCCCGAAAAGTACAATATTTCTGTACGATACCCGATACTACATTTACGCGGGCGGAGCCGCGGGAAAAAGCTAGTTTAATTTAAGTGGCTCTCCTATACAACACACGATTGTTGCATGGGTTAATGAGATACGGTCTGGTGATAGATAGACAAAAAAACGTACGGTACGGAACCCAGTGCGCGACTTACTGGTCAAACTTGTCTGGTATTTTAAATTAAATTCTCGAGTAGTGTAAATTTTTCTTTTGTGTGCACAATGTCATAGTTTCGTGTTAAAGTAACCCAAAAAAGGAAATCATATTAATTAGGTTTTGTATTTTTTTTTTGTACCTATTTTAAATGTGAAATAATTGTCACTTTATTTCACATTTTTCCTTTCTAATTTCTATAAAATAGTTAATGAATTTTCAAACAAAGGCGAAAGTTCTTTTAGTGGATTTCATTACCTTTCCGCGCTATCTGGCTACCTAAATCTTTGTAATCCAATTTCGTCTCTTTTACATGTGAAATTAAATTGCGCACGTGTGCATTACATTTTATTTTCCAGAATATATTCTGTATCAAAATGTTCTGGTTTCCAAAAATAGTTCGAGTATATAGCTAAAGTGCACTTTGTGGGGATTGTAAAGGAAATTCTATTATGATATAATAATTCTGTTAGGTTCTTGTCACGTAGTCATCTTCTAGGAAAATCTCGCGCGACGACGATTATTTTATATTTTGTAAGTTCTACGTGAAAAGGAATTAGGGGCCTCGGCATATTTGACGACCTCTGTGACACAGTGGTCAGCGACTTGACGCTAAAGCCGGTAGTCGTGGGTTTGAATCCCGCTAGGCATGGTTGTAAATCCGCTAGCAGTCTAAGGTTTGATAGCAATATATCACCATAACTAGAGAAAATGACTTTTTTGTGCGGCGTAGCCCGAAGTAGCCTGTCAAGCATTATGAGTAATAAGACCAACAAATATTCTTTAGGTAGTAGGTAGTAGAAAGTTTTATAAACTCTAAATTTAAATGTTTATAAAAATTGATTGGCGCTAAAAACATTACACAGTATTAACATAGGACTTAGTTCTTAAATTAAATTAAAAAAAAAAAAATTAAATAAAATAACGTTTGTTTAGGGGCGGCAGAGGTCCATATTATAGTAGTTCGGGTACGTAAGGTGCAGTGCTGTGGTGGTTGCGGAAGGTGGGCTTCTTTTTCTTCCTTCTTTCCACCAGTATGAAGCCCTCCTCATCGCACCTCCTGCTCTCGTCCTTGCCATGTCGGGAAGGCTCAGCCTTGCGGCTCTCCACAGCCTTATGGCTCACTTTCCCCCTCTTTGTCTTCGCCCACGGGGGAGGTGCGTGGCGACAGGTGACAGTCGCAAAAGTTTTCTCCTGAGTCGCTTGTTGACTCGGCATCTGCATGACCCGGAGGGAAAGGCGGGCGGGGGTGACGGCGGTCGCCGACTCGTCGGATCCCGCTGACACCCAAAACGATGTGTCAGCGCACGCGCCACCACGATGTGTATTAACAAAGGCAGCTGAATGATCGGGTGATCTACTTAATTAATTATTACATTTAAATTGTAATAATTCACTATGCAAGTCACGGATGATAGATTTCGATGCATCCAATCTACCTCGCATCTCGTCCAGCTCTGTGTTCATACTGTTGAAGTTCTTCAGCAGGCTGGAGACGTTGACGTGGTCCATTGTTACCACCAGCAACTTGTGTAGATCTTTTGCCACAAAGGCCGGCACGTTGTCTGGATCCGTCTCCTTCAGCAGGTAGATGATTTCCTGCACTCTTCTCCGTTATGGCATGTTCGCGCTCTGGCCGAGCGTTTCGTACAGCAGCTGCTTGCCCGTGTAAATCTCCTCGCTGGTGACAGAAAATTTGCAGATCTGCTTGATGCTGACCTCGTCCATGGTGTCGATGGCGTGCTGGATGAACGGCAGCAACTCGTTGACCACCATCGCCATGGTGCACGTAGAGCGACGCAGCCGCACGACTCGCAAACTATTAAATTTTGCTTCATGTGTAATGCGGAACGAGTCCGTTCTATAGCGCTCAACGCACGACACTTGATATCTGCCATAAACAATTTACAACATACGGCCGTACATGGTACGTGTTTATTGCACATTGACTTCAACTCAGGTGTCAAACTTAATAATATTATCTATAACAGAAGGTTAAACGTGATATTATTACTCATTATTTCCTGTTTTAATGCACAAAGTTAGAATATTTTACGATAGTTAACCAAAAATGTTAAATACTTGAAGTTAAAAAGTGCTCTCACAAAAATATGGTGTGCAAAATGGCGGAACTCATTTCTTCTAGATAATAATATTATTTGGAACGAAGTTCCTTTTTTTTATTTTATTTCCCTGTGAACAAAATAATATGTACCGAATGATTAAAACATAAAAGTACGTTAATCCATTTTGAACCTTTTGATGGTGACTGGAACAAAACTCTTTATAGTGAAAATGCTCAAAACGCTAAAGCTGTTTCAATATTTTAACTTTAAGCAAGAAACGAATTTTAGCTCGTTGAAAAGTTATTTTTTCATTCTAAATATAAAAGGCAAGTTTCCGTATCAAAAAGGATAGTATATATATTTAAAGGATACTTGCCTCTTAAGCTCCTCTAGTGACATTTCTCCGTTGTATTGAGACGACCTCAGCTATTACTGTTGCAGTGCTCAATGGTTAGCACGTTGGCGTACAAGCCGGAGGTCGCGGGTTCGAATCCCGCCGAGAGAACAAAAAGTTTTCTGTGTTCCTGGGTCATGGATGTGTATTAAATATGTGGTTAAAATAACAAAAATCTTAAATATAATATATATAGTATAAAAGTATTAAATATACTTCTCATTGTCTGTTTCCTGTAACACAAGTTCTTCGCATACTTAACACGGAGCCAGATTGACGTGGTGTGAAGCGTCCATAATTATTGTAATATTTTTTTTACATTGTGCAATTGTCCACTATAGGAAGCAACTAAATCACTAAAACTTCTTTAATTAAGCTTATAAAATAGACATTTGTAAAATTCTGGTTTGCACCCATATAAAAAAATTGCTAACATGAGAAAATAAAGAAAATTACGATCAGAATTGAGTCCACAAAAACAAATTTGTTTGAATCACACAAAAATGACCTAATATTATTTGCTCTATTGGTTTATTTGCTTTATTGGCTAAGTATTGGGTACACAATTTTTCTGTTTATTTACTTAGTTCTTATAACTACCTCTGTTTATATTTTACTTGAATTTGCTACGTGGTTTAAGCATAAATTACCCGAGATTTTAGAGGAAAAGAGGTCCAGCCAAATCTTACTTGGGGAGAAGGGGTGGGATCTAAGTAAATATTTAGTAACTATTTCTGACAAAAATAGTATGTAAATGTGAGAAAGTTTGGTTATGATTTTTTTTTATTATTATAAAATAAAATTAAAATAATTTTGACTAAACTTCGGCGATCCACAAAAGTTAACTAGTTAATAATAGATGCACATACCAAATATTTATAGCAATTTACTCACGATTTCGTTTTCTACGAAATTATAAGCAAGACGTTTTTCTACATGAACGTTCGTTAAAATTGTGCAGAAACAATAGAAGTTTACATAATTAGCTAATTTACTTATTCGAATACGAATATTCTTTTATTGAATTCAAATTATTGACGCTAAAATTATTTGGCGAACTCAGTTTACAGGAATTTGGTAATAATTGTCACGTAGAGCAGGCGGTTGACGATCGCTGGTAATTGGATCATGCTGGGGCAGCTGTTTGTCGAATTTTGAGTATTTGCTAGCAAATTGTCCACATTTCATACCCGGCATTTTGGCAATATAACATATCTATAGGCGCTAAACACCACGTCATTCTGGTCCCGTGGTAAGTTCCCGAAGAACTTGTGTTACGGGTACCAGACAACGGAAATGTATTTAATACTTTTTAATAATTTTTATGCTATACTATTAAATAAATATTATTTTTAAACAAAAAATTAAACCGACTTCCAATGTAAAAATATACAAAATAGTATGAAATAAATCTTATTTTCTAAATAATTCCTCTTTTAAATTCGTCTCAAATTTTATCTATTTCACTACACAATATTAATTATTCATTATTTTGAAGTCGGTACCAGCCCAAACTACCAGTCCTTAGATTATTAAAATCAAAATTGCACATTATAATAATTAATTACTTCTATTAATTAATCATTTTTATTTCTTGTTTGAAACGAGTTAAAAACTTTACAATGAATGCAAATAGTCTCAAAAGATTGGCTATTCTATGCATAGAATATGTACGTGTACGTCTACTTTAACGTTTAGATTGTGAAGATTTAATCGACTAATTTATAAAGTCAGGTGTGTTTGCCTGACAAACAAATGTAATACAATCTTAAGTCATCGTTAGTGCAAAATTCATTTGTCTATGGATTCTTGGAACAAAAACAAATATTTTTTTATATTATTTAAGTATATAATATATAATAAAATTTATGCAATGAGCAAGCAATTACTTATTCTATTTAAAAAATAATATAAAAACGATAAGATATAAAAACTATAATTTTAAGTAAAATTTCTGTGATAGGGCGGCATTTTCTTCAGTGTCCAGGGCGACACTAATTTTTAATCCGGCCCTGACTATACATATAAACATATACAGCCGAATATATAACCGCCTCCTTTTTTTTGGAAGTCAGTTAATTTTATAAATATAGGTACATATTTAATACACATCCATGACCCAGGAATATTGAAAACTTTTTGTTCCCACGGCGCGATTCGAACCCGTGACCTCTGGCATGTTATATGTTATAATCCGTCGTCAAGGTATAATAGTGTCAACGAATATCGTCCATTCGATTATTGTTATTGTTTTTACGAAATATTTATATTCAAACTTCTTTTATCATCGCATCATAGCATCAATTCACGTCTAAGGTGTCGTTTTAATTATTATTTTCGCTGGAAATGATCGTTCGTTGTAATTAAACAACTTTCTGAGTACATAACTTTTACTCCTGAAAACTTTGTCTTGTCTTTGATAAAACTTCAGTCATTCATCGGCATTATTATTATTATTTATCAGTTAGCATTATACAAAATTATAATAATTGACAATTATTATAATTTTGACATTAATTGAAACCTTTATTTTGATATACCTTTACTTTTGATTGTGACTACTATTGCGCAGTGTATAACTTCATGGAAACCTCGATACCATACATTTTATCGGGTTTAAACTATCAGAGAATAACAAACAACTAAATGTCGCCAGCGACTTATTGCGCTCGAAAGGAAATCCCGCAGAAACCGAACCGAAGCCATAGGCCATATGCCAAATTTCACTAAAATTAGTCCAGCCTATTCAATGCAAACAAACAAATATGTACCTTTTGTTATCATAAATATTGAATATAGATTAAAGCAAAAAACCTACATTTCCATTTAGGTTTTAATCATGCTGAGTGTATTTCCGACACCTTTAACGGAAGCAGCATCTAATCCTCTATGGTTATCTAGAAACAAATACATCCATGCATAATGCGGGACATAACTTCAAGGATTATATTTTGTTCAAAACCAAAAAGGGCATTTTTCTCAGATAAGCGTGAGCTAAACGTTCCCTTAGGCTAATAAAAATGTGACCTCTTTTTTAAGTTATTACTTATTACAGAGCCATTTGTTTTCTTTATTTTAACATGCTGTTCAATATTTAAATTATAATGTCGACAAAGTTCCTGCTTGGCCTGTTTGTAAATATTTTCTTAAGTACTTGCACGCCTCAAAATATTAACACATCGACGAATGACCGCAACGACTGCGGACGTGGTTGAACTACGTATTTACACGTGGGTATGTGTGCGTGGATTCAATGCAACGGCGCTGTTATGCGATTTTCTTCTTATGCCTGTTGAGCGGCAACTTGTTCGATAGTACGGTCTACTTAACTTATACAATATACACCTACCTAAAGAAACTTAAAATATATTTTAATATCAAATATATTTACAAGACCAAAAATTGTGAAGCCAAAATTAAACATTCCATTTTTCACGTCCTTATGAAATCGATATTCTCAACAAGTGAGGAGCAAAATAATACACAAAACATATTTTGGTGTATTCCCTTTACAAACAATAGAGAATAATCCTTTTTTACACATCATTTCATATAATTTTTCCGCTAATTTGTCAGTGTACAATAAATATGTAGGTATATGGTACAGTTATCTGTAGGTACTTTATTTATAACGTTACTTTGTAACGTCAATTCTAACATAAGAAGTTATGAGAAAAACGTCGAAAAAAACAAAATATCATGTAAAGTGAATACTTTTTAGTTACCCCATTATAAGAAAATTATTTAAACGGAGGAGTAAATAAAAGTAAGCTAATCAAGTGAGTAAATAAAAATATACAACTGATTAGCAATTCAATGTTGCTGTTTTTGTCTTATACGATTGAAAATCGCTTGACAGACAAAGACAGCAACAATACGTAATCAGTTGCGTAAATATTTTTATTAGTAACCCCCTTACTAATAAAAATATTATATTGCTGTCTATGTCTGTCAAGCGACTTTTCCATCATATCAGAAGTTAAAGTTTATGTGGGAGAAGGTCTGCAGAAAGCTAATATTTTTAAATAATGCTATTAGGGTATCCCTTAGATGGCCAAAGAAAATATTTTGGAAATATGAAACGCATACCCATAATCCACATTTTTTATAAATGCTAAAACAAACCTAAATATGATTTTTTATCCTTCAAGGATGATTGCAACCGGTGCCGACTGAGCCGCAAAGTTTACAAAAAATCGCGTCCTGTACTGTTATTTTGTTCTGCTACAAAACCAATATAAGTGCAAAAATTAGGTAAATTAGGTTCAAAATAAAAACAATGCGGACATGAATACTTATTTAAACTCATATAATAATAACAACGAGTTAGGATAACTTATCTTTAGGTCAGTTTTTACAGGCCTGATACAAGTTTCTATGTTGACGACACAGCACAAGAACGTTCTTTATTTTATTTTTTTAGCCATGACTTATGTACTTTTTTATAAAGATTCCTGTCAAAGAGTGCAGTTTAGATGTATTTAGCTTGATCTTTCCTGATAAGCTCCTTGCAAGCTGTTCTCTATCGTCAAATGTACCTAATTGGCAAATATTCTTCTTTTCAACTTCGTCAATCGTGATCGTATCATTACACGTCAATCTTTCACAATGTTTAAGTACATTTTTACCTATCTAAGAGGCAAAAGAACCCTATATAAAGTTCAAACCTTAAAATATATTAATTAGTAATGGCGAATTTCGAGAACTTATTTTAATAATGCCTCGTCACGGTCCGAGTGTCTTAAGTGGCGAGAGTTGTGCTGCATACCACTCCATTTTTAACCGACTTAAAAAAACAGGCAGTTATTACCTAAATGAAGTTGCATAAGCCTGAGTTAACATATTAACCTTTCTTTATTCAACTTATTTTAAGCTCTATCAACTTCAATGAAAAGATAGTAATGGATATACAGAATGTCTGAAGACTTCCATTGACTTTGGGATATGATTATACTACTTTTTCTCATTACAAAAATGTATTTTTGGAGTTTACTCTTTAAGAAATGTTTTGAGTTATAAGGGCCGGTACGGAAATTTTATGAGGAGTAAATTCAAGTGTAACACGTAAAGTTGAGGCGTTACGTAGATAGAGACAAACATATATATCTGTAGGATTGAACGTGCAAAAGAATGAGATGGAATACATTATACAGCGTATCTTATTCTCGGGGCCTCCTCTTGGTGCGATACTTCGAAGTCTCACTGTTTGTACGTGTGTGTTGTGTGCCTGCGTATTACGAAGTTCTGCCGCAATTGTATACTGCTTGTATACTGCTGCCGAGTACAGGATATGCATGCTGTATAATAAATACATATAGCAGCATTTATTGTATCCATACAACGTACATAAACAGTAACCTAACCATTAACTTTTAATGTTTTGATTTTAAAGCTTTCTTGTACTTCTATGCATTGATACGTGTATTTTTATGTACTATTAAACAAATCATCAAGTGATTAAAGTAAAAAAAATATTTGAAAATATGGAAGAAATTGATTTAGATGATAATGAAGAAAAACAAATGGATGCGGTTAATTGGAAAGCTTATCGTTTACATTTATGAATAATATACATTTCAAATACGAACAGCTAGATCTTTTATTTAGTGTTTTTATTATTTTTGATTAATTGATTTAACATATTTTATATTTAAAAATATTTTATATTACTTACCTATATTAAATTATTACGACCCATTTCTATTTTAAATTTAAATATGTTTGAATTTGTTCATTCACAGTCCTGAAATCAGCTCGTTATTACCGTCAGCTCTGAAACAATCAAAAACTCCGGCAGAGCGGCAGCGAAAGTACAGGCTTCGACGATAGCAAAAAATATTAAACGATGTTGAACAAGAAAATCGAAGAGAAAATCTGAAAAGAAAAAATTAGAATCAGCAAAAATCTAAAGATGAAAAACGAATTATAAATAAAAACAAAAATATAGATAAGTTCTATTCGATAAATATCATAATTATCGTTCGTAAGGAGGAAACTCCAGTTGTGCGTCGGAGCTGACACACACACACTTTTTTTTTAATTATTTTTTCAAAAATTTCATTTTTTTAATTATTTTTTTTACATTTTATACCTTTTAATCATAAGAACAAGCTGTTTAGAAGTAGATTTTTTATTAAAATCTAAAATTTTATTATTATTACTTCGTTACGCAATGTAATTTACTTCATTACGCACGCGGGCCAATGCGTCCGGCCCGGCATGTCAGCTGGGCGCACCGGATACGCCGTGCCGGGCCCCGTGCCGGGCGCCGCGCCCAGTACCTACACGCGTTCAGCGGTGGTGTATGCGGTGACAAAGAACCGTACACACACAAGTGACGGAAAGATGATAAGATAAGATTCCAAAATCCAATTTTGGCATTCGGACCTCTGACCTAGTGAATGCCCTAGTCTGGATTTTCGCCAACTACCAAGTAAAGATCCTAATTTCATAATTTCAAATAAATTTGGTGGAACCTTGATGACCATCGTACGAAACCCACTTTGGAAATCCCTGCTCTACACCGCCTGCAGTGTGGTTCGTAAATACCGCGCACAAAATGTTGCTTGACAAATAACGAAACCAGTGTACAGTGCAACTAAATTCTTAATGTCCAACGGCAATCATCGCTTTTCTATCGAAATTACAGACGGTCTTTGAAAAACGACAATAACCGAAAGATTTAACGTGCTTGAACTGTAGGTAACAATGAAACTAAGTAGCTATAAAATGGTGCCCGAAGTCGCATTGGTAAATTATTATTAATCATAATAAATTACATACGTAAGTATACCGATCGTATTAAGTAAAACTATGGCTAATGGCTATTTACTTACGTGAAAGAAGTATTGAGTAGGTACTGAATAACTGCTAGTAGGTACCAACTCTACTCGTCTCGTAGTACTAAGTTCACGCAATCCACGATCTTCAGGTGCCCGGGGCACGGTGTCGCGTTAAAAATTAAAGTTGTTAGAAAGTGTTTTTGTTGTATTTTGAAAAATGTTGCTAGCACCATAATTCAAAACTCGAAACACGTAATCACGTAAATATTTAACAACACAACAATATGTTTTTAAACACCACCTAATAGTGAAACTAAATTCAGACGACAACCTTTTATCTCGAGAGAAAAACGGCAACTAAATTCGAAAATCTATTTTAAAACTTATTAGTTCTTTTATCGACTTTCGCCAAAATTCAACCGATGCCGACGCCAATTAATTCTTTAAAAAATATTATTTTCTACTTTCGGTTAAATTCAAAAGAAATTGCCGACGATCAGTGCACGTGCTAATGTAGGGTGATACTGTGCGTAATTATTAAAAGTTAAACAGTTGACTTTATTTTACCCCGGTCTGTCTACAAGTGGAATCCGTCAAAGTATATCAAATTTATTGCAAATGAACAGCTGTTGTTGTTAGTGTTTAAATATATCGAATGAAAAAAGAAATCGATTAATTCGTTTATTTTCTCGTATTTTAATTTGTTTAACCTAAATGGGCTTAACTATGTTCTACAACTGCTTCGTCAATCTTCAGAGCCATATAACACATAAATACTTTGGAGCTTACTCTGAGTAAAATTAAAGGAAATGAGATTATAATTTAAATTATATTCTTTGAAAAATCCGATAACAGTTATTAATAAAGTATTGAACGCCCGACAATTTAAAATATTATTAGATTTAATTAAATTCTTAAGATCTGTGACGGTGGCAGCCCTGTGTCGGTGGCACGTGTGACGCGGCGCGGCGGCTCGGTGGCATGGCTTTTCGCGGCAAATATCAAAAGCGGGCCGCTCTTTCAAAGACTTATAGGTAGGTACCTAGGCAAAGTGATGTGACCTATGAAAATTGTATCATTTACTTGTACGTAGTCGATATTTAAATTAGTTAATTGTTTGATATGCTTTTTTTCCTTTGTTTTGACGTGATAACGATCTTAAAAATCGATGGAGCCGGCTGCACGCACGAAAAAACATGACTCATGCGTTACCTGTTACCTGTTACCGTTACCAAGTACCAGCTTTACCTCGCGTTGCCGTTTCCTCATTATTATTATTATTATTATTATTATTATTATTATTATTATTATTATTATTATTATTATTATTATTATTATTATTATTATTATTATTATTATTATTATTATTATTATTATTATTATTATTATTATTATTATTATTATTATTATTATTATTATTATTATTATTATTATTATTATTATTATTATTATTATTATTATTATTATTATTATTATTATTATTATTATTATTATTATTATTATTATTATTATTATTATTATTATTATTATTATTATTATTATTGTTATTGTTATTGTTATTGTTGTTGTTGTTGTTGTTGTTGTTGTTGTTGACGTTGTCACGTTTAACTATCGTCAGTAAACCTACTTTACAGACAACCGATATTTTTTTGTAATAAATAAGTTACTGTTTTTATACCCCGAACGCCTATGTTTGGGCTGGGGAGAACCCACAGGCGTGTAAAGAAACTGGCCACCAAACACGTTGGTCAGTTAATGTATGGGGCGGTATTTACAATAATTTCATATTGGGCCCCATTTATTTAGCCCCACGGATGACCGGTGCAGCGTATCTGGATTTTTTAAATAACCAGCTAACAGAAGAACTGGACGACAACATACCGGTGGCCGATTATCCGCGAATGTAGTTCCAGCAGGATGGCGCACCTCCACACGTGTCGGGCTTGTTCATCAGCGTCTGAATAAAATGTTCGGCGATCGCTGGATCGGACTGATTTGACCCCACTCGACTTTTTCCTTTGGGGTTACGTCAAGGAAAGGGTATTTAACCGATCCTGTGACAGTGCTCGTGAAATGAAGCTTCGAATTAAGGACGTTTTTGGTGAGTTGCGTAGATATTGCCGCGAAGATCCCACGTTTGCTTCTCTTCTATACGAAGAGACCAAGAGACGTGCAGAACTGTGCGTTGAATTGGAAGGAGCACAGTTTGAACCCCATCTCATACGACCACGAGCACAAATAAACTAATCAGGTTAGTCACATTATGTACACTCTAATTGATTAAACGGTAGATTTGTAATTGGGTTTTTGAAAAAAAAAATTATTTTTTTATGTATTTTAAAACTTTATTATTAATAATATTGATATTAAATGCAAAAAACTTAAAAAAAAATTTTTTCAATTAATTATAAACAATTAAAAATTGATGAAATTTAAATAAAAATCACGTGACTATAAACGCGCCATGATCCGTCACCATAGTTGTGACGTCATAATGTTATAGCTATTTAATAACAGTACAGCGTTTACCGCTATTACACATGACTAGACAATAATATTGAAAATTTATTGCTAAAATACGAGTTGTTAGTTGGTTCCGATTAGCTATGTGTGATAAAGGATTTATTAAGGCAAAGTCTGATAATATTCCTGATGTTGATATATTTATGATAACCGATTTTTTTTTAAATGACGTTCGGTTTAATTCTGCTGAAGTTCGAGGTGCCAAGGCATCAAGGTAAGTCTTTTAAAAATAATATAATAAATGAAAATATTTAAGTATTTATTCTCCATTACATTAAATATAATTATTTATTTCATAAATTGTAGAGCATCGCGTAAGAGTTACGGCGACAAAGCTATAGATTATGTTCAACTAAGTCGTAAAAATAATATTTGTATTGTAAAAGGACGGGTATGTCCAGAACACCGAGTTCGGAGTAAAGCTTATTCAGTTACTTTAACTATTAATGAAAAGTCAAGAAAAATTCAGGATGTTCAATGCCATGACTGTGCAGCTTCAGCAGCAGCTTACATAATAATTAATAACAATGGTATTAAGAAATACCCACATCGAAATGATCTTCACAACAAAAAAAAATCGATTTTGTTTTGTGATTATCACGGTGCACTGATTGAAACCATTTATTTTGACGTTTGTCATCTTCGGGAACATTTAAAAACATTTTGTCAGGAGTTGCTTTTGTAGTATTCGTACATAATGGTACAAAACAAGAACGATTACTTTTGAGGTTCGACATTTTTAATATAAATTTAAATATTTAACAATGACAACAAAATTAAATAGATCAAAACACTCTATTTATTATTTTTCTATCAACTGCAGTAAGTGAAAACTAACATTATGACGTCACACACGCTCGGGAGTTGTCAGCGTGTCTTCGGTACTGGATTCAAAAATTAATTTTTATTTTGAAATAACTTGAATTATTGAGAAAAAAAATATAGTTTTGTTATAAAACTTATATATGATCTTTCCATTTATCACAAAAAAAAATCGGTTGTCTGTAAAGTCGGTTTACTGTCATGTTTAGCGAGGTAACGCAGGTAACACATGAGTCATGTTTTTTCGTGCGTGCAGCCGGCTCCATCGAATTATAAGACGTTATCACGTCAAAAAAGTGTGTGTCAGCTCCGACGCACGACTGGAGTTTACTCTAAAAAGTAAAATTTTGTGTGCAATGCAAAGCGATTAGTGATCGATTTGAGTTCAAAAATTCGCGCCATGGGAAAAAAAGTGAAAGGTGCGCAGAATAGGTTACGCACGAAAACGTAACGAGGTCATTCGTTCAGTAGATTTTACTCCTCATATTTTTTTCATACCGGGGGTCTTATATGAAAATCGATTCTTAAGGAGTAAACTCCAAAAATTTTTCAAAAACCCAATTGTTGTTTCGCTGTTCGATTTAACTGTTTATGTACATAATGGCATTTTATTTTAATTTATTTTTCTTAATTTTAACAAAAATCTGAATGTAATTATTAAATTGTAACATAACAAATGTTAGTAAATACTTGAATATTATAAGAACTTTAAATAAGATAAAGTAAGAAAATAATCTATTTAAATATAAAATAATTAAATAACTAATATAATTAAATAAAATAACTATGTATATAATAAAATAATCGCGCGTAAATAATCTATGTAATTTTCGTGGTTTACTTACTACATACGTGATACGGCTACTTGAAAAGAATCGGCTGATTTTCGCATATTAGCGCCAGCGCTGGCGCGGGCGGAGGCAGCCTCTCTCCTCGCGCCCGCTCTCTCCCACTTCCGCCCATGTCGTTGTGTACGTTATACATTGCATGTTGAAAGTTTTACTTTAACAAAAACTGTCGATTAAAAACAAATGACTAGTACCAATGGATATAGATCCATTGGTACTAGTCATTTGCTTTATCATTATAGGCTCACCTACTATAAGCCCACGAAGTTAACGGGACTGGTCTAAATACACCCTGTATGATGTACTCTGTGGAGACTGATTACCATATTTATTGGCTGGGTTGTGCACATTAAGTATTAATGTCTCAGTAAAATATTGCACAATAACACGCTCAGCTTGGAAACACAAATTAAAATTTTTATACTCCTTTGTTACCCAACAAACCATTCCTACCCAGCTATGGTCTAAACTCTAAAAAAAAGTAAAAGTTTAGCACCAAAAATCACTGAACTATATATATTGCATCAATCAAAATATTAAGTAACTAGCTTATTCCCACAGCTTGGCCCGCGTAAATGTAGTATCCCATGGGAACACTGTACTTTTTGGGATAAAAATAGCCTGTTTTAATCCAGAGCCTAAACTACTACCATACCAAACTTTATCGAAATCCATTCAGTGGATTTTGCGTGACAGATTAACTTACATCCTATAGATATTTGTTAATCTGTCACGCATGGGTATCTGTATGGATGGATACATGTTGTAGGGGACTGTATTATTCCACAGGGATTCAACCGCCGGCTCAGATTAGACTCGAAGATAGCAAGGTTACACCGATTTGGGCAGAGCCGGGGCGATAGTAAAAACACTTATTTTTGAGGAGAACGTTTCTCACATTTTTCGCTTTGCTTACCTGGCTCATGGCAATGCCGTATAGAGAGCCCTGCCCGTACGCCTCTTTCGGGCCGATTTGCTATCTCACTTTTACCCCTCTATACGGCTATTTTCCATAATTTTCCCTATTTTGCATGAGCCAGATGAAGCAAAACGCGTTGTGTGAAATTCTTTATTATCATGACCATGTACATAAACCCTTATATACTAGGGATCTTATTCTATGAAAGAGATATTTACAACTTAAAGCTTACCATATAAGAAATGTTCTACATTTTTACCATTATTTTCTTAATAACTACTTAACCCTTTATTATATAATCTTAATCGTTATGCTACACGTTAGGTACTATGTTTATTCATGTAAATCAAAAGAAGCTACGTTAAAATTCGCTTTAGTTAAAAATATATAAAACACCATTTTAACACGACTTTTACACACTGATGCCATATAAATCTATACATATAGTCACTGAGTATTCACTATTATAGTTTTATGTACTGTTTTAAATCACTCGTTTATCGTTCACATTTAAATTCACTTATGTTTTACGTTACGAGGCCGCTGTCCTTAACACATGTATATGTATACATGTGTTAAGGACATACATGTAATAGGAAGTACTGAAAACTTAAACAATAATATGTCCTTTATTAAACACAGCTTGGGCGTGTACTTACGTTATTATTATTTTTCTTGGTATCTCACTTCTGAAGTATAAAACAAAAAACAAACTTAGGATAAACCACTTTTATTTTTCTTTCTTCTTTCTTTCTTCAACTTCACAACCTCGTCAACCTTCCTCGCCAAGCGCTCCAGAGAGAATCCCACCTTGCGCCTGCTAATCGCCAAGGTGAGCATCTCTTCGACGGGAAAAATGTATGTGTCCATGGTACTATTATAAGGATCAGATTCTTTTTACACGTACATATGATATGTAAATTGAAAAATGTTTTACAATTTAAATACAATATGCCTGAATTAAATGGGCTGAGAAATCAAGTATATAGGAGAATGTAATTGGTTTTCTGTTTAATTTATAGGTGCCTCAGGTTATTCATGTGATCTTTTGGTCTTTGTTACACATTCTACAATATATTTATCTTGGCTACCTTTTTAATAACTGTCGATAAAATTAATTAATTTTATTAGAAAATTGATTCCCTCTTTAGGTTTAGATATTTCCGATATTGTTACCAGTTGATTATTATACTTGCATTAGGTAATAGCACAGGATGTATTCATTTAAGGCCTAACTTATATGTACTGACAAACATCTTATAATTTACTCTTCTCGTAGAAACAATTCTTAAGCTGCTATTCTGTAACAAAAGTGCTAAGCCGACCTGTTCACATTACATATACTGACAGGTTCTCATTACAGGCTTTTCCATGAGCGCCGTGTAAAGTGCCATATTATTTTTAATCTGTTGCAATCAAACAAATGAAAACATTTGAAACGTTAGCAAGGGAAAAGCTAATTTCATAGTTTTATTAAAAAAAAACAATCATGTTTACAATATGGGAGCCGTGTTTGAATATTTAATTTATTATGTTTAAGTATAATATTTGTGGCTATAGCGGCAAAACAAACACGTCTTCTGTGAAAATTTCGACTGTCTAGCTAGCACGGTCATGAATCTCATGAGATTCAGGTAATGACAGACAGACAGTCCTAGTATTTTTTTAAACCGTTATTAACTGTGTGAGTACGGAACCCTAAAATCTCACAATCCCCAAAACCCAAAGGGGATTTGGGGATTGGAACCCACGTCATGTCAGTATTGTTGCTTTCCATGGGCGGCGACAATCGCCGTTACGTGATCCCTCTGCTCAGTGCTCATTAATATGAAGTACCTATCTATTCCAAGCACACATACTAGGAGTATGCCTAATAAAGTAACTCCCATACTGAGTGTGGGGGTGGTAACAATAAAAGGCCCTTTTTTCTGACCTTACAATAACTTTTTCTGGTGAAATGCACTCCCCGGCGAGAAATTCGTCCCCCGACGACAGAGTCGTAGCTAAGTGGGTGATTAGGGGCTCATATTATTATGTTCATTAACAAGAGGGAAGGCTAAGTGTCTATTGCCATTCTGTAAAGGCAGAATTTATGTTGGAAACATCACGAACATTTTTAGGCAATTTTTTCTTCAAAAGGCATTTCTGTTAATATTTCGAAACTACGCAGTGTAGCGGGCTGCGACCTCTTGATATATAAGTCCTTCTTACGTCTTAGTGGTGATGATAATAATACAGCAAACAATTCTTATATTCTCCTTTATTGGTGCTTAACACAGACACGTATTACAAATGAGATACGTCTAACACAAATACATCTGCAGTCTACACATTGAGAATAGCCTTTTTACCTATCTAAAATAAACTAACTAAATAGGCTTTACTTCATGACATCTGTCAATGTCAAAAATGACATTGACACTTGCTTTTGTCATTATGTAACAGCAGCAGCTTCTAAATTTAATTTTTTTATAAAATTACTTTATTTAAACACTTCTTTATTTTGAGTAATTTATATTCTTAAAATGTAAATATATTGTTACATAAATCCCAACTCGTTTCTTAAACAATAAAATCAATAACTTTTCATAATTCATTATTCCATAATTCGACGAATTGAAATGTAATAAAAATAACGTAAAATACTTCTACAACAAATAAACACACCGGCATATTTAGCGGAACACAAAAAAAGGTCCATAATAAAAAAAATATGGTTATATTTTAAAATCTACTTACTACACTTCTTTTGTTATATAAAGTTTCATTTGTTTTACTTAAAATGAGATCACATTAAGAACAGATTTTGCGAGTAAAGGCTATTTGTGAAAAATGGTACATTTTTTAACTTTTCAAGTAACCGGGAAAAGTGAAAATTAATATTAAAATAACAATTAATTAAATTAGAAAAATTGTGAATAATATGGCGTATTTCCTTCACGTGCTCTTATTAAAGTTTCTACCCGTCTAGGCATACTGAGAATGATGTTATCGATGGTCTCCTGGGATAGATACTCATAAAAACAAAATCACCACCGATATATGGGGCAAACGGTACGACAATTTCTTCTAATACTTCTCTGATATAGCGGTCTGCAGTCAGACTCCCTCTATCAATCACTACCAAGTCTGTGCGAGCTCCCAAACAAATGCCCGACCAAACCATTATTGATCCACCACCGTATGCAACTGTAGTTACAAAATTTGTCTGAATGTATCGTTCTCCTTTGCGTCTGTATATTCTTTGCCTGCCGTCACTTTGATTTAAGAGAATTTTGCACTCATCACTAAACAATACCTTACTCCATTGGTCCGCGTTCCAAAGTCGATGTTCCTGAGCAAAAGTTAACCTGTTTCTACGATGATTTACCTCGAGCCTTGGAGGGCACAAATGAACCCAAACCAGCTTCTTTGAACCCTTCTTCGTACCGTACGCTCACTTACGGTTACACCTGCACTGCTTCTAACTCATGTCGGGCTTGGACGGCCGTCAAACGGGGGTTCCTACGTACACGAAGCCGAATGAAAAGATCATCCCTACTCGAAGTGCGTCTTTTTCTGCCTTGTCCTGCTCTTCTCACATAAGTACCGGTTTCCCTGAACCGTTGGATACTGCGATGGATCGTTGAAACTGGTCGACGAAGATCTCTGGATATCACTCTGTAGGTTTGACCATTTCTTCGCATTTCGAGTGCCCTGGCAATCTCCGTTGGGGCTAAGTCAGGCATAATTCAGTCCTCAACTCCAAAAAGATACGCGATTAAAAAAAAAACTAACAAAAAACAGTATTTCAATGAAATTTTAAATCAAACTCAGAAGGAATTTCGAAGGAAGGAAGAAATTTTGTTTGAATAAAATTAAAACAATTGCATAAAATGTGATGTTCAGTTGTTTTCTTAATTTGAAAATATTTCTTTTTAAATTAAATGACGTATAAACCAGTCAGCAACCTTATATGATACTGATATCAAACCTTTATTTTATGTTCCGCTAAATATGCCGGTGTGTGTATATTTGATAGGCTATATGCAAAAGCTTATGGAAAAGTGGGATATGGAAAATCCCAGATCTGTTAATTTTCTCTATCTCGTTCATACATTTCATATTCAGTCATGTGGAAGAGCTTTGATAGAACGATATATGCTGTCTTTATAAACCTATAAAAATGCCAACGAATTTTAAATATACAGCAAACAATTTGAGTAAATTCATAAAATTGAAGGTCATAACATTATTTATTGTAGTTTTCACTACCAAGTGCATATCACGAAGAATACGATACGATCGCTACAAAATATTTACACAAAATAATAATTGACTAAATCACAGGCTCTAAATGCGATCTGAAACCTTCATTATCATTCATAGCTAACGACATAAATACAAACATACTAATTAATTTAAACAACTATTCACATTCGTCACTATTCCGCTAACGAACTTAATATTAGATTCCACTCTGTTATTACAGCGACGTATTTTTGTGAAGCCCAATACGGCCGCAAGATAAACAAATTTTCCCGCATAGCGGCGCACGTAATAAAATTCACTTTGCGTTTTTTATGTTAAAGGTACAAAAGGAGTTACGAGTGTGTGTCTCCAAAGATTCGGGCGTTTTGTATGCAATTTGAGTTCTTATTCTTATACTTTCAACTACTAGTTTTCTGTGTAAGGAATAAACTTTTGGTGTTTTGTCTTACGACAAATTGTAGGCGGCATCATCAGAAATTCTGATATTAAGCAAAATTTTTGGGGTAAACGGGCTAGAAAATAATGATTTTAAAATTATTAAAAACATATATATTTTTTGAGATTCAAATGATTTTTTTTTTTTTCTAAGAAAGTTAAAAAAATAATTTTCTTAAACAATGTAAAAAATATTATTAGATACATAATTATATACCATTTAGATATAATATGTAGGTCAAAGACAAAATTATTTATTTAGTTTTATTCAACGTAAGGTACAAACGAAAACATCAAAATATTAAATTCAATTACAATTATTAATACAATTAATTTTCAATTAATTTGCGACTCACAAAAGGGAGTGTTTTATCGATAAAATTAAACCTATTATCTAAGATGTCCCCCTGCTTCTATGTATTTATGACTTCTGTTATATAGAGTAGAGTTGCTACATTATAAATATATTTATTTTTTGGAAAGAACAATTTTCCAATATTTTTGCTAAAAGGTGGCCCCGTGCGAGCTTCTTATGCCGTTTCAGCCGACAACGGCTGGACCAATTTGGTTAATTTTGTGTGGAAGTTCAGAAGGCTTAAACGGTGAGAAATATTGGAAAAAATTGTGGCGAAAATACTAAAAACGACGATTGAATTTTCCCATACTAATTGTTCACCTAATTCAATTCCTCACTTGACTGGCAAATATAAGATGTGCCTGCGTTTATTAGTTTTCTGTTTGGTCGGTGTAGTCATTTATTTATTCCAGTTGATAGTTATGACAGAACAACGTGTGTCGGGACAGCTACTATGAAATAAAATATAATAATATGAATTCCATTTACTCATTCCGGCAATTTAAATAAATCGTAATTCCTTTCATAAAATAACGACAATAATCTTTCCAACGGAGTTCGTCAATTAGTTGGCAGTATGAACAGACTTCAACCCAGAGTCATTCATCAGTTGAAGCTCTCGATATCATTGCAATATTCCCAGTAATTAACTGTTTTCAATAAATATATACTTACTTACGCTTAATTATTGTAGTAATACGTGAAGCAAAAACTTTCAGTAAGTATAGTTTTACGAGAGCAACCGGAGGAGTATAAAATTTTGCCGGCAAAGTAAAGTTTATGTAGAGGAAGGTACCAAAGATAAATAAACAACAACACACACTACCTCCGAATATTAACACACATTACCGTCCGATTGATATATGTATACCAAGGAAGAAGATTAAAAAATTAATTTGAGATAATATCCTGCTACTATTATATACTATAAATGTGAAAGTTTGTGAGGATGTATTGTTGGATAGATGAATGGATGGATGTTTGTTCCTCTAAGCCGTACTTAAGTCAAGGTTTGACTGCACTCACGAAATAGCGTCTCAAGTAATAGTTTGACAGCGTACTTGAATAACAAGTGTCGTTATTAATACGTTTGCACTAAGCTGATACGCTAATTCTACAGTTGTAATTAAGTACGATCTATTAATTAAAACATCTTAAGTACTATATTGAGTATGAGCTTAGCGATAAGAGTGGCTTATTAATACGGGCCTAGGTGTATCTATACATATATATAAAAAGACATTCAAAAGCATTTTTTTTTTAGATTTTTTGTGTTTTTATCTAGAAAGTTAAAGGAAAACTTCTAGTTAATAAATAGATAGCCACGTAAAGCTCTGACATCTTATATTATAAAATATATTTTACAGAGATTTTAGATTAAATTAATTTTTAATTCTTTCCTATTCCAATATCAGAAATGTGGTAAATATATTTTTCAACGATGAAATCGACACTATATAAGCTGGGTATCCCCACTAGCTGTTACGGTGAAATAAAAAGTTTTGTGTTTGTATAAAACAAGTTTCATATCGAACAAAATATATTTCCGTTACAGCGAGTTACTTTTTGCATATTGTTGCTCTAGAATTCAGAACCTATTTCTACCCAAAAGGTGAGGTGTATACCTGCGCTTGAAGTATATATGTGTATATATGTATGGCCGTAAAACATCGTAAAGACAGAATTTTATACAGTTTTAATTTTTACCCATCCGCACCAGAAGGAGGGTTATGTTCGAGTGTATGCATGTATGTGAATTTCTTTGGAACGCTCCAGGGCTTGTCGCATTTGAGCTTGTGAGGTATCATTATATTATTCGTCTTCGTGAGAGTGATACTCGGTACATCAAAGTCGTTTTTTTTTAGTTTTTTTTTTTTTTTTAGATTATTTTTTATACTATATTACTTTGCCAAAAGGTCAGCTCGGTAGCGCTAATACCAAAGCCTCGCAAAAACCGGCATTTAGTTTCACCTAGTTTGAAACTGAAATAACTCTAATGGAGAATAAATCAAAGGAGATTGGGGATTTTAAGGACTGCAAGTGCGCAGTTATAAGTGTAACTCCTCTGATGTTGTGAGTGTCCATGGGCGGCGGTAATCGCTTACCATCAGGCGTTCCGTCTGTACGTTTTCTGGTCCATTTCAAAAAATTAAAAAGTACTCATAGATTTATCAACTCCGTCTTATTATTTCCATTGACAATCATGCGATATGCCTACTCATTTACCGGTTATATACTCTAATGTCTGTATGTGCAAATAATTAAGCTATAGAATAATCACAGTAGTGCCATTGTCTGCCATACTTTTCTCGTTAGCTATTTCCACCAATGAGTCATTTGAGGGTATCCCGGTGTTCGCGATAGAAAAAGTTCTAGCAACAATGAAAAAACCGTAATACGAGCTATTGAAAACGGCTCCTTCCCATTTGGCCTTATTTCCCATCTCGCAACTCTTATTAAATCTTTATCTTTATATTTTTGAAGATTTGGACAGCTTTCAAAGAAATTATGCTTAGAAGTTGCCACATTTACGTTAGCATTAAAAAAACATTATTTAACAACAAACAATAATGTAAAAATGGCAATTATTAAGTTTCACAGAATTATATCCAAACATCAAAAAATATCATAAGTATTGTGAAATATGCTATTTTTTAAATAGGCCAGCAAAATTATTTTTTATTTTATAAAAAAAAATTGGGATAAAAAGATAATTTGGAATCTAAATGAGGCCAGCTCAGCTGTGTCTGGCTAAATGTTAAAGAAAAGTGAGTCGTTTTTAAAGTATACGAAATAATACAGGGCCTGAAGAGGAATTGTACTATAATCGTTAAATCGAAGCTTCCTCGGGCGATAAAGACGGCTTTATAATTAATGAGACGTCACTAGCGCTCCGTAATCCTTTGAAATCTTAGGGTTAGGGTCAATTCACATCGAAATGTAATAATAGCACTGCATTTATAAGACAGCTATTCAAAATTGAACTTTATTCATTATATAAGAAAATACACGTTTCATTGTAAGACTTCGAATGTCAGGTTGCACCGCGCTGCAATGCGTGTGTGCTGTGTATGACTGATGTTATATGAAAGGTGTATCTTTTTGTATACTGAAAAATAAAAGTTCAATTTTGAAAAGCTATCATAAAATGCAGCGCCATGTCGCGCATCGTTTCGTTTCGGTGTGAATTGATCCTTAAGGTGAAAATATTCGAAGATCTCTAAAGTAAGATTAAAGAAACCTTTACATAAAATGTTCTTTTTAATACAATAATAAGCGAAATTCGTGATATACCTACCTAATGAATTTTCTTTGTCTAGTGGTCGATTGTTTAGAGCTACTTTCGAGAAATTGTTGCGGGTTCGTTCGGCATGGTCAACATCGACAAAGTTCCTGCTCGACCAGTTTTAAATATTTTTTTTGCACTAAGACACCACAATATATTTAAACATAAAGGAAGTGACCGCAACGATTGCAGACATGGTTGAACTACGTATTTACACGTGAGTATATGAGCGTGTGCACGATTCAACAGTGCTGTTAGCGATTTTCATCTTATGTCTGATTGAGCGGCAATATGTTCAATTTCTTAAGTAGGGACTTACATTACGGACGCTCCAAACGTGAAAAAAATTTGGCGAGGAAACCAACTTCTTTAACATTTTCGAAGGTCCGTGATGACTGATGTCTGCCAACTCACAATAGGCTATAGTGATGTAGTAGTACATACGGTCTCGCCCTCTTGAGATTGAGGACAAACCGAGCCTCGCGTCCTAGATAGAATCCTTACGTTAGGCTTGGACTATCATATGATCCGGAATCCGGTTGGCACGGGAAAATTCAGAGCACTGAAAATAAAACTCTGAGCTAATATAATAGAGTTGAAAATCGAAGTGTCGAGCTATTATATATAACATTGACATTTGACTCGACACTCGTGTGGTCGATTTTCATTTCTAGTGTATTAGCGCTGAGTTCTATTTTCAGTGCGCTGAATTTTCTCCGGCCCACCGTATTATTTGTACTCCATTATTTTTATCTGGATTAAAAATAACTCCATAAACAATATTTGATTAATTGGAAACAGTATCTCTTAGGGTCCACATTAATTATAAATGATCTCCCAAAGCGATTAATTACTGTTACAGGCCCTATCAAATTACTCGTCTTTTTACCGACAATTGGGAAACCACTCAAAATCGCATTTCTACGAATTCTGGCTTTGTCCTGACATTTACTTGAACTTTTGTTTTCTTTGGATGTAGGTTGATTTTTATAGTCACTAACTTTCGAAATATCCCTTGTTTTTAAACCAGATAAAATGAACGGAATTATTATTACCCGACTGGGTTATGTTTTTCGCGCTTATCGTGTATGTATGTATGTTAGTAAATTCCTTTATTCCCACGTATCCTCCAAAAGGCTGGATGGATGGATAATTAAGGCATGATTTCGACAATTAAGGTTCCGACAGTTAAGATTTGTCTTAAAAACCCAAGATAATTTAAAAAAATAATACAAAATGGCAGATTTTGACGTCAAATTGTAAGTAGTTCAAGTATTTTTTTAACCAAACCTATCGTATAGGGTATCAAAATATAGGAAATTAAAATAAGATTTCAAAAATATACATATGCCATGTATTTAATCTGGATTAATTACAGCCATTTTAATTATACCAGGTGTTTTTTCAGTCAGTGTCCAAACTTTCAGGAGTGAATATTATACATTTTCTCTATTTCTTCTGAGCTACAACAGTGATCAACTGCTGATCTCCTTTACCATACTTTCATGTACCTACCTACGATCAACGATCTAACGTGAAAACACTTTACGTACGAATAGGCACCCAATTTAAGTCAGCTAGAGCTTATATAGATGTGTGTAGCCGGATCTGCTTGTAGCTTGTGCTTGTAGCTTGTAGCTTAATTATCTGGCTATTAATATAGAATATAATTAGTAACATTAGTTGAATAAATAAATCGTAAACCCACCTCATAGTAGTTCATTGATTCCTTTACTAAAAAAAAGGAAACAATAAAATCTTCGAAGGCGTTTTGGACTGCCCCATCGGTGTTGAATTTTTTCCCTTGCATGAAGCTATCCAAATTTCGATAAAAATGGTAATCTGTTGGAGCAAGGTCCGGGGAGTACGGTGGATGACTTAGACATTCCAATTGAAGCTCCTGTAGTTTGGTAGCCGTCTGTTGTGCAGTGTGTGGTCTATCGTTGTCCTGAAGTAGCAGTGGCCTAGAGCGAATGACCAACCTCGGTTGTTGAGCAGCTAGCTTTTGCATCATGATTTGCAGTTGCTGGCAATAGATACCTGCCGTAATCGTCTGGCCAGATTTAAGAAAGCTGGAGTGAACGACACCGGCACTAGTCAACAAGTAAGTTTTTTGAGTCAATTTTCGCTTAGGGTAGGCTTTGGCTGGTTCCCCAGGGTTCACCCAATGCGATGAGCGTTTCTGGTTATCGTACAGGATCGACTTTTCATCACAGGTTCATTACCTGTGATGAAAAGTCGATCCTGTACGCATCGCATTGGGTGAACCCTGGGGAACCAGCCAAAGCCTACCCCAAGCGAAAATTGACTCAAAAAACTTACTTGTTGACTAGTGCCGGTGTCGTTCACTCCAGCTTTCTTAAATCTGGCCAGACGATTACGGCAGGTATCTATTGCCATCAACTGCAATTGATGATGCAAAAGCTAGCTGCTCAACAACCGAGGTTGGTCATTCGCTCTAGGCCACTGCTACTTCAGGACAACGATAGACCACACACTGCACAACAGACGGCTACCAAACTAGAGGAGCTTCAATTGGAATGTCTAAGTCATCCACCGTACTCCCCGGACCTTGCTCCAACAGATTACCATTTTTATCGAAATTTGGATAGCTTCATGCAAGGGAAAAAATTCAACACCGATGGGGCAGTCCAAAGCGCCTTCGAAGATTTTATTGATTCCTTTTTTTTAGTAAAGGAATCAATGAACTACTATGAGGTGGGTTTACGATTTATTTATTTAACTAATGTTACTAATTATATTCTATATTAATAGCCAGATAATTAAGCTACAAGCTACAAGCACAAGCTACAAGCAGATCCGGCTACACACATCTATATAAGCTCTAGCTGACTTAAATTGGGTGCCTATTCGTACGTAAAGTGTTTTCACGTTAGGTCGTTGGTCGTAGGTAGGTACATGAAAGTATGGTAAAGGAGATCAGCAGTTGATCACTGTTGTAGCTCAGAAGAGATAGAGAAAATGTATAATATTCACTCCTGAAAGTTTGGACACTGACTGAAAAAACACCCGGTATAATTAAAATGGCTGTAATTATTCCTGATTAAATACATGGCATATGTATGCAAAGAAAACAAAAGTTCAAGTAAATGTCAGGACAAAGCCAGAATTCGTAGAAATGCGATTTTGAGTGGTTTCCCAATTATCGGTAAAAAGACGAGTATTTGATAGGGCCTGTAACAGTAATTAATCGCTTTGGGAGATCATTTATAATTAATGTGGACCCTAAGAGATACTGTTTCCAATTAATCAAATATTGTTTATGGAGTTATTTTTAATCCAGATAAAAATAATGGAGTACAAATAATACGGTGGGCCGGAGAAAATTCAGCGCACTGAAAATAGAACTCAGCGCTAATACAATAGAAATGAAAATTGACCACACGAGTGTCGAGTCAAATGTCAATGTTATATATAATAGCTCGACACTTCGATTTTCAACTCTATTATATTAGCTCAGAGTTTTATTTTCAGTGCTCTGAATTTTCCCGTGCCAACCGGATTCCGGATCATATGATAGTCCAAGCCTAACGTTAGGATTCTATCTAGGACGCGAGGCTCGGTTTGTCCTCAATCTCAAGAGGGCGAGACCGTATGTACTACTACATCACTATAGCCTATTGTGAGTTGGCAGACATCAGTCATCACGGACCTTCGAAAATGTTAAAGAAGTTGGTTTCCTCGCCAAATTTTTTTTCACGTTTGGAGCGTCCGTAATGTAAGTCCCTACTTAAGAAATTGAACATATTGCCGCTCAATCAGACATAAGATGAAAATCGCTAACAGCACTGTTGAATCGTGCACACGCTCATATACTCACGTGTAAATACGTTGTTCAACCATGTCTGCAATCGTTGCGGTCACTTCCTTTATGTTTAAATATATTGTGGCGTCTTAGTGCAAAGAAAAATGTTTAAAACTGGTCGAGCAGGAACTTTGTCGATGTTGACCATGCCGAACGAACCCGCAACAATTTCTCGAAAGTAGCTCTAAACAATCGACCACTAGACAAAGAAAATTCATTAGGTAGGTATATCACGAATTTCGCTTATTATGGTATTAAAAAGAACATTTTATGTAAAGGTTTCTTTAATCTTACTTTAGAGATCTTCGAATATTTTCACCTTAAGGATCAATTCACACCGAAACGAAACGATGCGCGACATGGCGCTGCATTTTATGATAGCTTTTCAAAATTGAACTTTTATTTTTCAGTATACAAAAAGATACACCTTTCATATAACATCAGTCATACACAGCACACACGCATTGCAGCGCGGTGCAACCTGACATTCGAAGTCTTACAATGAAACGTGTATTTTCTTATATAATGAATAAAGTTCAATTTTGAATAGCTGTCTTATAAATGCAGTGCTATTATTACGTTTCGATGTGAATTGACCCTAACCCTAAGATTTCAAAGGATTACGGAGCGCTAGTGACGTCTCATTAATTATAAAGCCGTCTTTATCGCCCGAGGAAGCTTCGATTTAACGATTATAGTACAATTCCTCTTCAGGCCCTGTATTATTTCGTATACTTTAAAAACGACTCACTTTTCTTTAACATTTAGCCAGACACAGATGAGCTGGCCTCATTTAGATTCCAAATTATCTTTTTATCCCATTTTTTTTTGTTGATTTTAAATCGATTTAAAATCCCTTCATTATTGTGCCGGTTGAGTAATATAACGCAGCAGTCGACGTGCGTTTGCGATGGATCCCCTTCCACAATAGCCTTCAATTCTTCATTATCAACTTTGGTCTCTGGCTGCCCACGGGGCTTGTTCTGCAGGTCGAAATTTCCAGAACGAAAACGTTGGAACCAAAAACGCACTTTGTTTCCTTTAACGACACCGCCGCCATACACATCATTAATCCTTCGTGCCGTTTCTGCAGCACTGGTGCCACGGTGGAACTCGTACTCGAAAAAATAATACGATATTTCAAGTTTTCCGTTTTGTAAACAGAGTGACGCTAAGAAAAAACCAAAAGAGGAAAAAACAAATGAATTACGGTTTTCGAAACACAAATGCATGAGTAAAAAGCGGTATAAATTTGAAATTGGAATTCCTAACCAAAGAAGATATATTTGAGATCAAAGTGTCCAGTATGACAAAACGCCAATTTCATATGTAATTCTAATCTAAATTCTAAATATAATTCTAATCTCGGAAACGGATACAATAATTTCCATGAAATGTAGTATGCAGAAGGTTTTGGGTGGGTTAAACATAGATTTAGCTAGGCCCTATCCTAAATTTGCGAAGTTTTATGTTTTTATATATTATGTTTTCTTTCAAAGATATGAGTTGTTTCGCTTCCTAGTTGTCAAAACGCGTGGCTCAACTACGTGAACTTTTTGCGTTATTGACAAATTGGTGTCGCGTGTTCGAGTTCCGGCCAGACTAATATCATTGTGAATCATTTTTTAATCGCCATCTGTTATTTTTGCCGTTTTACTAGAACTTCGAGCAAAGCTCGGTCTCTCAGGTACTGAATTTGATGTAAACAAAATATTGCCTGTTTCGTCAGTCTGTCTTATGTAAAACCTACTAGTGGAACACTTTAAACTGCTGATTTTTAATACTAATACACTTATCATACTTATAACATTTTTAAAATATTTTAAGCCGTGTGGGAGGAGATAGGTGCATTACGCATGTGTGCACTCACACATTTGTTTGCAGGTTGTGGGTATTTTTTCGCAGTAAATTGCTAGATATAATGTTAATTAAATTGTATGCTATGGATTTCCGCAAAGTAACGCCTGATTCTATATATAGTATAAAAAGTATTAAATTTATTTCCGTTGTCTGGTACTCGTAACACAAGTTCTTCGAGAACATACCACGGGACCATATTGACGTCGTGTAAAGCGTCCATAGATTTAATTAATTTTTGATTTCGAAATTCGCCGTCGAAATTATCGAATGCATCTTGACTAAAGGCTCAGCTGATGTGCTCGGTCTCATGAAAACACGTAAAAAGCCCACTACTTCATTTTGCCCCACCTTCCCCTAATGTTTTTCTCCCGTATAATTACAATACTATCTTTTGCCCGCGGCTTCGCCCACGTAAATACAGTATCCCACGAGAACCGTATATTTTCCCAAGACAAAGTAGCCTATGCCCTTCCCCGTGGTCTGCTCTATACCTGTGCCCAATTTCATAATGATCGGTTAAGTAGTTTTTATGTGAAAGGGTAAATTCACTGTCCCACGGGAACCGTGTATTTTCCCGCATTAAAAAGTAGCACATGTGGTTCCCCGTAGTACTACTTACTACTCTACTCTATATCTGAGCCAAATTTCATGATGATAGGTTAAGTGCTTTTAACATGAAAGCGTAAATACTATATCCCACGACAACTGTACATTTTAACGCGATAAAAAGTAGTATAAGTTTAGTAGTCCCGTGGTCTACTCTCTATCTGTATCAAATTTCATGATGATCGGCTAAGCTGTAGTTTTTTCGTGAAAGCTACCAGAGACTACCAAACAAACAAGAAGTAATGATGATCCTATTACGTCAAAATTGCTATTACCCCTAGTGTGCCGTATAGAAAACGGCTGTTCTAAACAAAATAAAGTTTCCGGTAATGGTTTTTCCATTAGTCGCCACGCAGGATAAACATTCTACAGGATGAAAAATCACGAAACATCTGGTGTGCAGTTTTCTGTTCGATGAAATTGTTATCTTGTAAATATTATTTAACTGCTTCACTTAGGGTCAATTCACACCGAAACGAAACGAAACGTGACATGGCGCTGCATTTTCAAGATAGCTATTTAAAACTAAACTTTATCCATTAGACAAGTAGATACACGTTTCATTGTAAGAGTTCGAATGTCAAGTTGTACTGCCCTGCATATCGCATGTGCAGTGTGTGACTGATGTCATAACAAACGTGTATCTTATTGTGTAGTGAATAAAAATCGATTTTGAATAGTTATCTTAAAAAAGTGTGTGTCAGCTCCGACGCACGACTGGAGTTTACTCTAAAAAGTAAAATTTTGTGTGCAATGCGAAGCGACTAGCGATCGATTTGAGTTCAAAAATTTGCGCCATGGGAAAAAAAGTGAAAGGTGCGCAGAATAGGTTGCGCATGAAAACGTAACGCGGTCATTCGTTCAGTTGATTTTACACCTCATATTTTTTTCATACCGGGGGCCTTATATGAAAATCGATTCTTAAGGAGTAAACTCCAAAAATACAGCGCCACGTAGCGTCACGTATCGTCACGGTGGGAACTGATCCTTACAGCCAGGAACAATGTTTAGAAGTTTGATCGTTGTCATTATTTGTCCGTGATATTATAATGGAACATCGCTCTTAAGCATAAACACAGTATTTATCTGTATAGTACAGAGGCCAAAATATATATTTCAAATCTTGTAAATCTACAAACGTACGTATTTTGACTTTTTGTAAATGATACCAGGAGGTCTATGGAAAATGTATATTATTATGTTCTGGACCCGAACACGAATGCGGTAAGAAAATAAAGTACACCTTATTGCACCACGTCATTCCAAAACGAACATATTGTTTTTGAAATATCCTATGCTATTCACAGCTGGACAAAGGCCTTCCCAACGGTCTTCCATTCCTCTCGTCCCCGCGCCACCGTCGCGTTGGCTGGTGAGTGAGTCTGGCTGGTGTGCATCCAGCTCATCGTGCCACCGTTTCCTAGGCCGGCCACGCCGGCGTCGTCCGTCTTCTGGTTCTTCGCACAGACCTTTTTTAAATTGTTCATTCTAGTACCTCCAATTATAAATAGTACATACGTGTACATTTCTTTGAAAATTACACGTCCCTATTGTCAATGATCGTCATTGTATAGTCTTGTTATGTAGATATGTTAAAGGAATTTAAATATTTCAGTTCCGTTACGACGCGATGTAGAGTCCTTCGGTTTTCTTCTAAAGTAATTGGCGCGATAAACATCTACACAATTCCACTACTGTTCCTTTATTTGCATTATTTACGGGTATTGGTTTCCTCGTAAGCGAGGCCCCGGACAAGGGTCGACTTGGTTACAATTTACCCGATTTAATGTACCCGATATTGATTCTAAGATGTTCAGTACTGTCTCAAGCACTTAGATATTTTATAGGCAAAAATATAACGATACGAGGCACTGAAAATTTCGGGAATTAAGGAATTGACACAACATTACTATTTAAAAATGTATTTATTGCTTTCCGAAGTATTCTCCGCGAAATTTGACACATTTTTCCATACGATGGAACCAATCATTGAAGCAACCATTCCATTCGGAAGTTGGGGTCTCCAAAATGGCCGTTTTGTAGGCGTCCACAGCTTCTTCAGGTGATGAAAATCTCTGACCACGCAATTTATTCTTTATTTTAGGGAAAGTATAGAAATCATTAGGGCTTAGTTCGGGGCTGTACGGCGGATGGTCTAATAATTCTATGATTTCTTGCTCTAAAAACTCTTTTGTTCTGTGCGCGGTGTGAGAACTCGCATTGTCGTGATGGAGGATGATGCGGCAGTTGCAGTTCTCTTTACGGAGTTCAGAAACGACCTGTGGCAAACAAATGTTAGCATACCATTCTGCATTAACCGTTCTTTGTCCCTCAAGAGGAATAGTCGCAACATGGCCGGTTTTGGAGACAAACGTGGCCACCATTTTTTTTGCAACACTCCGTGAACGAACAATTTTTGTTGGCTTTAACTCATTTTCGAACACCCAAACTCGTGACTGGTTTTTTGTTTCGGGTTTGTACGCGTATATCCAGGATTCGTCACCTGATACGATGTTGTATTCAGCATTTGAGGATCCTGCGTGGAATGTTTCGAGAGTTCTGACGCACCAAGTAACGCGAGCCGCTTTTTGCTCTTCACAGAGCAAATGCGGTATCCATCGGGAAAACAACTTTTTTACACCTAATTGTTCATGCAAGATTATATATATTTGACTCATGCCAATTTCTAAAGTTGCCTGAATTTCGCGGTATGTCACATGTCGATCATCCTCAATCAGCTTACGCACAGCATCAACGTTTTCTTGGGTGACTGCAGTTTTTGGACGACCTTGACGGGGATCATCACTGAGCTTAACACGTCCACGTTGAAATTCAGCAAACCAGCGATAAATTATGGTTTTGGATGGGGCTTCATCACCAAATGAAAAAATCATCCAGTCAACACACCGTTTTTGTGTTAAACCACTTCGAAAGTCATAATAAATCATCGCGCTAGAATTTTCTCGAGTTAATTCCATTTTCTCAACGCCTGCAAAATTTTGACAAGACCTTGTGACAAGACCGAGAATCTTTTTTTAAATAAATAAACGGTATTCGATTTTTAAAACCAAGGAGTTTTAAATTAAAAATATTTTAATATGACAGGAACAGTGGAAATATTCCATTCCCGATACTTTTAGTGCAGCCTATGTATTAATTATGTACTCGAAATTAACTTACTAATAGAAATATTTACATAACTGGTTAGGCTGGGACTATAATATGCTCCGAAATCCGGAACGCCAGTAAAATTAAATAAATAAATAAATAATAAATAAATATTTATTCCCAAAAACAGTTTACAAATTACTAAGTAGAACTCGTAGTCACCTAGTAAGCTTACGCCTGTATCAGGTGACTAGGCTCTTCCACAGCTAATATTATTACAAAGACCTATCAAAATATTATACATTATGAAACTTATTTACAAGAGTACAATAGTAAAGTTATGGTAATAATTAAATAACAAATATAAATATATATATATATATATATATATATATATATATATATATATATATATATATATATATATATTTCAAAATTCAGAATAGCAGAGTTCTACTTTCAATGCTCTGAATTTTCACCGGTGTTCCGGATTCCGGAGCATATAGTCCCAACCTTAGCTTTTCAATGTTGCTGCATTTATCTGATATGAAGGAAAAGTCACTGGACAGCAGGGGCGAAGCGTGAGATCAGCGAAATGATAAGCCGCGTAAACTAATATATCGATCGGGCGGTATAGATCTAGAACGAGTTTTTCGGGCGCATTGGGCGCAAATTATTATTTTGTTTTAGTAATTTATTATTTTTTAAATTATATATTATACATAACTAACCGTTAATTTGTAAATACCGCTAGATTGTCATATAACTAGCGATATTGTGAAAATATGTCGAAAGATTCTTTGCGATATAATAAAATGTAACGAAATATAATACGTTAAATTCTAAGCAAAATGTTCTGGTTCGCAATCTTTTGACATTTTGCAATCTCGCTAGTTATATTGCAATCAAATGGTTTTTACAATTTTATCGTGACATATACACGCCTGGCTACTGCTGGACAGACAATGAGAGCAACATTGAATAGCTAATCACTAGTGTAAATATTTTTATTAGTTGGAAGATATATTTTAGTTCAATAGTTATTAATGTGAGTTAGGTATACAAAATCGCATTAGATTGCGACGGTCCGTCCCTGACAGGAGACGAGTGTGAATTTATTTTTCAAAAAAATATACTTACCGCCATTTTAGGCGTTAAATGTTTAAAATTCAAAAAAATATACTTTAAGTACATTAATTCTTATAAGATGCCTATTAACTTCCTGTTTTCCTCTTTAAATACAGCTCAAAACACACAACCTTAATCACTCTATTGGTAAAGCCTTTCAGACCAAGTGCTTCAAAAGTTGCGGGGATAGTGTAACGTCATTTCATAATTATGTTGAGGTTTTGAATGACCTGGTTCATTAGCAGGTACGGTCGCCAGCAAGGCTGTGTACCACTTGGAGACTTTATTACAATGGCAATAACGTTCACAAGTGGCACCTGCCTGCCTTGCCTGCGACCGTACAAGCAAATTAAATCCCAACTTGAGTCTTTCGAGTAGTATCGCCGCCCTACACTATTGTCGTGAAGCTCGTGAAAGACAGGCGAGAATGTATAGATTACAGTAGCGACGCGACGTGTGCATGTAACATGATTCACACCGGCTTCGAGCTTAATTCAGATACAATAACTATTAATGTACAGTTTAAAACTTCGTTACCTACCACATTGATTGATCATGAAGGCACTTGTAGTTTATTTACAGACACGACAATTTTTTTGTCCGAAGTACAAAATTTCATAAGGTATGATAGGTTACAACTGTTTACAATACTTAAGATTTTTTTTTGTGTTCTATTACAAAGTAACTTCTAAAATCAAAACGACATAAAAATATATTTTGTAATACAGAGTTGCCATAATCTGGGGTATTATAAAACATCGAAATTGTTTCGTACACGGCGTGGTGTTGCTCGCGAGTCGCCACGCTTGCGGCTTTCTCGCAAAAATTTCATGTCGTCTCAGACCTAATAAAAATTAATACAGGGCTTGGTCTTACTAAAACTGAGGAAGGGTTTTTACGCATGTCGTGCTCGTGTACGCACTACACACACCGCGGCAGCTCGACTTACAAGGTAAGGAGTAGTTTCGTCACGATGGAGTGCGTGTTTCAACTACACGGCGAGGCGTAGTTTAGACTGGCCTCACATTATGGTTCGCAGAACTCGCCAACTTCACATTATTGTTTCACTGATCTCACGCTTCACCACTGCTGTCCAGTGACTATTCTATCATATCAAACAAATGCGGAAACATTGAAAAGCTATGGCTAGGACTATATTATGCTCCGGAATCCGGAACACCGGTGAAAATTAAGAGCATTGAAAGTAGAACTCTGCGCTATGACAATAGAGCTAAAAATCGAACACATGGGTGTTTTTTATTTGGTCTGAGCATGTCGTACACATACTGCCGCAGGTTATATTATTATGTTTATATGTTTGTGATTATGTTACTCGCTACGTTTCTCTTGTATCATGTTAGTTTATGCACATAGTTTATAGTGGCGTCAGCTGGGAGTTGATGAGATTTGTGGTTCGCGACGATTACGGTGTATGACAAAGGTATTATACTCACACCAATAAAGCGCATATTGAATTAAAACCCACCGGAGAATAATCTGTGTAACAAATTTCATACTTCACCATGGACTTGACAATGTATTGGATATTTTTGTTGTAAAATATAATTACAATTTACTGACTACTGATTTCAAATCAATGCCAGTACTCAGCAGTAGAACTAAATTATACACGAAAAAACTATTTACTTTTTATTTTACACCGTGTTCTTTTAAGCATAATAATAGCCCCTCACACCTATTTCGGTAATGGTGGGCGGTTTCATTAAACCAGACCAGCAACGCAGGGCAGAGTGCCCAAGTGTGTGCACAATACATGCTCTCTCTTCCTTTACTCTATAACCGAGTGGGACGGATTACCGACACGACTGGCGAGAGATCAGGCGCAAGTCCGACTTTTTACACTTTTTACATGACCATCCGACGACCGAGATCGGGATTGGGGAAAATCCTGGGGGATCAAATCTACGACCACTGGACCACGGAGACGTCAAGCATAGTAGCAGAGTACCGAATAAAAATATGTTTTAGTTTCAGTAAAAAAACACATAATATAAACATTAAACATTTTATGTAACATTTAAAATGAGTTTATTTTGCCATAAAAACAACATAAAAAGAGTTTTTTGCAAGGGTGTAAAATAAATTGGTGCGAAATATGCGCGGTGATGTTACACCAGACTTTTAGTATAATTTTATAATTTATTCTGAAAGCGTAAGGGGAACATTTTAATTATAAAATTACGATGCTTTTATAAATGGTCTAATACCAATTTTCCTTATTATACAGGTCATTATTTTATAATTATAATATTATGATGAAAACTCTGCATCTTTTGTTATATACGGTTTACTACTTGGTCTGGAAGATACTAAACTTTTTAGACTTAGGTACATTAGTTTCAGGTGCTGAATATTTCCAAATAAGATATTTTTATATAGATAATATATTATAGAAGAAAAAATATTTTAAAATATGTAGGAACTGTTAAAACAACCTAGGTATATGTATTATATTATGATACCTATGTAGCAATTTATACCCTAGAAATACCATCGACATTGACGAAGTGATTAACGAACAGTTGGATGCCACAGACATGGAAGTCTAGAATCAATAAACTAGGAATGAAGAACAAACTGTTTACCGCACACCGACACCACAGAATAAATGGAGCAAGAAGGCAACATCATGTTTGAACTTCAACATTTGTCATCGCTCGGCGGTGCACAATGCACGCGGTTCCGTAATTCTGTCTATTTTGCATTTTTCATTTTGCTTGGTTTGTTTATTATTTGATTTCAGGTAGCTGGATTCCGGAAGCCGTCGCAAAGAGTGCAATTCATAGCACTCGGTTTAATCTGTTGTAAAGTATAGTTTGTGTATAATAGTGAAATAATGTAGTGTGAAGTATATATTTTTTTTAAGTCAAACAGGGTCAGGCAGCCTAACAGAGCGCTGCATGTGTGAAGCTTGTCTTCTGTCTTTATTTATTCTGTGCACATACGTCATCAGAAGCCCGGCACCAGATCAATCAGCCTCAGCCCTCAGTCGACGTGTTCGACGTGTTTATAAATATCGCCAAACCAAAAAAGTCGAGACATACCAATGACGAGTGGTACTTGTTGAGCACTGATATAAAATACGAGTGATGCATAAATACAACGGAATTAACTGGAAACTTCGTCAAACTACTGGTGCAGTCACGGCACTGAATAGTAGCTTTTTTTTCAGCGATTTTTTTTTACTTTCAGTTTTTGCACCTTCAACTTGCTACTTAGTTAAGGGAGCTTATAAAAGGTTAGATTTATGAAAGCACTCGAAAAGCGGATGCAAGGATATTCTATTAATAATTAAACGTTGTAAATGATGAAGGCCTATACAAAAATCTGAACTCCCAAGGCGCTTTATTATTTTCACAAAATTACCTTTAAAGAATGTTCACTAAACATACTTTAATACAACATAATATTTAATCATAATATGTTCGGTAGGTAGGTAATCTTATTGAGAATTACCAGCCCCTCCCTCTGGATCGCATCGAACGGGCGACTCGAATTGTCGGCGCTCGGCCGATTTGAAATACTTTGGCAGTTGGCACTACGTAGAGATGTAGCCTCGTTCTGCATCTTCTATCGATTATATAATGGGGAGTACTCCGAGAAATTGTTCGGACTTATACCTGCTGCAACTTGTCGCCACCGTTCCACGCGACAAAACTTCCATCCTCATCACCTTGACGAGTGGCAGTCCTCCACTGTGCGGTTGTATCGGAGACATCTGCCGCGTACAATAGATCTCTGGAATGAACTGTCCCCAGAGGTAGTTCTGGATCAATATGAATTTCAAACCTTCAAGAAAAGAGCGTAATCCTTTCTAAAAAAGCAGGCAACTAAGGCAACGCAGTTGCGACTCCTCTGATGTTGCGGGTGTCCATGGGCGACGGTAATCGCTTTTCATCGAGTGATCCGTCTGCGCGTTTGCCCCTATTTCATAAATAAAATTACTAGATTATGTCACCTACATATTTTTTATGTTTTATTTGTGAATAAAGGGACTTTAGTTGTATAATGTATCGTGTCGCCTACATTTTATTTTCTACGCTGAAATATTATAGAATTTGAAGATTTATGGACAGGAAAAAAGAAACAAAAGTTCAATTACAGTGTGAACAACAAAAATATTAAACTGCTAAGTCAACACATCACTGGATTCCATCACAATCTAACAACGGGTTTGATCTCGATAAACAAACAGGGCCAAACGTATAAACTTCCTCTGGATTTTTATTGCGAGTTCTATAATTTTTTAAACTAGCGGCGCCTTTCGAAAATAAAATTTTCTATATTTCAGGTGAAATAAAAAATCATGATTGTTGTATGGGAGCCCCACTTAAATATTTATTTTATTCTGCTTTTTGTATTTGTTGTTATAGCGGCAACAGAAATACATCATCCGTGAACATTTCAACTGTCTAGCCATCACGGTTCATGAGATACAGGCTGGTGACAAACCGACAGACGGACGGACGGACAGCGGAGTCTTAGTTACATAACAGGGTACGGTACAGGTACGGAACCCTAAAAAACAGATTAAACTTTCCGCTCATCGTTCGTTCGATCGATCGTTACGATACAAATGGAACGAACTGAATTCGTACAGTGGGGTAAGCAGGAACATTGACTCACACGTATCGTACGTAAGTGTAAAAGAAATCTATGAAATTTATGACAGCGCCTATACTTACCACAGAACCAAACTGACGTGGTGTGAATCGTACATACATACATACATACATAAAGAAATGACATTTGATGAAGTTACGAATACGTAGTTGTTAATTGTACCTGCTTGGGCCACTGAAAGGAAATAGTTTACAAGGAACGATTCGGTCGTTAAAATAATTTATGGACATAAATTCCAGGCCTACATATATGTAAATGAGAAGTCATTTACATTGTTACTGATTAAATATCATGAATGATAATAATTTCAGTATTAGTGTGTACAATTAATGTTTGCATACCTGCTATTTTGTACGGTGGGCCAATTCTAAGGTACTATAAGCTATATATTTTATCAGTAAGAATATAAGTGACAAGTGTAGTCAGGTGGCTCGGGGATTTCAGTCCATAAATTAACGTTCGTTGTAATCGATTTCATTTCAGTACGAATCTTGTTCATTCCAGTTTGATCGTAATCAAACGATCGTATCGTATCGATATCGATCGAATGTGAGTGGGACTCTTTAGAGGTGTAGTTTATAAGGTAGGTAGGTAAGGTAGGTATAAAATCTATATAACGATTTTACCTATAACAACGTTACGAAAAGAAAAAGGACAAAAAACTACCTATCGTTAAATATGGCTTACGTTGAAACATTGCGATTGTGCTATTTAATTGAAGTAAAATATTTAAATGACATTATATTATGTATAAATTATTCTGTCAGCCGTGAAATTAACCTGATCTATTGACTGATTAATGGAGGTGAGGCATTTAATCAACTGACCATCCGACTACGTGACGATATGTCCGTCAAATAAGATCACTAATGCGGGATTTACACGGGTGTCTAAAGCCGCACGATTTCCACCGCACAGAGAAAATCCGGTTGTTTTCGTGTGCTGTGCGGTGGAAAACCTAAATGGCCATTCGGCTAGGACGCAAGGCAATTTTACCAACAAAAATGACAAGGCGATTTGTCAAGGGCGGCTCGCCGCACGGCGAAATTAGACCCCCGAAATCCCGTATTAGGGTCAATTCATACAAGTGCAGAGTGGAAGCGCAGTGAACCGTAATTCTGAAATTTGATGCAAATTCACCCCTATGTCCACAATG
This sequence comes from Phengaris arion, assembly GCA_963565745.1. NCBI lineage: Eukaryota > Metazoa > Arthropoda > Insecta > Lepidoptera > Lycaenidae > Phengaris > Phengaris arion. The sequence continues at coordinate 18,880,588 of OY751432.1, forward strand.
TAATGCCACATATTTCTTCTTAGACGAAAAGGAAACGCGAGAACGCGCGCGATTAAGCACGTCTATGAACGAGACCAACGCTTCTTTTGTATGTCAGGAAGAATGTGAGCATTACGTTCTGGACATAAGAATGAATATGCTATATTATGTATTCAGAAGTAAGCTTAGGTAAAAAAGGTAGGGTAAAAAGGCAAGGCATTTTGGATAAATATTAATATCAATAATATTGTACAAAGACAAAACAAGTCGAATGTGAACGAACACAGAAGAATGTGAGCATTACGTTCTGGACATAAGAATGAATATGCTATGTTATGTATTCAGAAGTAAGCTTAGGTAAAAAAGGTAGGGTAAAAAGGCAAGGCATTTTGGATAAATATTAATATCAATAATATTGTACAAAGACAAAACAAGTCGAATGTGAACGAACACAGAAGAATGTGAGCATTACGTTCTGGACATAAGAATGAATATGCTATGTTATGTATTCAGAAGTAAGCTTAGGTAAAAAAGGTAGGGTAAAAAGGCAAGGCATTTTGGATAAATATTAATATCAATAATATTGTACAAAGACAAAACAAGTCGAATGTGAACGAACACAGAAGAATGTGAGCATTACGTTCTGGACATAAGAATGAATATGCTATGTTATGTATTCAGAAGTAAGCTTAGGTAAAAAAGGTAGGGTAAAAAGGCAAGGCATTTTGGATAAATATTAATATCAATAATATTGTACAAAGACAAAACAAGTCAATACGAGACGCAAAACGATCTTTGGACATTAATTATCGTATCTTCGTATCTAATAAAAATAAACAACGAATAATAATCAATAGATAAAAACTATAACCCCGCCCATTCAAATGATATAGGTAGCCTATGTTACTTGGACCATTATAAGACAAGAGGAATATTTAATTGAGCATCAAATAAATTAATTGGTGATTAATTGAATATTTGATACTCTTTTCAATTATTTTGGTAACTTGATCTACGGAAAATTGTAAGCGGTCATCAATAGATGTTACACTTAAATAATAATTAATGGTCTTTATTTTTAATGATTGGTCATCAACTTGAAACTATAAGCGTTTCTTCTAGTTACTATGGAATGTTAAAAAAATTGTTAGGTTAGGTTAGACCATTTTTATAACGTGCAAAACTCTAAATATGAAAAATAAACAGAAGTTGATATAATATCATAACTCTTAATAGATCAAATATATTAAATAATATCCAATTGCAATTTTATAACGACCATTTCTGATTTTATTGATGCTCAACAAAAAACTTGAGAGGTGTCAATGGACACCCGGATGGATCGAAGTTTCGGTTATTTATTTAAGGAATTGTAATATTTTTTTTTGGTATCTATACCAAGTAACTATTTACTAATCTGTGTCTATAGTAATATGAAAAGAAGGAAAGATTTTTATTATTCTGTATTTTTAACTGACTTCCAAAAAGGAGGCGGTTATTTGTATGTTTATGTTCCCGATGCGCTATTAGAATGCTTTATTATTCCCATTACATAAAGCCTTTTCAAATTAAATACTCTTTGTTTTATCGAAATCGGACATTTAGTTTTAGAAGTTATCACAAGATTAAAAACAAAATCTATAGTCAAAATCCCTAAATGTTAATCGGCCGACCCCGTGACTTATGGTCGATTTCTTCACTTGTAGTTATTACGATTAGAGTTATCCGTTAGTTAACGTGAGTTAACTGGAGATTTCGTTTTCTTTTGGGTTTAAATTTGGGTCTAGAGGACCCCTAGAGTAGGTATATAGCTCACAGTCACACATACATGACCATAGCATTGCTAACCCGTCGGTCTGTTGAAGACAACCATCGAAATTTTAACCCTGGAATAAGTATATCTGCCGAATAACAAACTCTAGTTTATGTCTCCCATGAAGAAATCGGCCATTAGATGAGTCAGAGCTACTGTCGGTTTATGTTTAGGTTGAAGTTGTATGTTGTATGTTGTATGTTGTAGGTGTAGGCTACAGCCTACCTACATTGTACTATGTAAGTAGTAAGTTATATTTTATTTATCCCTGTTAAATCAGCATATAATAATAATAATAATAATAATAATAATAATAATAATAATAATAATAATAATAATAATAATAATAATAATAATAATAATAATAATAATAATAATAATAATAATAATAATAATAATAATAATAATAATAATAATAATAATAATAATAATAATAATAATAATAATAATAATAATAATAATAATAATAATAATAATAATAATAATATATCTATGGACTCTTCACACCATGTCAATCTGGCCCCGTGCTAAGTATCCGAAGAACTTGTGTTACAGGTATCAGAAAACGGGAAGTATATTTAATACTTTTATACTACACATATATTTAGATTTTTATTAAGTATATTATGCACATATTTAATACACATCCATGACCCAGGAACACAGAAAAAAAATGTTTGTTCCTTCGGCGGGATTCGAACCCGGCTTGAGCACCAATGCGCTGAACCACTGAGCCACAGAGGTCGTCGTAGCATAACGTCTGTCGGGTTGGCAAGTTAAAAATATGATGGCAAAAGTTTCTCCAGCTACCTTCAAAGAAGACATACTTTAAATGCACTAAAATATGAACTTGGGATGGTAATAAACCATATTGACGATTCATGAATCTATTGAAAATATTATTTAAATTGTGAATGTCGAACACATGAACACGTTTTATTGCTATTACTTCATATTTATTGCTGTCGGAGTGGAGCAGATTGAATTGACGCTTTCCACAGATCCACATAATATTTCTTACCTATTCTGAATTTGTTGTTTTGATATTTAGGATCTGAGGGTCAATAATTCTGCTAAATAAAACATGCATTTATACAAGTACAATCAAGTTCCGACACGCTAAAACGGTCAAACTGGTATGCTCGTAAAAGTTAAAGCAGCGTCTAACGCCTCCTGATTGGTCCAAACGAAAATTGAGGTTCAGTTCACACCGCGGCGATACGGGACGCTACGCGGCGCTGCATTTTTTTTATAGCTATTCAAAATTGAACTTGATTCGCTACGCAAATATAATATACACGTTTCATATGACACCAGTCATACACTGCACATGCGCTGCGCAGCGAGCTGCCACTTTACATTCGTACTCTTACAATGAAACATGTATCTTGTGTAATAAAGTTCAATTTTGAACACCTACCTATCTTAAAAGTGCAGCGCCGCGTCGTGTATCGTTTTTTTCCGTGTGGCCATAAAGGCTCAGACTACTATACTATACAAATAAAAAATACATTAAAAAAATTAGTTTAAATTTTTTCATACAAAACGGCAATTTCATAGGTAAAGACCTAATATTAGGTATTGATAGAGGATATTAATATATTAGGTTGGAGATGTGCCAGCTTCTCCATCATTGTGTTCAGTTCTTCACAGTACACATCTGCAGTAATGCTCACCCCGTTTGGTAAGAAGCTGTGATGAATCACACCGGCGCTAGATCACCAAACAGTGACCATCATTTTTCTGGGGGTAAGTTTTCGTTTAGGGTATTGTTTAGGTGCTGAACCAGGATCCAACCAACTTACTGAGTGCTTGCGGTTATTAAACAGAATCCATTTTTCATCGCAGGTAACAATGCGGTTCAAAATTCCTTCATTTGTGTGTCTGTTGAGCAGTGCAAGGCACGTCTCGACGCGTACTTCGCGCTGGTGATCATTGAGTTCGTAGGGCACCCATTTGTCAAGCTTTTTTACCTTGCCAATTTGAGGCAAATGAACCAATATTGTTTTGACGCTAACGTCGAAAGCTGCTGCTAATTCAGCCGTAGATTGTGTATCATCAGCTTCCACAATCGCCTTTAATTCGTAATTGTCGACCAAAGTCTTCGGACGACCGCGAGGTTCATTTTTCAGGTCGAAATTTCCAGAACGGAAGCGAGCAAACCAGTAACAGGTGGTGCGTTGGTTTGTAGTGTTAGCTCCGTAAACGTCATTGATGTTGCGTGCCGCTTGTGCCGCGTTGCTGCCACGACGGTACTCATATTCCATAATTACTCCAATTTGTAACGTATCCATGATGACGGAAAAGTTTGAAATGCGATAAAAATGTAACACTAATCAATAAACAAATGACCACTTTTGGAAAAAGAATTTCATGTTTTAAAAATAAAATTAATTTGAAATTAGAATTCTTAGCCAAACAAAAATTATTTTGATTTGAAATGGCCAGTACTGCAGAACGGCAATTTCATAGCTAATGCCTATTACTAACCCCCTTAGTAATAAAAAGATTTACACAATGGATAACTTAAACAACGTTGCTGTCTTTGTCTGTCGAGTGACTTTTCCAACGCATCAGACAAAGACAGCAACGTTGTTTAAGTTATCCGTTGTGTAAATCATTTTATTAGTAAGGAAGTAAATGTTTAAAGCGCGATATTTTATGCTAGTGAGTTTAGGTATGCTGAATTCCGAAAAGAGCTCAAATCGACTAAACCATACAAGCAAATTGTTTGGAGTTTTCCTTCTGTATCATGAAAATAAAGTTTATCTAGAATAAACAAGTCTGCTTTAATTGAAATTAATAATAATTAATGAAGGTTGAAGGTACTCGTATGGAAATAATTAATTTCATTTAACATCTATGTTTAAATTGCTGTAACTCTGCACTACTGCAGTCCTGGCATGTCGAGCTTGTAATTATTAATTAAAATAAAAAGAAAATCAACAGTTGCAGTTCTGATAAATAACTAATTAATCGCTGTCTCCAAATTACAAACTACTTCTCGCCATAAGCCTTTCCACCTTAAGTAGATCAAGAATACCGAAAATACACCAACTGATACACAAACATTGTCCGCAAAGTAAATTCATGTTCATATTATATTTGACCTTATAGAAAATCAACCCTACTGCTCATTAATACAGCTTTATTTCGCGTAAACAATGCCTTGGTTGTAAAGAAAATTACCAACTAACCAACGCAACGTTAATTGCATTAACGTTTTTTAATTGCATTAATTTAATTCTTACAGTATAAGGTCCAATATTTAATAATGAAATGATAAATATGATTCATAGTATATCGTATTCACTTATACATACGATCAACTTCAAGGGAAGAAAAGGTACAGTTGCGTCCTAAGACCATTATTTTAATTTAGCCCCGATTTCACCAAATTCCCTAAAACGCGCTTAACGATAATTCCATGATTTTTAGAATGGTTAACGTATTATTTTCACACTTTTTACGTAGCACTTCGGCATGTTACCGGTCGGATAGAACGCGCGCGACTGCGAGCCCAAGGGCGCTTATTCGCATTTTAAGCACTCATGAGTCAATGGTCTATGGTTAAATAAATTAAAAAAAAATGACTACAAAAATAGTTCATTGTGCCTAAAGAACATCACTACAAAAAAAATGGTTGTCTGTTAAGTCGGTTTACGGACGATAATTTTACGTAGTAATGTCATCACAAGCCGAAAGCTTAGGCCGATCGTGCCTCTCTATCGCTTGTTCCGCGCTCTCGCTTGCACGCTCGGCTCAGGCGAAACGTGACCGTGGAACGTGACAGTCAGGTGGAACGTGACAATTTTTCGTGCGTGCAGCCGGCGATCATCAATTTATAAGACGATATCACTATATATATTATAATATATTATTGACTACTAGAAAATGTATATTATGTTTTGAAGTCAATTTTCTTCAGAGTCAAAAATCTGTGAATTGAGCTGTACCTTCTTTAGAAAGTTAAGTTGTTATGTAAGAAATAAAATTATTATATAGCTTCCGACGACGATATCGATAGCCTTATATCCAAAAACATGTCGTGACGCGTATCGTGACTTGACCATTAAATTTTACTGTCAACGCCGCTAAACCAGTTTCATTTAAAAAATAATTAATATCACCTAGCTTATTTTATAGCCTGGATATTTAATTATTCGTACAACCTAACATAACGTAATTGTCCTAAAAAAATCCAAAGTTTTTACGCAGCCGTGTTTTTTTATTATTCTGAAATATGAACTATTATATTAATTTGATCATAATATAATTCCTAGGTTAAAAAAACATACATTTAAAATTTTAGCACTTATTTTTATCAAAACTTTACAATGTTACAAAGTAAGCACTAACCACTGATTAATAAATTATTTATAAATTTAATAGCAGAGTGAAAAATTATTGTTTTCGTATAACCTTATGTCAATCATAAAAAATATTTTCTCTAACCGGCCTCCAAGAAAAGGAGGCAGTGGGATCCATGAGGAATTGAAGGAACTCCTCAAAATTTATATGGACACATAATATAGTGATTTCGACTTTTTCTGAAGTAAACCAAGCATATGCTACCAAAAAGTAATATTTTGCACCAAGGCACCCCTGGATCCAAAAGCACTGAACAGAACTCCTCAGTCTTTATTTAGCACAACAAGGGAAAACTTCATTTCCATGTAGATCGAATTTTTGGTAAATGATTTACGCTTTACTCCGATAGAAATTAATTTAAATAACAATGGTCAGAGGAATTGCAATTTAATATAAAATCGACGAGGCGGATTTTGTTTGGAGCGAATTTGTCGTTTTTCAGACATGGAAAACAATTTTCACTCGGAATGAGCGCGACCGATGGCGCGACCGCCAAATCGCCCGGGGTCAACACATTCGGTTATTAATCCAATATTCGTTTGGTGGATGTGGAAACAATACATCCCTTTGTTGAGTACAACAACAAGCTTATGTTGGGGTTTTCATTTTGCGGCATTGTTATTTGCAAGTAAATTTTAAGTCATATTGCATTAAAAATTCTTATAAGCAGCGTGTATTATTAAAATTTATACCGTTGCTTAAAGGAGAAACGCAATTAATATGTAACGTTTTGAGAGATGAGCAAGCAAGTTAGACAAAGCTTTATAAGAGCAATCTCTTTAATTTCCTGCTCATCTTTTAGCTCGCGACATCAAATTATAAGAAAACATTGGAAAACATAACTTTTGTATCGATTATAATACTATTCAAAACAAAGATCAACACAACAAAATAAATTAAGAAAGCTTAGGAAGAATAGGGTAGATAGTAACATGTAAAATACTCAGTTAAAAAAAATACACACATACTAATATACAATAGAACAAAGATGTAATGTAAATCACGTCAATCTAATCCCATGCTAAGTTAATACTTGTGTTATGGCAATCAGACATCGCGGATACACATTTAAAAATTGTATACTATAATATATTATTACAAACACTCTCACACTACACAAACGCACAAAAAAATAGTTTTACCACGTATAATTGTCATAGTTTAATTTATATATTCAGAAATATTGAGTTGGTACTAGGTACTTGATAAATATAAAAAATATTACATACTATGTGTAGTTTTGTAATTAGATACATGTAAAAATTACTAAAAGTTTCAATATTTTTGCTATATTAGTAAAATATTAGTACATCTACAAAAACATTAAAGTCCTGTTTCACAATCCCCTAATAAGTGACAAAAGCTTAACTGCATGTTTTGTCTCTGTCGCGCGATATAAAGTGAGCAGCGACGTAACTAGCGGGATAAGCTATTGGAGACTTATTATGCAGTTGTGAAAAGGCCTATACGAGGGCGGCACTGAAAATTTCGGGAATCAAGGAAGTGACACAACATTACTATTTAAAAATGTATTTATTGCTTTTCGAAGTATTCTCCGCGAAATTTGACACATTTTTCCATACGATAGAACCAATCATTGAAGCAACCATTCCATTCGGAAGTTGGGGTCTCAAAAATGGCCGTTTTGTAGGCGTCCACAGCTTCTTCAGGTGATGAAAATCTCTGACCACGCAATTTATTCTTTATTTTAGGGAAAGTATAGAAATCATTAAGGCTTAGGTCGGGGCTGTACGGCGGATGGTCTAATAATTCTATGATTTTTTACTCTAAAAACTCTTTTGTTCTGTGCGCGGTGTGAGAACTCGCATTGTAGTGATGGAGGATGATGCGGCGGTTGCAGTTCTCTTTACGGAGTTCAGAAACGACCTGTGGCAAACAAATGTTAGCATACCATTCTGCATTAACCGTTCTTTGTCCCTCAAGAGGAATAGTCACAATATGGCCGGTTTTGGAGACAAACGTGGCTACCATTTTTTTTGCAACACTCTGTGAACGAACAATTTTTGTTGGCTTTAACTCATTTTCGAACACCCAAACTCGTGACTGGTGTTTTGTTTCGGGTTCGTAAGCATATATCCAGGATTCGTCACCTGATACGATGCTTTATACAGCATTTGAGGATCCTGCGTGGAATCTTTCGAGAGTTCTGACGCACCAAGTAACGCGAGCCGCGTTTTGCTCTTCACAGAGCAAATGCAGTATCCATCGGGAAAAAAACTTTTTCACACTTATTGTTCATGCAAGATTATTTGTATTTGACTCATGCCAATGTCTAAAGTTGCCTGAATTTCGCGGTATGTCACATGTCGATCTTCCTCAATCAGCTTACGCACAGCATCAACGTTTTCTTGGGTGACTGCAGTTTTGGACGACCTTGACGGGGATCATCACTGAGCTTGACACGTCCACGTTGAAATTTAGCAAACCAGCGATAAATTGTGGTTTTGGATGGGGCTTCATCACCAAATGCAGAAATCATCCGGTCAATACACTGTTTTTGTGTTAAACCACTTCGAAAGTCATAATAAATCATCGCTCTAGAATTTTCTCGAGTCAATTCCATTTTCTCAACGACTAAACAAGTTTGACAAGACCGAGAATCTTTTTTTAAATAAATAAACGGTATTCGATTTTTAAAACCAAGGAGTTTTAAATTAAAAAGATTTTAATATGACAGGAACAGTAGAAATATTCCATTCCCGATACTTTTAGTGCAGCCCTCGTAATAAAGTAAGATAACCATAATCGCACATTTCGGAGATATTAGCAATTATGTTACATGTTTCATACAACCTGCTAAAGTGGTTGGTTTCGGTGACTACCGTGTATTGTTTTCAAGAGACTTGCGATTTGCGAGATGCTGTAAACAAATGGCTGTAACGTTGAAAAATATAATATAGAGTTTCTATATTCTTATTCTTCTGTGAATTCATGCATATTTTAGAGTAGATACCTATTACCTACTGTTCATTTATGATTCAAACAATCACTCATCTAACCTATTACTTATGATGAGTTAATTGAATGAATTTAAATACATAACATTAAGTAATTAATAGTGAGAGACTTTTATGGGATGAGTATTTTATCCATAAGAAGTGATTAATTATAATGCTAAACTTAGCAAGTTGTGTGTGTGTTTTTCGGTGCATACGAGTATAATTATATATTATTTCATATGTTATCAACCTTGTCAAAGCGACAACATCATCGTAAAATTGTAAAAATTATATTAAATATAAATCGAAAAGAAACTCACAGAATACTGTAAATAAAACAAATACTAAATTATACTGTCGATATATTTACAATTATAATTACAATTAAACAAAAATGGAATGTCAAAAGTGCAAAAAAATCTTACCAAAAAAAGGTACGCATTTTATATGTCAAGGGCCTTGTGAAGGAATTTTTCACAAGGGCTGTATTAAAGGCTTAGGAAAGAATAGAACCAATTGTAATAATTGCAAAGAAATGAATGTGAAGGAGAGGAAGCAAATATTGAGCAACAAGATAACTCAAAAATTCTACGTGCCTTTAAAAGAAAAGTCGGTGCATTACCTGAATTCAAAAGACTTGACGAGATAACTTTAAGCCTTAGCTTACTCTCAGACAAGTACGACACCTTAATAACAGAATATAGTCAGTCAAAAGAAAAATCAATAAACTGGAAAAAAGAATGGTGAATATCAATAATAAATGTACATACCTAGAAAAAAAGAGCATAGCACTCGAATGTACAAAAACTATACGAAATTGAACAAACATCCAGAAAACACAATATCGAAATTGCTGGTGTAGAAGATTTACCTGAAGAAGATCTGAAAGAAATCGTAACTGAAATAGGAGATGTGCTCAACGTTAATACCTTGGACATAGATTGGATTAAACGTATGAGACCATCAAAAGAAGGTAAAATAGCAGCGCCTATCAACGCGAGCTTCAAATCTACAGGCACTGAATCACGGGACAAATGGCTAGCTGAACGACGTAAAGTAAGTAACACTACAAGTAGTATGATAACTACTACTTGACTCTGCCAATGCGAGCTTTACTATGGAAAACAAAAAAACAACTAAAATATATATATATATATATATAAATTCATATGGGTTTCCAACGGAAAGATATTAGTTAAGAAATCTGAAGGTCAAAAAGCAGTATGTATTCGATTTGAAAACGACATTTCTGCCTTATTCAATAGTCAGTAACTTTATGTTTATTTTATTAATTATTAATCATATATATAATTTAAATCAAAGTTCACCTACCTAAGTAACATAGATTCTGCTAAAGATGGCTCACTTAATTATACTAGTGTTGAGAGCCTAGATATGTGGTTTACACAAGTAAATTATAGAAACGATCTATGTCTTCTGCACATCAACATTCGCTCTTTAAAAAATAACTGTAATTATTTATTATTAACTATAGGCAATAATTTAAATAGACTAGACATTATCATCATCACAGAGCCAAACATAAATTTTACTCTATTATCATTTTATACAACTCCAGGATTTGTGGTTCATTCATATACGCGAAAAGAATGGTAAGGAGGAGGAGTATTAGTTTATTCACGAGCGGAGCTAGTAGCATCAAAATCAAATCAAAATCAAAAAATTTTTTATTCAAAATTGGTATTTTTAAATACTCTTTTTGAACGTTGTTACTACGTGATGCCTACCACCGGTTCGGGAACTAACCCAGCGAGAAGAGCCGGCAAGAAACTTTTACCAAAAAGATGGAAAATTATTCTTTTTAAATCAAAATTATTACAATGTTTGCTTATGTCTATGTAACAAATAATAACATAAGATAAGGAGCCACCTTATTCCCAAGGTGTGCCGTCTTGAATGAAGTCATTAATTTTATAATACGCTTTGGGACACAAACGTTCTTTAACTACTTTTTTAAACTTATTAATGGGAAGGTTTTGAACCTTTTCTGGGATTATATTGTATAAGCGTATACATTGGCCTTTAAAGGATTTACTAACTTTGCTTAGTCTGAACACTGGCATATCTAACTTGTTCTTAGTCCTAGTGTTTACACAATGATTATCACATTTCTTTTTGAAGTTGTTTAGATTCTTTCTTACGTATAACACATTTTCCAAAATTTATTGAGATGCGACGGTCAGAACTTTTATTTCTTTAAACTTTTCCCTTAGAGATTCAAAAGTCGACATCTTATAAATAGAACGTATAGCACGTTTCTGCAGCACAAATATTGTATTAATGTCCGCAGCGTTTTCCCACAAGAGGATGCCGTACGACATTATGCTATGAAAATAGCTAAAGTAAACTAATCGCGCGGTCTCTATGTCGGTAATTTCTCTAATGTTTTTAACAGCGTATGCTGCAGAACTCAGCTTATCTGCCAATTTAGCAATATGTGGTCCCCACTGTAACTTACTATCTAATGTTATACCTAGAAAAACAGTGGTGTCTACTATTTTCATTTTCTCATTATTTAATAGTATATTGGTTTGTGCCTGCGTAACATTTGGCAAGCTGAACTTTAAACATTTTGTTTTATTAGAATTCAACAGTAAATTATTAGCATTAAACCAATGTACTATTTTTGAGAGAGCACTATTTACCTCGTCATTGTTAGATTGTCGTCGCTTCACATTAAAAATTAGTGAAGTATCATCAGCAAAAAGTACTATCTCATGCTTATCATTAACTATACATCTATGATTGAGACACCTGCGGTCAAAACCGCTAGCACGATGCGCTCAGCAAAGTGCGTGTCAGTAACATTTAACAGTAATGGAGAAAAAATTTACTTAATATCACTTTACCGGCCGCCCAAATTTTTAAACGTTTAGGATACAAGAGTTTTTTATAGAATTGCGTTACTTACTTGATAGTTTCCCGAAGTATTCTAAAATTATCTTGTGTGGAAACATAAATATAAATCTTTTAAATAAAAGCGACAACCGTGTCATTTATATACATATTATGAAAATATTTTAGCAGAATATGGATTCATGAAAAGTATAAATGATGTTACACGAAGAGAAATACTTTTAGATAAGATAGTAGAATCATGTTTAGACCATATATACATCAGAGCTCCAATTGCCTTAATAGACTCAGCAGTCATAAAGCATAAGGCATCTGACCACTATTATGTATCCGCAGCAATTGAATGGAGACATGTATCTGAGACGGATCCCGCGATTCACTCCGACAAACACTCGACACAACGTTATCTTCCAACAACAAAACGTATTTTAGACAATCCCCGAGTCAGAGAAAAGTTACAATCAACCAACTTGATGATTTATTAAGTATAACTTGCCCAACTGAATTATACAAATCCTTTGCTAACATTTTTACTAATATATATAGTGAAAGTTACAAAATTCAACCAACCATATTATTAAAGCAAAATAAAAGAAATAAAAAATATTAGATAAATGATAATTTGAAACTCATGATAAAAGAAAGAGATATGTTATTTCATGTCTGGAGATTAGATCGTAAAAATATGATTAAAAGGTTGGCTTACACAAACTATAGGAATAAATGTACAAAAACTATTAATAAATGTAAAGTCGCTTACGATAAATAGAGTATATTAGATTGTAACAAAAATATTAAGAAAATATGGGAAAAAATAAATAAATAGTCTACTAGGGAATAACAAACAATCTTTAGACGATATTATACTAAAATATATGGATAACAGTAATAATATAAAAGAAATATATGATAATTATTTTGTAAGAAGCTTTTCGAGAGAGATAGACGAATTAAAACATAAATGCGCTGATAAATGGTTAACAAGGGATGACTATATCATTAGATCAGATGTATGCATGAGATGGCAATCAGTAAATTCTAAGGACATCAAAAGAGTCATTGATAAAATGGATATCAACAAATCACCTGGAAGTGATGTGGTACGCATGTCAGAATTAAAAATTGTCGCCGACAAAGTTAGCCCTACCTTAGCCAGCTAAATTAATTTATCTATAACTCAGCACGAATTTCCACTGAAATTGAAAGAATCAATTATCCGTCCAGTTCACAAAAAAGGAGCCCACAAAATCGTCACTAATTATAGACCCCTTAGCTATACTGTCTAGTATCGATAAAGTTATTGAAAAATGCGTAGTAAATCAACTTGGAAATTTCCTACATAAAAATAGAGTTCCGACCGAATGTCAATACGGTTTTCAGAATGGAAAAAGCACTAACAAATTATTTAAAAAATTTACCGATGATGGACGAATGTGGAGTGGTTGAAACAAAACAAAACAAACCGCTGAACCAATGGTTTCGGGACTACCTCGCTTCGCGCTCATACCGTGTAAAAGTAGGCGACACGCTCAGCGACAAGATTGCGGTCAAATATGGGGTTCCACAGGGCTCCGGGTGTGGGCCAGTGTGTTACCTACTACACGTCAACGTGTTTATGTGGAATACTCAACTGCTCATCATACATGTACGCGGACGATTTATGTACTCCATGCGCTGGTACCGATCTGGCAGAAACATGTCGCTTAATGTCATCGCTTAAGTGGTCAGATGGTCTCACGATAACGGCTTTCTAAATTCAGAAAAAACTAAATTACTTGTCGTACATTCTCCTTACTTATGCACTTCAAATTCGCCCTCTATGTATAGCCATTATTTTGCCTGCTTTAATAATAATCATACTAATTGTCAATATATGCCTATTGAACAAGTTGATTGTATAATAAGTTATACAATCAACTTGTTCAAGGTAAGCCTTGGTGTCGAAGTAGACAAACATTTTTCTTGGTATTATCATTTTTATTTTTTTCATATAGACTACATCGCAAACAAATTAAGAACTCTCCTAGGAAACTTTTATCATCTAAGTCTATAAGTACCGAGAAGCATATTAAGGTGTTTGTACTTTGCATTAGTTGACTCAATTCTAGGTTATGCCCTTGATAGTTATGGTCTGACATTAAGAAGTTATCTAAATAAACTTGAATTTCTACAAATAAGATTTCTAAAACTCATAGTCAGTAAAAAAAAACAAATCTAATTGTAAAGGCGACTATTCAAAATTATTTAAAATTTGTAAAATTCTCCCAGTTACTTTAAAATACAAATACCTTTTGGCAATTAACAACCACAACCATAGTAATATCCATAACCTAGTATTGCTGAAGCACAATTATGGTACTCGGTCGGTATCAGAAGGCAAATATACTAAGGTATACTAATACTAATAATACTAAGGTATACAATATACTCGTAAGGTACCCAGTGTTTTTAACTACTTTGGGGACCGAACTTTAAATAAAAGGATACCATGTGTATTAAATAGCTTGCCTAACGATATCCGACACGAGACCAAAACAAAAGCCTTCCAAAAAAACATGTACAAACACCTTTTTACTTTATTACCTTATTGTACCTCCCCCACCACCTAAAACATTATTTTAATCATTACTCTAATTTTATTTACCTTGTTTTCGTTATTACAATATCTCATTTTGTATTATTACTATTATTAATGTTGTATCTTGTTAATTTTATTTTTATACTATGTCTATAATATTAAGTTTTGTAACATTGATCCTACAGAAAAACTGAAGAACAGTGATGTAGGTCTTTATTTTATATTTTTTGTTTATTGGTATGAAGTAATAAATAAATAAATAATAATAATAATAATATAAAATTATGCCCGACCTTTTCAGGTGACACCCGTCGAGTGTCTTTTTAATTTAATTTTAATCGCAACTCGCAGCATCATGTGGTATTTAGTATTTTCTTAATCTTAAATTAAGTTTAAATTTGTATGTTATTATTTCTTTTTATACTTTGTTACAAAACCCCATGGTTAAAACTCGAGTCACAACTTTAAATTTAATTTTTTACCTATCAGTGAAAACTTTTAATTGGCTTTATAAATGGTGTCTATAAATGTAATTGCATTATAATTGGCTGTTAGCTGTAAATATTCTGAATACAATAAAAAATTAAAATGTAATACTATGTGTTCAAAATTATTTCATCGAAATAATATAGGCGAGTCATTAATTTAAATTTATCAAATTACGTGAAAAGCCGAGACTCGCTCCACAGAATAAATGTTTCCAATCAAGCTTCACTTTTCAGAAGGGGAATCGCATTCCCAACATTTTAATCTTTGAGAAATGTCAGTGTACGAATTTATGTTTCTCCTTCATATTTTATGGCAAATGTATTATTTTACCCGTATTCGAATATGGAAAGGAAAATAAAGTTGTCTTCAATTACCCCCAAAAGAAAAGGGTGTCTGTGTTTATTTATGAATATCTGTACCTGCGTCACTGACGAGCGGGTTGTCAAATAATTTCGGATTCTGTTGAATTATTACAGGGGCATAAAAGGATAAAAAGATAGCGAAAAGAGGCAAATAAATCTTAATAAAGTATAATTATCGACGGTACGCGAAATCCTAAACAACATGCATTTGTTTTAAATCAGCATTTCTGATTACTGTACTTTTTGCATACAAATATTTACATTACAAATATTTCTTATATTTTAAGAAAGTATGGACCAAAAAATGCAACAAAAAATACAGTAATCAGTTGCTAACATAAAACCTAAAAAAGGACGATTTTTTATGCTATTATTGAAAAACGAAATTTACTCTTCAAATGCTTAATATTTTATATTATCTGTGGAATTTTTTGTTCAACAATGTTCTACATAAACAGTATTTAAGTTATTAAAATCAATTTTGTATTTTTCTTCATACACTTTCAACTGCTGTGACGTCACGCGTGCATCATTTTTTGTATAATAGAGCGTTTTTAATGCTCTCCAACGATCTCACTTTTGTGATGGCTGTATTTCGTTGACGGTTGATCGTAGATATGCCATTACAAAACAATAATTCCTGGCTTATTATTTACTTTCCGAGAATCAAAACTATGCATTGGTGAAAAATTATCAAAGGGTCATTTTTGTTACGAGTATTTATGAATTAATATAAAAAACTGGATGTGAAACAATGTTTAAAGGTTTCCTATTCCCTAGTTAGGAATCGAACTATAATAAACAAAATTAAAAATTTTAACGCAGTGAATGAGCAGACGATGATGAATTCTGATGATCAAATGATGAAAAATCAGAACAGTCTCGATCACATCAACTTTCAAACAAAAAAACCGCATCTTAATCTCCGTTTATGAGCTCCTAAACGATGCCACGGACAGACTGACATACACGTCAAACTCATAACACACAACATTTTCGCGTTGGGGCTTAAAAAGAGACACACTGTACCTATAACGGTGTAAGAAAACAGTCAAATGTTGTCCCTGGCATTCGATTTAAAGCTAAATATGGCTGAATTCAATCAACGTCTGATGTAAAATTAGCGACAATATTCCAATCATCTCGTGTTTTTATAAAAAATTACGATCACAATTCGTTCGCTCAGTTCAATATTCTAAAATCTAAATAAAACAGTTGAACGGACTTCAAAGCAATCAGGTACTGCTTGCCTGATCTGAGGTCGTGAGCGCGTGGTAGCCGTTTGCAGATGTGCACTTTTAAAACGTTTACGGATGTTCCTAATATTTTCTATTTACTTGAACCTTCTAGTTAAGTAATATCCAAAAAATACCCGGATTTTAAAAGCTAGGTTTATTGTTTATTTATTTTTAACAATTTTGCACCTTGTGCACGGGTTGACTTATTGCCTTGTGGCATTATATATATATATATATATATATATATATATATATATATATATATATATATATATATATATATATATATATATATATATATTCATTTGTTTTTGTTGTATTAGGCTATAGCCTTATATTATACTAACACTATTAAGTGTACTTAGTTAAGTGTGCTAGCATGTGGGAAAGATGAATGGAGTTTGTTTTAAAAATATGATAATAAATACTATGAAATTTTTGAACTATTACTATGATACTATGAAAGGTTGTGTACTACTGTATATTATCAGATTGCAACATATTATTTTGATTTATATATCTAGAAGGCCTATCTTTATAAAAAAATTCATTTACGACACCAGTCTTGTGCAAGTGAAGAAGCAAAAAAAAAAGAAAACTATACGAAACACAGAAGTACAATCAATATTGTCGAGTGAAAAATTGTGCAGTTCAATAAGAAATCGTCTCGGAATTATCCCTAGGGGTGCGGCGACAGAAAGATATTTTACGCTTCGCAACGTTATGGTAATATTGCCGCTATCATATAAGCCACTCTCGAGCCACAGTCCCATGAGCCCGAAAATAGCCCATACATTTTATGGATCATACTCATAATATTATATTCTATGGAGAATAAATTAAAATGTTTTGATCGTTATCCTCTAGTATTATGCTCCAAATTAGCATGAACATATTATGTCGTATTCAACCTAATTAAAACGTATAATATATTCCTTAAAGTTAATTTTATTCTTAACCAAAAATTTCATTCATTCATCATTAAAATTAGACGTCGGTACAATTTTTAAGTAAAAAGCAAGTAAGCCTCATTGATCTTTTCCTTCAAATCTTAATCTGAATCGAAGCGCAAATTCCTTACTTAAGTCTCGCCTTTAACAAAATCGTACTTCGTAATCTTCTCTAATAGGGACTTAGCGGAATTCCTCGAGTACAGAGCAGTTTCTGCGCCGTTAACTTCCAATTGTTTTTAGCCGCTTCCGGAATATTCTTTTATTTTCTTTCATGTTGTTATTAGTTTCATTAGAAATGAGGACAAAGGTTACATATCAATCATCATTAGTGTTAGACCAATTCGAACGTTTTATTTTCACATAAAAAAGTATATTTTTTAAATCATATCTGTTTAGGCGTTACGCGTGTTATAGTCTATTCTAGTGTTAAGTTTGATGTGACTATTGAGTCATCAGCGCAAATGTTTAAATTGGCCAATGACGCTTAGGCCGTGTTCATATTCAATCAGTACGGTCGCGTAATTGGTCAATTTTGACATTTGCACTGATTACTCAATAGTCACTTTAAACTTAACGCGAATAGACTATTTGTATATCTCCCCCACACCGATTACGGTGACGGTGGCCGGTTTCATTGAAACCAGGCCAGTTACGCAGGAGTAATAATATAGTGCCCAAGTGTGTGCGCAGTATATAAGAGCACACTCTCTTCCTTTACTCTCATAACCCAGTGGGACGCATAACCGACACGACTAGCGAGAGATCAGGCGCAGGTCCGACTTTTAACATGCCCATCCGACGCATGGAACATCTTTCTTGTCAGATAAACAGGTGATCAGCCTGCATTGTCCTAACCAAACTTGGAATCAACATTTTTGTTGTTCCAATGCGGGAATCGAACCCACGACCTCCGAGTCGAAAGCCAAGCTTTAACCAATAGACCACAGAGGCTGTTATAAATATATGATTTGTATATAAGGTTTGGTAAAATCAATTACCAATAGCATATTATGATCTACTGCTTATGTTAAGGCAGAAAAATAATTAATGAGTTTCTAAAAAAATTTATTATACTAAATAAAATTACATTGCGCTCTCTAAGGCGCTAAGGTCATTAACCTCACAGAAAAAGCTGACTTTAAAGCGAAAGCAAAAAATTCACTAACAATTTAAATAATCAGCTATGTGAGATCAATGACCTACGTAGCGTCGTAAAGAATGCAAAGTAATTTTATCGAGTTTTTTTCTTTAATTTTTAAATTATTTTTCTGCCTAAACGTCTTTGCATAAGTAATAAATCATATGCCCAAAATATCCGTAATTGATTTTTTTTTATTCATTTTACTAAACCTTATATAACCCTATTTGATAAGTACAGTCCGGGAATATTGTTATTGTTTAGCAGTTTTATCGTCCTCGTAAAATGTTCTTATTATAAAGCACGCCATAATATCGTCAACGGTCGATTAGGTACCGACAGGAAATGAAAAAATTACCAGAATTATGTTACTCGGCCATATAAGTATAGTTAAAAATCCAACACCTCGGAGAACCGTAATTTATATAAAACTGATAGAATAGAAGTCTACCTTTGGTAGCTTGTAATTCAATTGCCAACGAAGACGCCAATCAGTCTGACAACAGTGGACGGAAGATAGCAATTTTCAATACTAAATACCGTTCAAAAATAACCACTATCGTAACGGAACAGCATACATTTTACATTACCAAAAGCCGTGAAGACAGAAGTGTGATTGCTTCGATTATATAAAATACATTTGCATACTACAGACGATAGACAGCTGTGAGAATTGAATTAGAATCAACTTCAGATGAGTTCCTGGAGGTAAGCTTAAGCTGGCTTGAAGTTAGGCAAGCTTCCTTATAGAATATGCGCGATTGGATTAGGTGACAAAACCTTCACGAGACCGCCCACTGCATCTATACAAATAAATAAAATTGAAGTGTCTCTGAAATTTACAACATTTTTACTAAATGCATATGAAAGTATATACGGTATTTGTTTATTCCGGCTAATCTTTAAAACGGCTGCACCGATTTTCACACGACATTCAGTGGCAGAAAGCTGATGTTATAAATAGTAAATTAGGCTACTTATATCTTAGGGTTCCGTTTAAAAAATTGCGCCCGTTAGTTCTTCGTTAGTACGCAAATGCGTGGCACCAGCTAGTCTCAATATAATGTAAATAATCTACCTATTTATTAATGACTACGGCATCGACGCTGCTACAGGATATATTTTTTAATTTTGAAAATGATTATCTACACAAAAATATATAATTTGCAGTTGCATGTTTTGATTTTTATTACCTAGTAAAATTTTGTTTGACCGAAAACAAAGGTATGATAAGAAAATTTAATTAATTAAATTTCCGCAGAATTTCATTAGAAATTCACTGAGCTTGTCTTCAACTGCATCATTTGTCAGACTGCACCCGTTATTTATCAGAGAAATAAAGCAGCGAGATCTGTCTTCAAAGTAATTGTACAATTTAGGAGGTTGTTTTAAAAAGGAGTGCCCAGATATAGAGCTACAAATGTAGCCAACTTGTATTTGCTCTGCGTCTTGTAGAATTTAAGGCCTCTTTTGCTGTTACTTTTACTTAAAATATTTCTAAGCCTGCGTTCAATGAGTGTTTTAATTAGTGGTCGCGACAGAAAAAAACAGCACTTTAAATAGAACTTTGCGATAATACAAAAGAGATGAAAATCGTGTCAACTGTCAAGTGACAAATGTCGGATTTGACAACTCGACACTTGACACTTTGATTTTTAGCTCTAATGTATTAGCGCAGAGTTATATCAATTACAGTGCTGTTTTTTCTGTCACTACTACCAAAATACTCACGTGGAAACGAAGACCGAAATGACTTAAAAAACCTAGCGTCCCTAGCCTAATCATGGTATTCACTTGGGTTGGTCAAGATTGATGCTACCTATGAAATATTCCTCAAGTACATTGTACGGACGCTTAAAATGTGAAGGAAAACAGATGTTTAAGCGAATAGGGTTATCTATATATAGCTAACGACAAAGGTATATTATATAGTCTATTCGCATTCTATTCTATCAATTAGTAAATCTTGACATTTGCGCTGATGATTCATTACAAACTCGACGCTAATATACTATAGTACCCATTTATTTTAACGGCAGATAAAATAAATATATGATAATAATGGGTACTTTAAAGGCAATTTACTTATTATCTATATATAGCTAACGACAAAGGTATATTATATAGTCTATTCGCATTCTATTCTATTAATTAGTAAATCTTGACATTTGTGATGATGATTCATTACAAACTCGACGCAAATAGACTATAGTACCCATTTATTTTAACGGCAGATAAAATAAATATATGATAATAATGGGTACTTTAAAGGCAATTTACTTATTATCTATATATAGCTAACGACAAAGGTATATTATATAGTCTATTCGCATTCTATTCTATTAATTAGTAAATCTTGACATTTGTGATGATGATTAATTACAAACTCGACGCAAATAGACTATAGTACCCATTTATTTTAACGGCAGATAAAATAAATATATGATAATAATGGGTACTTTAAAGGCAATTTACTTATTATCTATATATAGCTAACGACAAAGGTATATTATATAGTCTATTCGCATTCTATTCTATCAATTAGTAAATCTTGACATTTGCGCTGATGATTCATTACAAACTCGACGCTAATATACTATAGTACCCATTTATTTTAAGGGCAGATAAAATAAATATATAATAATAATGGGTGGGTAGTTTAAAGGCAGTTTACTTATTACCCGACAAAATAGGAATGTAACTTAAAAACATATATACCCATTTTCATCTGTTTTCCTTCAGAGTTTAAGCACAGATTAAAGAAAGAAGAATAGATAAACTGTCTATTTAATTGCTACTACTACTAGCATACGTTGTGTCCACGATTGTGTGGAAAAATTGTGGGTCGTTGAAGGTGACGTCACAATTTTCTAATTTGGATCGATTTGGATTGTTGTACGGAAGCTTTTTCTCTGTACGTAAGTGTATATATTTTTTACTCTGCGGTACAAGCGTAGATACTGTCTGCCTATGGAAAAGACTAGTGTGGCCGATAGGCCACACTAGCCAGGCCAGGCTTGTATTCCACTTTACATTGAAGAGAGAACCGAGCATCAGCTGCTCAATGCTGAAAAGATATTAATAAATTGCAGTTTGCGTTTTGAAATATCAGGAACATAATTTGAATTTTATAACTTTATCGTATAATTCTAACAATGTAATTAATTAATACCTTTGCTTTAATAATATAAGCCCTACCATTATTATTATAAGCATCTCAACTAACTGAAAAGTTGAACATACCCTTTGTATTCCCCGAATGTCTGGATGAGATAGATTATATTGTTAATATATTTAAAACTATTCATAAACAAACGAAGTTTGTAAGGGTAAACAACCTCTATATCAAACATGTAACAAAATACTTAGCGCTAAGGCATTTAAGAATTTGAGTCACATTTCGGTATCTCAAAACTTTGTTTCATGATAGTACAATAATTAAAATATTTAACACTTTTCATAAACGAGAAGCTTCAACCTTTCAAACGAATGTAGTTAGGGCGTCACAGACGGCGAAGTTACTATAGTATTATATTTTAAGCTGTCTGGATATATTTCATAATACAGTACGTAATATGAAAATATATAGTATCTTAGCCATCTGTGATAGTTCATACAAACGGTATAAACATAAATATAGTATCATCGTCGTCTGTGATGCCCATTGGCTATCTGTTCGCTGAGATATTTTAAACTACTCAACGGATTTTAATTCAATTTTTAGAAATAGATAGAGTGATTGAAGAGGTGAATTTTATATCACGCGATTCGATATTATAGCACACTACCTATTCAGTTCATAAGTCACGTTAATAACTAATCGATTAGTACTGAATCTACTTTCTACATATTATGTACCATGTAATATAATACCTATAAAGGTTAATCTAGGTTAAATCGGTGTGTACACCAATCTCTGCTCTTCCGCCCACATCGGGCCGGTTATGTTACTTCGAGATGACTAGAAACAGCGAACCCAAGCGAGTATTGCCCTCTATTGCTACTCTATGATAAGGTGTATCGACTGTACTTTACGTTTATCGATAAGTACCTGGGAGACCGGGTTTTGCCCGGAGTTTTAGTAGAACGATAGATTAATTAAAAAATAAATAAAAAAAATGAAGAGAACGAAAACTACGCTAACCAATTTGCCAGCCGGATTTGACATTTAGTAGGTAATCGAAATCACTTGATCTTCTTGCGCGACAAAAGAAAAAACATATGTAGCTATAGACGTGTATATATTATAGACGTGGAATGTCGAGGCAAAAAGTGTCTCCAGTTAAAAAGCCCCTACTTTTGAGATTTTTGACTTTTTAATTATGGTGAAAACAAGATGGCTGACATTTGAAGTATGGTGAAAACTAATATGGTGTAACTTTTTCTTGTATGAAGATATGATATGTCAAATATACGTCATAGCCTATCTTGAGTTTTGATATCTTTGTATTTTGTTTTCCAGTGATAAGACTAGATCGACTTTTCCCCCAAAACTCCCTGCATACTAATTTTCTTGAAAATACTTGCATCCGTTTCCGAGATTCCGAATGTATATAATATATACAAGATTTGCTCCTTTAATAAGTATAAGATTAAACAAAATTCTAGAAAACTTGCTGTAAATAAAACTAGGAATAAAGACTATAATTTTTACACAAAACTATAACCAGACTACGTAAATTATATTATAACCTATGTTATCCGGGCTATTATCACTATTGACACCTCATTTATTAAAATCGGATCTGTATTTTTAACGATAAAAAATATACGTTACTATAAACACTTGCATTAAAATGTTATTGAATATACCTATATTATATAATTTTAAAATGTTAAAAATTAAAATGACATCCGATTCATTTACGAAAAACATAGAAAGTAAAGTTATTTAACAAGTACTCTATTGCATATTTCAAAATACAAAAAAATACTTATTAGGGATTGACAATAATTAATACGTGTGTTTATGTGTGAACTAAATCCATGGTAGTGTGTGTTGCTGATATTTTCATTAAATTAATGTATTTATAAGCATTATATTAATAAATTTAAGCTTTTCGCACGCCTTCCTTAGCATAAAGTTTTATTGTGCCAAATTTCACTCTCATCCGTACACACAATTCTCGTAAAACTGTACTTGATAGTTTCGCTTCACGTATTATTCTTTACATAATATGAAATTGGCGTTTTGTCGTACTGGCCACTTTAATCTCAAATATATCTTCTTTAGTTAGGATTTCCAATTTCAATTTTATACCGCTATTTACTCGTGCATTTGTGTTTCGAAAACCGTAATTCATTTGTTTTTTCCTCTTTTGGTTTTTTTTTGCGTCACTCTGTTTATAAAATGGAAAACTTGAAATATCGTATTATTTTCGAGTCCGAGTTTCACCGTGACAACAGTGCTGCAGAAAAGATTCCTTCTGCAGCTCTGGTCATACACATAATTAATCAATGATGTGTATGACGGCGGTGTCGCAAAAGAAAGAAAAAGAAAGGTTCCAACGTTTTCGTTCTGGAAATTTTGACCTGCAGAACAAGCCCCGCGGACGGCCGAAACTAAAGTTGATAATGAAGAATTGAAGTCTATAATTTAAATTATATGATAAAACTATTTTAATCCACTTGAAGCAGATTGGGAAGGTGAAGAAGCTTGAAAGGTGAGTAACCTCATGAATTGAGTGCAGCAAATCGACAATCGACAAACGCGCGTCGACTGCTGCGTTACATTTCTCAAGCGGCACAATAATGAAAGGATTTTAAATCGAATCATTACCTGTGATGAAATGTGGATCCCGTACGAAAGTCGGAAACGCTCATCGAAATGGCTGAACCCTGGCGAACCAGCAAAAGCCTGCCCCAAGCGAAAATTGACTCAAAAAAAGTTACTTGTGAGCGTTTGGTGGACTAGTGCCGGTGTCCTTCACTACGACTTTCTTAAATCTAGCCAGTCGATTACGGCAGATGTTTATTGCTAGCAACTGCAAATCATGATGGAAAAGCTAGCTGCTAAACAACCGAGGTTGGTCATTCGCTCTAGGCTACTGCTGCTTCAGGACAACGCTAGGCCACACACTGCACAACAGACGGCTACCAAATTACAGGAGCTTCAATTGGAATACCACATATCCACCGTACTCCCCGGACCTTGCTCCAACAGATTACCATATTTTTCGAAATTGGCATAACTTCTTGCAAGGGAAAGAATTCAACTCCGATGGGGCAGTCCAAAGCGCTTACAAAGATTTTATGATTCCTGTCCGAATGGTTTTTTTAGTAAAGGAATCAATGAACTACCTATGAGATACTTTGATTAAATAAATATATTATGTTAAAAAAAAAAAACTTCATATTCCTCCTTTACAAAACGCCAATTTCACATGTAATGACCTAATATATAGACGTACAGCCCGAGTTTTTCCCTATAGTGAAAAACGGTCGCATGACAGCTTTACTTTTTAATAGTTTCCGCATACACCGACTGTCTTATTATCATGTATTATGAAAGCCATTAAATTATTGTTAGAAGCAATTAAAACCTATTATGTCGTAAAAATTACAAATACAATTTGATTTTTATTACAACCTCGAGAGTTGTATGAAAACCATCACATCGTGGTAAAATAACGTTATATTAGATGACATTAATTACTGCAAACGGTTGTACTCGTATCTAACGTTTAATATTCAGTTTGAGCCCTCCAATGTTCTCATGAAACTATGACGCGTAACGGTTCCATCTCGCAGACTCCATAT
Source organism: Phengaris arion (assembly GCA_963565745.1). NCBI lineage: Eukaryota > Metazoa > Arthropoda > Insecta > Lepidoptera > Lycaenidae > Phengaris > Phengaris arion. The sequence goes on from OY751432.1 coordinate 18,906,105, forward strand.
TTAGGTAAAACGTAGGTCCTTTGTTCGTTTAAAACCTTCAATAATTCCGCTTCACCTAGAACTTGTGCATTTAACAATTGCGCTGATCATCTATCTGCGAAATTATTCTGAACTCTATTATTATGAAGTTACAGTCTGTTTTTGTCCACGTCTTTTTTATCACTCTCCAGTATAGCGAATCAGTTATCGATGATTTAACTAGTACGTCGTTTTTCTTGGTACGTGCATGCGAAACATACAGGAAAAGATTGTTATTGCAGCTATAAATTATACATCTTAAAACCCAGATAAGGCTGCAATTAACGTTCAATCAAATTTTTGTCTCATATCTACAGTACTTTATAAGTTTTTACCCGACTGCGCCAGAAAGAGGGTTATGTTTTTTGAATCTATATTTTTTTGGGCACGCTCTAGAGCCGAATCGGCTTGTCGCATTTGAGCTTCAGAGGTATTATTAGTTCATTCTAAAGCGCGTATTCCACCTCATTAAATTTAGACGTCCTAAATGATTCAGTAACTAAATTCTGTCAAGAGAAAGAAAGTTGGGATCCTAATTAGCATCTAAAATCGGAAGAAGTGTGGCTTCTGACTGACTAATGTCTGTTTGTGTTTGTATGTTTTTTCCACCGTAGAGCCTTTACTACTGGTCCGATTTTAATAAATGAAGTGTCAATAGATTCGTAATAATAGCCCGGGTAACATAGGCTATATAATTTACGTAGTCGGGTTATAGTTTTTTTTTTATAAAAAAATGAAGATGGAAATTCGGATTCTAATTAGGACATCTGAATTTAGTGAGGTGGAACTCGTGACAGTGGCTGGATGCATCAAAATTTTAATCCATAATAAGGTTAGTAGTTTAATGCAGCTCATTATTACCTACTAGCTATTAATCTTGGCCTTATTTACATCAGACATCGGAAACAACCTAATATAGCTAGTAGGTACTCATCCTACTTCTACTAGGCCTATTTATACATATAATTTATTATGATAAGGTACATGAATACTTAACATGTCTTGATAGAACCGTCGATAGTGAAATAATAGGTAGACTCTACGAGTAAGTTAGGCGCACTATAAACTTTATTTAACTTTTGGATAACCGATATAAATTGGACCCAATTCTAATTTAGATAGGTGTGCCTAATAACGCAAGTATTAGGTATATCCCAGTGGGAGAAAAACCGTTTTACCGAACCGGTATTGAATAAATCCTATGTTCGCCCACAAATTACAATAGAGTGGGCACAGTACTATAGCGATTAAACTATTTTTATTGGTGTTACTAACGAACTAGTTCGCCCGACCGTTTGAGAAATAAATGTTTTTTCATTTCTTTCTCAAACGTACTGTGTTGTTGTTATTATTATTAATTTTATGTATTTCTAAGCATTCTTTTATAATAAATAAGTTTTCTGCACACCTAAATATAAACTTTAATTTACCAATCAAATTTCATACTCCTCTGCTCGTAAAACTGTACTGAAAGTTTTTGCTTCACGTATTAATATAATAATTATTATCGCAAAAATATACGCAGTTTCAGCTTCAAGTAATGGCTAGTAACACACGAGTACGTCAGAAGTAAAAGTTTATTGTGTAAACGAAAATATAAAAAATACTCGACTCTTGACTTGAGCCTGATTTCCATAAAGCCGATATCGGTTACTCGACCTTATCAGGTCACGTTTTTTGCTATTAGCATAAAAAGTAATATAGCATTGTGGAAAAAATGTAACAAAATAAGCATAAAACATAACTCAAAATTAGTTATTAGTCTTACAATAGCCAGACACTATACAATCAATCGTCTTACAAACTAATACAAACGATTTGATCAAATCGATTGTATCAGTTCCATATAGTGTAGACCATAAATAGTGTAGACCGTCAAGTCAAACCACGCCAATCCACGGTCAGTTCTACTTGATCCAATGTATTCATTGGATGGTGTGTCCAACATTAATCAATGTTATTATTATTATTAATCAACTACAAAGAGTAGCCTGACACACTTATTTGAGGGATCAAATAAGTGTGTCAGGCTACTCTTTTTTTTAACATGTGGAAATGCTTTATGCATTCCCAGGGGACTGGGGACGCCGGCTGGGGTTTGTGGGACTCACCCGGGTGCGAGGTGAGGAGCGCACCCGGGGTTAGCCACTAAAACCCCATGATGCCTTCTTCTTCGGTGCAGTGCTAGGCCGCCGGACCCACAAAAGCGATATCAGCAGCGGCCTAGCAAGCGGCACCCGCATGACACTGCAGAACTTTCGCATGGGAGTTTGTTCTGCTATCACTCCGCTAGAGCAGTCCAGGCACTGGACGCTCTGCTACAGGGAGGACTCGTGCAATGGGCGACGGATTCCCCAATCACCCGAGTCCTTTACGGGTGGGCGGTAACTGGCGCTCATGTTTAGCGCGCCTGTGCCCTTGTCGCCGCCTGCGAACGGGGTCTGCGACTACATCCGCCTCTCTCTCCCGTTTTGCGGCCTCCTTTTGCGAAATCACGGTTTCGCAAAAGGTGGACATTGCCTCAAAGGCCCCTCTTGACCGGACTATCCGGATATACATATATATATATATATATATCCGCAAAGCATCGCTCGCTGCTCGTCCCAGGCGGGACAAGCCTCGAGCGTATGCTGCGAACAACGGTCAACGGTTCCCTCTGGGCGGTGTGGTGCAGGTAATGACCGAAACACCCGTGCCTGGACCTGCACCACCCGGTATGCGAAGGTGCTCAGTATATGCCCCACCTACTCCTGTACATCCGGGCTGATTGCGGCCACTATTCTGAGATTTTCGGCAGTTGGAGACGCCTGTGCTGCCAGGCACGCATTGTAATAATGCGCGCTTGACGATGCTATCATGCTGTCAATTCGGGAGACATCCCTTCTCCGCGCTGTTTCAACTCCGCCGTGCGGCGGTAAATCTCCGCCGTGTCAGGCTACCTAGTCTAACCGTACCTACCCCTACTGTAGAGACTCTCTATATAACATTATACTCACTGAAGGCCAAATTGCATTTTCAATTTTAAATGAAAGATCGTTGCAGTATTCCAAGTCGTAAATTCCTAACTCAATTATTGTGTTTTCGATCTGCTTCTAGAAAATATTATGTTTACAGCTTCTGAAGCATCGTTTTCTAGTTTGTGAAAGGAAGTAAGTATATTGTAACTTATAACATTTCTACTTCCTTTATATTTACGTACTGTAATAACTTCAACAGCCAACATAATCATTGAAGAAGTTTCGACTAGCTTTTTGACATCTTTTCGACTCTCTCGATTTTGCTCTCGAAAAAACTTTATAGTTTTTTTATTGGCTTTTAGAAAAGTAGATAATGGGCAGGTAATATTGTCTTTGCATTTCGGAAAATTTAAGAATTTTGCTGATTTAAAACAAATGCTCGTTCTCTATTGTTCTAGTACAGGGGGCAGAAAACGAAAGTGATTACATTTTGGTCTTTACCGATCATTAATTCTGCCACCTCGTGACCTTTACCCATCTGCCCTTTTCACAGTAATTAGTTATACTTACATGATTATTGGTGCGGTCTGGCCTTACTTGTAAGTTAAAAGGAACAGCAGTAGTTAATTAACAAAGCAAATGGATATGAAATGAGTTTGCGGCCGTTTTAAGTACATTTGGTCGCTTTGTTTTAAACGAAGACACAATATCATTAAAAAATCCATTTCACCGTAGTTAAACGTAACTACATATTATACAATACTAGCAATAGCCTATTCATTATTTTTTTGATAAAAACTTTTTTAGCAATTTTTCTTTTCAACTGGAATATTGTGGAAAAATACTTCTTTTAGCAAATAGCTCTACCCAAATAGTCTCATCCGACACGTTGTCATTGACGAGTCCTGTGCGAGACCGCTTGAATAAATTATTCGCGCGTATTTTTTAATTTCACTAAAATTAATATATTCTAAGATATTAATTTAAACTGCATGGTATAATGGGCTATTGTAATATGATGAAATTCTTAAAGTGGCTTACTTATTACATTTGATAAGGATGAATAAATACTGTATCCGTCTAAATAGCTTCGGAAAGTACCACAATATAATATGTGATATATTTTTTTACTTAGAATAGATATAGGATTAATAAAAGAATAAATAAGGATAGAAAAGATAGATATTTGCCACCGCGGACTTTTTGGAATAGGTACCTTAAATAGGTCTTTAGTAAAACAATCCCACCATACATTATTTTGAAATATCTCCAACGGATTTAATCAGCGTTTTCTGTAAAAGCTCCCAGACGGCATGATTTTTCGGACACCTTTAATAATTATCATCATATTTCAACTCGTTTCCTCAAAACCTTATCAAATTATACACTTAAACCTTCCCAAAGAACCACTCTCTCGATAAAAATCAGTGGCATGAAAATCTGTTCAGTAGTTTTTAAGATTATCGCGAACAAACAGACAGACGCGGTGCGATGACTTTAATTTACTTTTAGCATTGAGTTTATACGAAAGTGTCAGAGGCTCTTTTAACCTAATCCCGGCTTAGGGCTCCCATGTTATTATTGTCTCATAATAATTTATAAAATTAACTAATTTAGAATCCACTATAAGTGGTCCTTATTAATATATAACTTTGAACGAACTGTCAAATTCGTTGACTTTTCAACTTTGGGGTGAACACAGAAAAGGCGTCCATCCTAATGACGAATTAGAATAAGCGCGTGTGGGACAAAGGTGTGTCTTCACTGTAAGCGATACGATAAGCGAACTGTTACATTAAATGTAACAGCGTAATATAGTAACTATGGTATTATTATTACAGATGTTCTTAATGCAGTTTCCTGAGACATAAATTATTATCAATACTATACAAATATAATTATTTATCGTTAAAGTTAAACTAAGTACCATACGATAACTAATTAACAATAATATTAGAAATATGCATTATCTGAGATAACTGTAAAGGCTCTTTCGAATGCGGCTTTTCAATGCAAGTATGTAGGCGGATGCCTATTAAAATATATTTTACATCGAATCCATTACATGCAGTCGGAATTGATTTATGTTGTAAAATCGTAATAAGTACGTAATCGGCACCGAAACTAGATGTATGTGTACGTTACTTCTACCTGTTCAACATTTTTTTTAACTTGTAACACGCTGTAATTGTGGCCGCACCTCATGTAAAGTCGCTAAGCCACAAGCAAACAACTTTTGTTTGGTCGAACTAAATTTAACGCCCACTTTTACCCACAACTTGCAGATTAAATGAATTATTAAACACCTGAACACCTTTTGTTTTCGAATAAAGACAATTCTCTTAATTAAATTTTCATATGTCTGGTATAATCAACAGCAATAATTACGAACTTTGTTTTAATGTTTTAGTTTTGCACCAACTGTTTGCCCATTGCAATAATTCTATTTCACTTATAGAGATTTTGATGAAATTTGGCACAATATAGAGTAGACCACAAAGAAGGACATAGGCTACTTTTTATCGCGGCATTTGCGAATCCCGCGGGTTCTAGTGTATTCGTAATACGTTATGGACATTCGCCTAGCCCCCATTACATTGTGGAGAGATCCATCTTCCTGTAGTGCAGAGTGCAGACTTTACGATGACGACGGTAGATCATGGTTTATGTGCATGCCTATCAGGTAGTTTGACGCAGCAATGCTTATTAAATTCTTCAGTAAAATTGTGTAACAAAAATTTTTCAGTAAAATTGTTTAACAAAGGACAAACCAACTCATTACAAAACCTTTATGTGGGCTGTCGCGCTTGGCGATTATGAATATGAAAACATTGTCTGTATACATCTAAGGCACGTTTCAAGTTGTGATTTTTTTTTTTGCAAAGAAATAATATCTAATCCGTAATATATTGTAAAGCTTTTTTCTATTCTCTTACTTTGCTCTGTATTTTACTAGTAGATAGATTAATATATTCTAATACTGAGTACGACGATTCTAATAATATTAGATACGACGACCTCTGTGGCTAATGGCCGATTTCTTCATGAGAGAGATAAACTAGAGTTTGTTATTCGGCAGATATACTTATTCCAGGGTTAAAATTTCGATGGTTGTCTTCAACAGACCGACGAGTTAGCAATGCTATGGTCATGTATGTGTGACTGTGAGCTATATACCTACTCTAGGGGTCCTCTAGACCCAAATTTAAACCCAAAAGAAAACGAAATCTCCAATTAACTCACGTTAACTAACGGATAACTCTAATCGTAGGATAACTACGAATGAAGAAATCGGCCATTAGTGGTTGAGCGTGTCGATGCTCAAGCCGGAGGTCGTGAGATTGAATCCCTCTGAGGGAACAAATAGTTTTCTGTATTTCTGGGTCATGGATGTGAATTAAATATGTGTATAACAAAATAAATTTCGTAAATATATGTGTAGTATAGCACTACAACTATATGAATGGGCCTTAGGAAGAAATAAAATCATTTATTCGTGCTGTTTTAATATTTATTCGCATTAGCGTGTACAGCTTTTAATTAAGTCTGGAGACACGCACGCTTCGTGCTCTTTCTAGTTTACTGTCCTAATGTTTACTGAGGTCATGTTCACCTGTGACATAAACATGGCCGTTTTTAAAATAAAACACGGTTTGATGTTTTATATATTTTTTTCAGTCTAACCATGTATATTGTGGGTACCATATCACAAAATTCCTGCTCGACTAGTTTCTAAACATTTTCCTTTACACTAGGACGCCTCAAAATACTTTAACGCGAAGGTAGTGACCGCAACGACTGCAGACGTGGTCGAACGACGTATTTACACGTGAATACATGTGCGTTCGCACGATTCAACCGCGCTGTTAAGCGATTTTTACCTTATGCCTGGTCGGTCAAGCAGCAGCTTGTTCGATAGTGCATCTACTGCATTGTACATGTAATTTTTTTAATAAAAAATGAGATGAGAATAATCCTGTTGTAATACTCTTTACTATTAAAGTGTCTTTCATTTTTAAATAGATGCTGATTGCTGGGCTCTTAGACAAAGTAACAACATAAGAGATAAAGAAATTCGAAAAGAATAAAATGTATGGAATGAGGGTGTTTGATATTTCTTCTGCCGTTAGGGGGTAGCTCAACGCACACAAAGCGTCATCTGGTAGCGTATGTGGTATCAAAAACGGTCAATAAGAATTTTCGATTCTTTTTCTGTCACCAGGCGGCGCTTGGTAGCCTAACGGTCCTTGTCGTGTCAAAAAGCTGTCAGATGTCACGAATTTAAAAACCCTCTTTAACAAAACAAATTCTTAATCACGTGGTTACTACATATTTTATTCTTTAAGAACTTCGTTATCGTTCTAATATTGCATTTTATCTTAAGAGTTGGGAGTTAAAAAGTTAAAACCTTATTGTTTATTATACGCCGACTGCGTAAAAGGCAGTGTGTGTTAATAATCTGAGGTTGTTATTTTTGTTATTCCTAAGCATCGTCACGTCAATCTGGTCCCGTGGTTAGTTCTCGAAGACTTGTGTTACGGGTACCAGACAGCGGAAATATATTTAATACTTTTATACTATACTTAAATTTAAGATTTTTATTATATAAAACATATCCATGGCCCAGGAACACAGAAAACATTTTTGTTCCCTGGCGGCATTTGAATCCGCGACCTCCGGCTGGAGTGCCAACGCGCTAACTCCTGAGACACAGAGGTCGTCAAAACCATGGAAATAATATTCATTATAGTATCTATGATACTAAAATTTGCAAAATCTATAATATATAATATATTATAATATAAATATATAGTTGATAATGAAGATTTGAAGCCTATTTTGGAAGAAATATATTATATATATATATATATATATATATATATATATATATATATATATATATATATATATAGAGATTAGCCTGAACAAACACACCGACTGACAGACGGACAGAAAAATGTTAACAATTTATATTTTATTCTAAGTACCGATTATACTTTTAAATGCATTAAGTGAAAATAAAAGCTGTTAATTTGAAATTACAAACAGACACTTCAATTTTGTTTATCTGTATAGATATAATATATTATATTATACAAAACAAATAGTTGAACTTAGTATATATAGTGCGCGCGGAACTAGTTGGCCGTGCCTTAGGTAGGGACAGGGGTGAGGGGGCGGGTTGCTTGCTGCTCGCAGTGCTGCCGCCGCGAAATCCGGCTCCGTACTGAGTAATAACATCAAGCGCTCTTCCGTCCCACCGCTCGCAAACCTAAGGCCCGGCTAGCTAGTCACAATATGTAACAGTCATAACAGTCACAATGTGTAATTGCAAAATTCTACATTATTGTCAAGGTAATAAGGTCGTTTTTTGTATCATTCTTAATAGTCGTTATTACATTGTGATTTCGAGTGGCAAAATTGTCGTGCCTAATTAATCCGTCTAGCCTCCATACAATTCGCAACGCGCCATAAGGAACTACGTTCAAATTGCTGCTTATACGCGAAAACATCGATATACGGTTTATGGCTTTGTAGCTCAATTAAATCTGGATTTTTCTCCCACATGTGATATGTCACGATACACGTATGCCATTATGAATCCTGTCACTAAGGGATTAGAGCTCAAATTTCTCGGTCATAACCCCTGTGTCAAGCTAATATGATAATAACATCCCACAAAAACATTACTTAAATGAAATAATCCAAGTATTTCCTTCGCAAAAAGTTATGAGATGTCGTAGATACCAGTGAAATAAAACGCAAATGCTATTTCCGATCGGTTTTCTGTGTGGCCGTCCTATTTATCCGTTCGAGTGGGCCTATTCGTCCCGACGCGTCTACTGTAACCTAAAATAACCGACCACTTCTCAATTTATGAGATTTGTTATATAAATAAGGATTAGAAAGTTATCAGTAAACTTGTATTCATACAGTTTGTTCCTGTGAATTCGTAAAAATAAAAATTCTAAAATCATTATTTTTTTTAGAATTTTTACTTTTTCTATATTTTTCCTTTATTTGTAGCTAACCTTCTAACCACTAGCTTTATTACAAACGAAAATATAGGGGCACGAAACAGCCGCGAAATGCTTCAAGAAAAGATAGTTACGGCCGCTAAATACTTGGCGATTCCGCGGCCGCGCTATCAAATAATGAACATATTGCGATAGAGCACTAATTGTTTCAGCTTTACTATGGACTAATAAGTGAACTAACGGACGATTTTATCGTTTATCATTACTGGGTACAAGCTTTTCGAGTAGGTAATGGTTTTTTTCCTTTCCATTCTGTAATGTTACCGTCGCATAATTTTCCTCTCATTTAAATAAAAATAGAAACCTAGTGTTCGTGTAAAAATGTTTTTAATAATGATGTGCTTTTGACCTATTACATGACAGAGGTATAGATACGTTTAGTCACGATTGATGGTGTTTCGTGTAATTAATCGTCCCACATTTGACCGCTGTTTGCATAAGCTAATTATCTCACATCGACAGACCGCAAATTATTGTTCATAGACCTCGGAGCTATTCCGAATTCCGATACTTCGTTTAATTCCTCATTGATCCCTAATTCAGCAATTAATAGAGTCGGTGATTATTGAATTGTTTATTTACTTGGTAATTATAGGCGAGTGTCATTTAAATTAATCTTTGTATTTTTTCTATTCTTTACTACTTATACTACTTTACTTATAATACTTTCTGAACTAAGTAATTTTTCACAGTTCTTGCAACTTCTTCTTCTTGCACTTTTGCACTTTAGCAGTTCATGTATTACATATTACTATGAAACTTAATTTCCGCCAAGAACCTACAATACAACCAAAAACATATATAAGTAATTGTAATAGTAATCGCTAGTTTAATGCTCAAAGTTATAGTCAAATATGGCAAGATTATCTATGGGTGAATATAGCCAGACACATAAGTGTGTTCCTCTTAACCTCGGAAGGTAAACAAATGAAGCTCCTCTTGCCATAATTGAAATGCGACATGATACATTTGGCATAAGTTTAAACAAAAATTATCGGCCTGATGTTTGTGTAAGTTAAAACAATACAGATGTGTGAGTTAAAGCAATAGAGATAAAGCAAAAAGCAAAAGCGGGAATACCAAAATAATTGTACGATGTGGTCCAATTATAAGCTGAACGTGATTTACAAATTCACAATCGAATGTTATAATAAGTATTCCATATAATTATGTAAGTCTTTGAGAATGGCTGGAAGTATGGTAAAGCTACATCAAGTTAAAAATGCAGTAAGTAATCAATGATAAAGTTAAACTTGACATTTTGAGCAGTCTGTTAATTTAGGACCAAATCTGCTACTATACCAAATTCCATCGTTTTAAAGCACGTAATTTGGGCCCAAAATAATGAGGGTGTTCATAATTCTAAATCATAATGCCTAGATTCATAAAATGCTCTGTTTTAAATATATAAAAAACCAATAAGCTAAAAACCAGAACTATATGAAGTGTGGTATGCGTACTTTGTTTGTACCGTCTTCTGTATATGCCGTGTCCGTCACGTACGAAAAGGGTGAGTTAAGATGTTTGCAGAAATATTGGCCGTGCGTTCCTTCCCGAAGGACCGAATATTAAAAAATGAACGAGAATCCACTTCTTGACGTATTGTTATATAATATATGGCTTAGCAACCGCGACGCGACAACCTGTCGACACACTTATTCATACATTTTACCTAGCTATCCGCACGCCATAAGGCGCGGCTACTTTATATGTGTGACAATTTGCAGTGACTTGGTGTGCAACAAATGGATGGATGTTTTCCCACTCACAAAAAACCGCCACATACATTTTAATTTTAAGAACTTAAATAAAATATAATTTAGCCTGGCTTAAAATAAATACTATCTATTACGCCGAATAAATAACAAATAGCCTTAGGTATTACGGGGATAAGGTCGCAAGCAAATGCTATTTACAATTTTATTGTGATTGTTCTAGTTCTAGGTAATATTGGCACCTGTTACCGTATAATTACTTCCATTATGAGCACCGTTGTGTAGGGCATAGATATTAAGTCAGCAGTGGAAGTTACTTAATCAAAGGGTCCTTGCCTGTAATTTTGGAACGAAGTTCCTTATGGCGCGTTGCGAATTGTATTGGAGCTAGATGTATTCAATAGGCACGACACTTTTTTCCACTCGAAATCACAATGTAATAACGACTATTAAGAATGATACAAAAAACGACCTTATCACCTTGACAATAATGTAGAATTTTGCAATAACACATTGTGACTGTTATGACTGTTACATATTGTGACTAGCTAGCCGGGCCTTAGGTATGCGAGCGGTAGGACGGAAGGGGCAAGCAACCCGCCCCCTCACCCCTGTCCCTACCTAAGACGCAGCCAACTAGTTCCGCGCGCACTATATATACTTAGTTCAACTATTTGTTTTGTATAATATAATATATTATATCTATACAGATAAACAAAATTGAAGTGTCTGTTTGTAATTTCAAATTAACAGCTTTTATTTTCATTTTTTTTGTTTTGAACATGGACTAGACGAAAATTATGTCTAATGCCAATGTTGTACCCGCTCCAGTATTTGATAGGAACTCTAAAATCGAAGTTGTTGACGAATACGTCTACCTGGGACAGACAGTCCGATTAGGAAAGTCCAACTTCGATAGTGAGGTCCAACGACGAATCCAACTCGGATTCGTCGTCGGAATCGGAACGCTGCCCGCGTTCGGGAAACTACGCGGCGTCTTCGAGTCCGAAATACCTCAGTGCCTAAAGACAAAGGTCTTTGAACCTTTGCGTGCTGCCAGTGATGTCTTATGGATGTGAAACGTGGTCCCTTACTGTTGGCCTCTTAAATAAGCTCAAAGTCACTCAAAGAGCGATGGTGAGAGCTATGCTCGGGGTTTCTCTGCGTGACAGAATCCGCAATAAGGAGATTCGCAGACGAACTGGAGTAACTGACATAGCTCGCAGAATCAGCAAGTTGAAGTGGCAATGGGCAGGCCACATCGCTCGTAGAACTGATAACCGCTGGGGAGTAAAGGTTCTAGAGTGGAGACCACGAACTGGAAAGCGCAGCGTAGGGCTGCTCCCTCTAGGTGGACCGATGACCTTATGAAGGTCGCGGGCCGCCGTTGGTTGCAGGTGGCCCAGGACCGTTCATTGTGGAAATCTTTGGCGGAGGTCTATGTCCAGCAGTGGACGTCCTATGGCTGAAAAAAAAAAAACACTTAATGCATTTAAAAGTATGATCGGTACTTTCAATAAAATATAAATTGTTAACATTTTTCTGTCCATCTGTCAGTCTGTGTGTTCGTTCCGGCTAATCTCTGTATATATATATATATATATATTACAAAATAGGCTTATTATAACTTCGTTCCATCCGGGTGTCCCTTGACTCTTGTTTTTTTTTATTGCATTCCTAACTGAATAGCGCTCAGTTAAATAAGAAAGTTTTAAAAAAGGAAATAGTATACTGAAAAACAATATTTAAAAGAAACGACGGATTGTTTGAGGCACTTTTGTGATTCTTGTGAAAACACCATACAAAAGTCATACCGGCCGATGATGTCACAAGCTTGTAAGTTGCTACGTAATGTATGGTCGCATGCACAAAATTTCTGATATATCCGAAATTTGTGCGTTTGTGTTGATACTTAACATAGGAAATATTTTTGTAATTGGTGTAAGTATGTAGGTTTTATACAGTAATGTTGTGAAAAAAAATTCAACATTTTTGTCGCTTTTAATTGCACCTAATTAGAAAACTACACAAAAAAACTTAATTTTTTGTACTTTTATCAATTTGTAATACTTACCTGATTATTTCTAAATGTTAAAAAAAAGTCAATACGTGCCCACCGGGCACGACAGAATTCCACAATACAAAATTACGAAAATAATATGATATCTCTTTGATGTAAGTTTTATAGACATTTTAAAACGCCAAAACTATTTTATCTTGACTAAAATTATTCAATTACCTTAACGATATTCCTGACATGTATTTTTATTGCGAACAAAATACGCAAATATAATGGTAGGTATGGTTAGTATATTTTCCTTATATACTTCAGATTCAGAAAAATTAGCGTTAAATATCCCTATTCATACCTTTATAATGCTCCGAAAAGCTTCGAAAATGGGAAAATGATTACTGGCGACCAATTTCCGATCCGTGTTAAGACTATGAATGGGGAACAATATGTATTCATACGAGCTGCCATAACCTTTTGCTTCTCATGTGAAAAGGGTAGGGATCCAAAACTACCTCATCAGTCACTAAGTCATTCATCCAGGAGAGTTGATAAAAGTTTGAGAATCTATTGTTCTGATAGTACAATTATTATTTAGGCTAAGTGCCAATTTCACCAACGCCTGTTAAAGTTAATCGTTGATTGGATACCATGCTATCTCTCTCGTTCTTCGTTTTAACGATATTTAGACAAACAAGTAACATTAACAGGCCTTGGTGAAATTGGAAGATAGCCTCGATAATAATTATGATTGAAATTTCATAATTGAAAATTATAACTTTGTCCAGATCAATAGGTAATTTCTGCTTATTAAATCTTACAATACAGCTTCGATGCAGTCTCGAAATATAACATGCTGTTAAAACAGCAAAATGGTATTCTCATAAACGTCAAAGCAACGTCTAACGCGTTTTGATTTGTGTAAACTCCAAAAATCAGTTTATGATATCAAGACGATTCATTTATAATTCATTGAAAGTAAATGGAAATTTTAAGTTAAATACGAGCGTTGGGGGTCAGGTTTTAGAAGGAAATACAATATTATTTTAGATGAAATGCTATTAGGCCATCTAGGCCTACTGGTAATAGCATTTCATCCACGGGTAAAGATGGCCAAATTAGCCTGTGCCTGTATTTAAAGTATAATATATATACATTTGACACACGTCAAATGTATATATATTATACTTTAAATGAGACAATCTTGTATATGTAGTGACGTTTTCAGAACTAATGATAATATAAATAATATAGCATTGGACTATTTTTATGATGATTTTATTCTTTTCTATAAATTATGTTTCCCCTCTAAAAGAATTAGCAGAACGATAAAGTATAAAAAACCCGTTTGGTTAACAAACGGTATAAAAACAAGCTGCAAAACTAAAAGAAATCTGAGATATACTTATTATAAAAATAAAACTTTAAAAAACAAATCAAAATATCAAATATACTCTAAAATATTACGGAAAAGCCTCAACTTCTCTCAAAAAATATTTAATAACAATTTACTAGCAACCGCGAAAAACAAATGTTACTGATTAATTAAATAATTTTGACATAATTAAAGAAATTAAAAATGAACGTAATGACAATGTAATATGTAATCCCACTGATTGATGAATTCAATAATTATTTAATTAACTTGACAAATAAATCAAATAAAATTATTTTACCTAATACTAATAATACTTATATTCAAAATTCAATTTTTTTGACTCCATGTTGTTACTCTGAAATTAATAGTATAATTGATTCACTCAAAAATACAAAGTCTGAAGGATATGACTGTGTATCTACTAAGGTTATAAAATACTGCAGAAATGAATTAACTCCTATAATTACCCATTTAATAAATCTTTCTTTGGAAACGGGCATATTTCCAGAGCTATTCAAATTATCAGTCGTCAAACCTTTATTTAAAAAAGGAGATAAATCGTTATTAAAAAATTACTGTCCTATAACGCTTATACCCATTTTATCTAAAATATTTGAAAAGGTAATGTACAAGCGACTTATAAAGTTCGTAGAAAAACATAACATAATCAAACAACAACAGTTCGGACTCCAAAGTTATAAAATCACTACCACATTGTTAAATATTTAAATGATGTAAAGTCAACCATCTGCATCTTTTTTGATATGTCAAGGGCTTTTGACTTCGAGTTCCACAATGTGCTGCTAAGGAAATTGAGTAACCTGGGTATCAGAGGTCCTGCTTTGAACTGGATAGAATCATATTTATTTAATAGAGAACAATATACCGAAGTTATGACTATTAATATTATAACCAGCGTGAGATCTAAATGTAGAGTCAATAGAGTAGGAGTACCCCAAGGCAGTGTTCTCGGTCCACTCCTGTTCTTATTCTATATCAACGATTTTCCTGACATTACGAATTATAATTCCACCCTTTTTGCAGATGACATATCTCTCATCATATCATGATATATACTCATAAAAAATGATAAAAATAACACTGATATTAACATATATAATTTAATCAAAAATGTAATCATCTGGATGACTAATAATAATTTAAATATAAATTTGACTTAAACTAACTTTATTGAATTTAAAAATTATAGGACTAAACCAGTCATCTGTGACAAAATTACGTATGAAAATGAGAGCATTGAAAAGGTCACACATACCAAATTTCTTGGTCTGTACATTGATGAGAACTTGAACTGGAAAGCCCATATAGAATCAGTCTGTAGTTAAATAAACAGATTTGTATTTGTACTTGGAAAACTTAAACAAGTTGCATCGATGTATACAATCCTATCAGCCTATCATGGATATGTGGCATCAATACTAGGGTATGGCCTATTACTGTGGGTTAGTTCCACAGATGTTAACAAAGTTTTCATTGCGCAGAAAAAATATATAAGAGCTATTTGTGGTAAGCCGCCGCATGAGTCCTGTAAACCACTTTTTCAAAAACTAAATATAATGACTTTACCGAGCATGTACATTTACGAACTAGTGAATTATGTAAAAATAAATTATAAATCTTTTAAAAAGGCATGTGATGTATACCCTAGGAATAAGAGAAATCCTGATAGATAGATGCTTGACGTCATCCCGAAAAATGCATTGTATCAAAAACAATATTATGCCATGTGTATAAAAGCATATAATTCTATTCCGTTTCATATAAAAACACTACCGTATAATAAATTTAAAAAGGAAATAATTAAATGGTTAAAACTAAAAAACTTCTACTCGGTAAAGGAATTATTTAACCTAAAAAATAGCAATCGATAGATATTTGTTTTAATATTATTAATTAAACTATTGACATAAAGTAATGATTTTATATGACATTTAGTACTTTAATATGTAATCTTTGCTGACTTTATATTTATCTTGACATTAAGGGCCACTATACATGATTATTATTTTTATGGTAGTTTGTATGTTTTCCGTATATTTTTTTTGTTACTCATTTATGTCATATTTTAAACAATCCTGACATGTATTATTGTAATTATTTTATAAAACTTATTGAACTGACATTTGAGATGATGATAAAATGACTTTATTTTACATAATTTAATACTGCTTTAATCAATATTATTACTCGATTACTATTACGACATAATGTACTAACTATTATTTTTGCGATTGCTATTATTATTCTAAATGTGTGTTGTAAACTGTATGATTTTCTGTTTTTTTTTTTTTGTTTTTGTTACTTAACCTCTTAAAAGTCTTGACATGTAATTATTAGTGTAAAGTAAAATGAGATATTTGGAATAGAATATTTGTATAATAATGTTAGTATTTTAGAAGCTTCATAATTAAATTATACTTATAAATGTTTGCATGCTATCTATATGCAGCTAAAAGTGTCAGACCTATAAATTTTGTACCAACTATTGTACTTACTACTTTTACAGCAAATAAATGAATTGAATTGAATTGAATATATATAATAGTAATCTCGGAAACAGCTGTAAGTATTTCCATGAAATTTAGAGTGCAGGGAGTTTTGGGGAAGAAAAATAGATCTAGCTAGGTCTTATTCCTCGGAAACTCCGCATTTTTAAGTTATATATGTTTTTCCTTTCGTCGTGCAACATTAAATCAATTATTTCGACTCTTATACGAGGGCGGCACTGAAAATTTCGGGAATCAAGGAAGTGACACAACATTACTATTTAAAAATGTATTTATTGCTTTTCGAAGTATTCTCCGCGAAATTTGACACATTTTTCCATACGATGGAACCAATCATTGAAGCAACCATTCCATTCGGAAGTTGGGGTCTCCAAAATGGCCATTTTGTAGGCATCCACAGCTTCTTCAGGTGATGAAAATCTCTGACCACGCAATTTATTTTTTATTTTAGGGAAAGTATAGAAATCATTAGGGCTTAGGTCGGGGCTGTACGGCGGATGGTCTAATAATTCTATGATTTCTTGTTCTAAAAACTCTTTTGTTCTGTGCGCGGTGTGAGAACTCGCATTGTCGTGATGGAGGATGATGCGGCGGTTACAGTTCTCTATACGGAGTTCAGAAACGACCTGTGGCAAACAAATATTAGCATACCATTCTGCATTAACCGTTCTTTGTCCCTCAAGAGGAATAGTCGCAACATGACCGGTTTTGGAGACAAACGTGGCCATCAGTTTTTTTGGAACACTCCGTGAACGAACAATTTTTGTTGGCTTTAACTCATTTTCGAACACCTAAACTCGTGACTGGTTTTTTGTTTCGGGTTCGTACGCGTATATCCAGGATTCGTCACCTGATACGATGTTGTATACAGCATTTGAGGATCCTGCGTGGAATCTTTCGAGAGTTCTGACGCACCAAGTAACGCGAGCCGCTTTTTGCTCTTCACAGAGCAAATGCGGTATCCATCGGGAAAACAACTTTTTTACACCTAATTGTTCATGTAAGATTATTTGTATTTGACTCATGCCAATATCTAAAGTTGCCCGAATTTCGCGGTATGTCACATGTCGATCTTCCTCAACCAGCTTACGCACAGCATCAACGTTTTCTTGGGTGACTGCAGTTTTTGGACGACCTTGACGGGGATCATCACTGAGCTTGACACGTCCACGTTGAAATTCAGCAAACCAGCGATAAATTGTGATTTTGGATGGAGCTTCATCACCAAATGCAGAAATCATCCGGTCAACACACTGTTTTTGTGTTAAACCACTTCGAAAGTCATAATAAATCATCGCTCTAGAATTTTCTCGAATCAATTCCATTTTCTCAACGACTTAACAAGTTTGACAAGACCTTGTGACAAGACCGAGAATCTTTTTTAAAATAAATAAACGGTATTCGATTTTTAAAACCAAGGAGTTTTAAATTAAAAAGATTTTAATATGACAGGAGCAGTGGAAATATTCCATTCCCGATACTTTTAGTGCAGCCTATGTATGTCAGTCCAATTAGCAGCTTGGTATGCTTGTATGTGTAATTTTTGCGTTGTTCAGAAATTCGGAATGTGATGGGTTCGAACCCTGGTAAAATATTTTTGTAATTCTTATTATTTTTTTTCTAAATTTACGAGAGCTTCGAGCAAAGCTCGGTTACCCAGGTACTTTCTCTTAACCCAGAAAGAAAAATAAAGTACCTATCTACCTATATCCTCTTGCACCATTGATGTGCCGCGAAAATTTTCAAGTAAACATTTTTAAATTCGTAAAAGGTTTTTATTTAAACAAGTTTAGGCTTTTTCCTCGTAAAACCTAAGATAGAAGTAAGCGTACCAAATAAACGAACTGTCTGAAGGCATACGCTCTACGTGACCAATAATACGGCTGTAATGGAACTGTTTGGGAGGATGTAACGTAGTGAGTACCTACAGGACAAACGAAATACTGAATCACAGCCAAAAACCCATTTAATATAACAATTGAACGATTCAAAATGAAACATAATGAATTCTTTTAGCAATCCGTTTCTATATTGTTTGTTTATTTAACTATATTCTTACAAAGTTACTGGAAACAAAGGCATAACTCGTTAGGCATAATATTTTTTGTCATAACAATACTTTGACATAATTGATTTTTGGCATAACGCGTTATGCATAAATAACGTTTGTGTAGTTTTGGGTTAGGTTAGGTCAGAACTTTTTTATCACGTTCAAATCGTCTTCGGAGTGGTAATACGGCAACACAAAAACCCGGCGCGAAAATCGTTTGTGTAGTTTTGGGTTAGGTCAGGTTAGAACTTTTTTATCACGTTCAAAACGTCTTCAAAGTGACAACACGGACTCCCAAACACTCGGCGTGAAATAACGTTTGTGTAGTTTTGGGTTAGGTTAGACCTTTTTTATCACGTTCAAACGTCTTTGGAGTAGTAACATGGCCTCACAAAACCCGGCGTGAAATAACATTTTATGTAGTTTTGGGTTAGATTAGGTTAGAACATTTTATGGCGTTCAAAATGTCTTTAAATATTTTATATAATTATGCCTAAATATGTTTATGTTTTCTAAAATTAGGCTTAATTATCATAATGAGTAAATAAATGTATGCTTAACAATAAGTAATGATTATTATGCTATAAGTGATTATGTCAAAAAAAAAAACCTAAACTGTTATGCCAAATTAATATTAAGCGTAACTATTATGTACGATGGCGGCACTGAAAATTTCGGGAATCAAGGAAGTGACACAACATTAGTATTTAAAAATGTATTTATTGCTTTTCGAAGTATTCTCCGCGAAATTTGACACATTTTTCCATACGATGGAACCAATCATTGAAGCAACCATTCCATTCGGATGTTGGGGTCTCCAAAATGGCCGTTTTGTAGGCGTCCACAGCTTCTTCAGGTGATGAAAATCTCTGACCACGCAATTTATTCTTTATTTTAGGGAAAGTATAGAAATCATTAGGGCTTAGGTCGGGGCTGTACGGCGGATGGTCTAATAATTCTATGATTTCTTGTTCTAAAAACTCTTTTGTTCTGTGCGCGGTGTGAGAACTCGCATTGTCGTGATGGAGGATGATGCGGCGGTTGCAGTTCTCTTTACGGAGTTCAGAAACGACCTGTGGCAAACAAATGTTAGCATACCATTCTGCATTAACCGTTCTTTGTCCCTCAAGAGGAATAGGCGCAACATGGCCGGTTTTGGAGACAAACGTGGCCACCATTTTTTTTTGCAACACTCCGTGAACAAACAATTTTTGTTGGCTTTAACTCATTCTCGAACACCCAAACTCGTGACTGGTTTTTTGTTTCGGGTTCGTACGCGTATATCCAGGATTCGTCACCTGATACGATGTTGTATACAGTATTTGAGGATCCTGCGTAGAATCTTTCGAGAGTTCTGACGCACCAAGTAACGCGAGCTGCTTTTTGCTCTTCACAGAGCAAATGCGGTATCCATCGGGAAAACAACTTTTTTACACCTAATTGTTCATGCAAGATTATTTGTATTTGACTCATGCCAATGTCTAAAGTTGCCTGAATTTTGCGGTATGTCACATGTCAATCTTCCTCAATCAGCTTACGCACAGCATCAACGTTTTTTTGCATGGGTGACTGCAGTTTTTGGACGACCTTGACGAGGATCATCACTAAGCTTGACACGTCCA